>OZ038475.1:67149631-67152131 GCA_964036315.1 Acanthosepion esculentum
GATTGTTTCACAACCAGTTTAGTAATAACAGGGGATAAACAGTAGACGAGTTGGATTATACTCACCACAGGCGATTTGTACACCGTGGCACTCTCAATGTAACTTTATTTCAGTAAATTTTCTTCCTTTTTGTACTAAAGCGATACTTTCCCGTTCAAAATTGTGATAAAGTTGTCGGTGGGATGCGAATAAATTGAGTTAATTTCCAATTCTTTTTATGAGTGCATATTAATTCTTTTAAATTCAGAGTGTTCCCCATTATATTTCTGGAACATTGTTTACGTCATACGTTATTTTGTTCTCATTGAATATGTAATTGCCAATGGCGTTCATTACTTCAGTCCAACTCATAGTGCAACTCACATCAACAACTGGAGGCTTATCTCAAATTTTGTTGTTCCACTAGGAGGTAAGATAGCTCGCTACTCTAGTTGATTATTTTTTTTGCATTTTTTGGGTTTCTGAAGAATTGCGAAATAGTTTTTTTTAATTATTTTATTACAAATCCAAAAGTACTCAAATATTGAAGAATGTATATTTTATCTGGAAACCAGACAGAGAATGAGGTCTGAATATTTAAAAATTTTTTTTTTGAAGCATTTCACCACAAGCAAGGCGGGAAGCCACTAGCACGCAAGGGCTTACAGAAGATTTGGAGCGAGAGCAGATAGTAGTGATAGAGGAAATAATGTGGAGAAGGATAGTGGATAGATCAAGGCAACTGGAGATGTCGATTGACATTACATTTGAATAGTTGGAGATTATAGTTGTCAGGGAAACAGGAATAGGGAAGGGAGTTCCACAAATACTGAAAAATAAATTCTTTACAAGCTATTTTCGTTGTACTTTAACAAAATTTATGCATCACACACACACACATATATATATATATATATATATATATATAATATATATATATATATAATGTCTATTTATTTTTTATTTTAATCCTCTCGAATTCTCTGATCGACTTCTTAATGTTGATATTATATTATTAAGGAAGGCGCTGTAGTTTTTTTTTATTTTATTTTCCCAAGTACTTTCAATCTCATCCGAGATCATCTTCATGAATTACTAAGACAAAAATGAACGCGCTCCATTATAATTAATTTAAAAACTGTTAAAGCTATGATTTTTTTCATGTATTATCCTCTCTAGGACCTCATCGTGTCTCACATGCTCAGTCCATGACATCCTTAGCATGCTTCTGTAGAACCACATCTCTGTCACCACGAGTCTCTTCTTACATAATTATAATTTTTTTTATATAATTATAATTTGAAAACATTGCTATTATAGACATTTTAAAACATTGTTGCTATACTTATACCTAACCTTATTTAGTGTTGGTTGCATGTCCCTTATACAGAGGTCCTCGAGAATTTGAATAACACACACACACACACACATATATATATATATATATATATATATATATATACT
Organism: Acanthosepion esculentum; assembly: GCA_964036315.1. Taxonomy (NCBI): domain Eukaryota; kingdom Metazoa; phylum Mollusca; class Cephalopoda; order Sepiida; family Sepiidae; genus Acanthosepion; species Acanthosepion esculentum. Next base: position 67,151,075 of record OZ038475.1, read on the forward strand.
ACGGTGGATACAGTTACTACTCTAAGAACTAATGTCTGATAAGAATTCTTAACAAATTGCCTCCTTTAAATGTCGGGTGTGCTCGTCATGATAAATAACTGACATCATGAATCAAGCTAAATTAACAAAGTTTGCAACCAATAAATATAGATCGATACAGAAAATCGGACGGATGAACATATCTGTAATCTATCATCTCTTGTTAGATCAGTCAGTCTGTTCCAATATCTACCTAGCTAGCACAAGCTATCTTGTTTGTCTCTTAACGAGTTGACAACAGACGTGTCTAAATCTCCGGTATGGAATATTATTTTCAAACCAAGAATGTTTTTATCGCTATAGTCACGCTATCTCGCTCTTCTTCCCGCTAACAGTTTGCACACTTTTACTTTTAAAGTTTACAATACCCACTGAATGTTATACGCAGATTATGCAAAATTGTTTTGATAAAGTCTTTTCTTTTTATGTGCCATATCCTTTCAAGACGAAGGCAATCATGGCTCTCCACCTCTTCCTATCCCTTGCAGCTCTCAACAAGTTCCTTCCCTAGACACGTTCTGTCATCCACTTGCTAGGTATGTCTTGCGTTGTTTTCACTCGTCTCTCTTTCCATCTATTCGACCCGTGAGTATCAGATTCTCTAGACCGTCTTTTCTCATTATGTGACCCAGAAACTTCAGCTGCCTCTTCTTGATGTTAAGTATAAGCCTCCACTTTGATGGCATCCTCTCTGAGACCTCATCGTTTATCCCATGCTCGGTCCATGACATCCTTAGCATCCTTCTGTAGAACCACATCTCTGTCACCACGAGTCTCGTCCAACATTCGCTGCTGTAAAAAAGGAATGGTGTCACGCAACAGCTCAGTATTCTGACCAAAGAAATCGTCCTGCCTCGAAATACTCTGCCATGCTTTTTAAATGCGTCCTTGGCCATCCCAGTACTTTTACAGATCTCAGTGTCGCACTTACCGTCCTCTGTCAGAACAATTCCCAGATATTTAAACTTTCGCGTCTGCTTGATTCTATTGTTCCCGACCTGCAAATCGCATTTCGGTC
>OZ038475.1:67157131-67159631 GCA_964036315.1 Acanthosepion esculentum
AAAGTTCCATCCTAATTGTCATTAGTATCTTGTCGAAATAAATTTAGGCAATACAAAGAACCCCAGGGCTGGTATCCTCTGCGATCCTGAAATATTGACTTTGGTATAAGAGTATTCTTGACTAACAATTCTCATGAATATTTCTATCCATTGTTGATGGATTCTGATATACCCAAGACAATGGAAAATATCAAGAAAAGCGAATATCTAGCTAGATTGACACTTATAATCATTAATTAATATTTTCTGTTTTAATCTCCTTTTTTTACGTAGGGTGTTTTAATCGGTATAATCGCGAATTTTGAGGTGTGCTGCTCAATTTAAAGTACTCGGGAATAAAAACAGCTTACCGTCTATCAAATATTAGAAGTTAACTTTAGCACCTAAAATGAAAAAAACAAAACTTCTGCTTCACTGGAACTACTTTTTACCTTAATTGATAAAATATCATTCGATAACTTAAACTATTTTCCCTAGAAATGAATTTGATTATCTACATAAAATAAACCTCGCTTTCAATTGCCTCTTGAAACAATGGCGATGTTTATTAAAAATCCTCTCTTTGCGTAGACATATCCCTTTACCAATCTCATCGACTTCATTCGACATCATAGTCCGTAAAAACATGTTGCAGATAATTGTGAATACAATAACAGTATATGTGTGCACATCGTCATGGCTACATACGGATTTGAATACAGTTTCTTTTCCTTGAGAGAGCACTGTCTTGCAGTTTAAATGAGAAGAGATGGATATACGGCTTCCTCAAGGGTAATTTTGTGAAAGGGAATACAACGGAATCGGATGGAATTCTAAATTCGGCTGTCGATTTCCTGTTCCGTGCCACTAACCATTACACTTCGTGCACATGTTTCCCACAGGCATAAAAGATCCTTATATATATATATAATAAACTGAAAAGTGTTAGGCTTGAAATGGAATACACACACATATATATATATATATATATATATATATATATAATTATTCCATTTCAAGCCTAATAGTTTTCAGTTGATGATATTATAAGCCACTACCAGCTTACAATAAGTACACCAAAGACTTTCTAATGCACTGATTATTTTCAGTCTGAAAAGAGTGACCGAATTTGTCGTGGGAATATGTACGTTGCACGGGTGTTTAGGCGGAAAACACGTGTCTCCTGGAATGTGTATCTCACAACAGAAATGGCAGACTTGCCGGTGTGCCCCGAGGTAATAAAATGAAAATTAACGTCAAAACGCACACACATATATATATAAACAAACGGTAATGTATTATTAACAAGACAAAAAAGTTGCATTGTTGCGAGCAACAAAAATAATAACAGTTTATGTATGTGACATGCAATAAACATGCATGAAAACATGTAAAGACTTGTGAATTGTTTGTGTATGTAAAATGTATAGAAGTCGGAGTGAAAGTGAAGTTGCGTAAGTGTGTGCGCGTTTCCCAAAGAGAAATGCGTTTTCACGAAACACCTACATCCTGGCGTGTCTAAGGAAAATCGGAAAGACAGCTATTCTCCACGTTCGACCTACATCCTACCGTTTCTATGTGAAATAGGAGAAAGAGAATGGTAGAATATATTACAATGTATTTATTGCTTCAGAAAGCGTCCTCTAGTAGCGTTTTTTTTTTTTTGTGAGTAAACTAAATTGGGTAAGTCCACATCTCTTTAGGAATTTCCGCTATAGCCTCCAGGAATCACTTAATCTGGCTGTACCAGTGTGATAGTTCCTAACATAACAGACGCTTCTTTGTCTCTGCACATAATAATTGTAAACGTGTCCTTAAAGAGGTTAAACCTTTGTTTGGTGATGTTTGGTTCTGACGACTCTGTAATAGTCCGTTAAATAAGAAGTGTTCTTTCCTTCCTCTCTTCACTCAGTTGGAGGTGTTAAAATCTTATGCTGATAAAGCATGTTTTTTTTTTCCCGTAAATTCTCTTCCACTTCTACTCTTGACTCATCTGGAGTATCTTTGTCTGAATTTCCACTTCGGACTGAATCTCTATTAAATGATATGAATATAACCTTTGTCTACGTTCTCTGCTATCATATTGTGCTTTGCTACAAAGTGTGTGGACTTGAAGGTATTCCTGCAATAGCCCTTAAGAGATCAGCTCCTGAACTGGCTCCTATTTTCTCTAAACTCCAATACAATCCTACACGCAAGCCACCAATCTGCCACTGGGTTGCATGCCACTAGCGTTTGCCGCTGGTGGGCCGCTGTCGGACCGTTGGCGTGTTGATCTCATCAATGATACCACTGGCGGGTTGCTAGACACACCGTTGTCCGCCAGCGGGTTACTAGTGGCTTGCGTGTAGGGAATAAATGCCTTGCTGATTTTTTTTTGTTCTGCTTATTGGAAATACTCTTCTGCAGTGTCATGTCTTTAAGAAGACATGCAGACTGTCTGCTCCTTTCAACTATCGGCCTATTAGCTTTCTATCGATTTTTGGCAAAGTACTAGAGGCTGTAATAAATTCTGAATTGC
>OZ038475.1:67167131-67189631 GCA_964036315.1 Acanthosepion esculentum
TTAACTAAAAGATGTCCAAGGTATCATACGTGGAATTAAAACAATCTAACCTACCCAGTAGACTAAATGAAAAATTCGGTTAAAAATTTCAACAAATAACACCTGAAGAAGGCCGGCGCGTACAACGGTTGAAACGTCGTGAATGTGACAATAAAAATTAGGACAACGTTTCGACGAATATAAATCGTGGAAATATAAATTATTTTTCGCAATCATTTCCCGTTTCCATGCCAAACAGTTGTACGGTGATACTAGAATAAGTCACTACCAGTAAACTTAGTATAGTAAACTTATTCTTTGTGTAAAGAGGGAACAATATATTCTTCAGTCTGCTCAGTGATTACAAGACAATAATCATAGGATCAAAAACGGAATCGTTGTTTTATAACATAATGCATAATTTAAGTTATGGGAAACCTGGGAAAATATTTTAGTCACTAAATAGTGATGTTATGAATTCAGATGAATAAAATAACTTGCCAAGAAAATTTAAAACAAGCAGGACTTAGTAAAAGCAAGAGAGACAGGAAAAGACATCGTAACCCGTCTAACGAGCATGAATGAATGGATGGCAAAGGAGCAATATTTAGGGGTGTGATGAGTTAAATTATTTACAACAAAAGGAAGATACTAGTGGAGAGCCATAATCACCCAGAACTTAGCACATAATGGAAAAATAGTTAATTCTCTCAGTATTTCTGGCTTTAAATTCTCCCTTTTTTGCCTTTTCTTCTAGATTTCTCTTATTGTTTTATACCTTTGTTCTTTTCTTTTTTTCCTTCTACGTAATTTGGCATTCTAGCTTTCTTTCTTTCGTTTTCTTTCATTTTCTTTCATTCTCTTTTGTTTCATTCTTTGGTTTTCATTCTTTGGTTTTCTTTCCTTTTCTTTCTTTCCTTTTCTTTCTTTCCTTTTCTTTCTTTTCTTTCTTTCTTTCTTTTCTTTCTTTTCTTTCTTTCTTTTCTTTCTTTCTTTTCTTTCTTTCTTTTCTTTCTTTCTTTTTCTCTCTCTCTTTCTCTCTTTCCTTCTTTCTCTCTCTCTTTCTCTCTTTCCTTCTTTCTCTCTCTCTCTTTCCCTCTTTCTCTCTCTCTTTCACTCTTTCTCTCTCTCTTTCACTCTTTCTCTCTCTCTTTCACTCTTTCTCTCTCTCTTTCACTCTTTCTCTCTCTCTTTCACTCTTTCTCTCTCTCTTTCACTCTTTCTCTTTTTCACAATTCTTCTTCTTTCCGGTTTCATTTGCTCCTCTGTTTTTCAATTCTCTTTCAACTTGTGTTTATTTATTTATTTTCAATCTTTTCTTTATTGCTCGGGCAATTCTTTTCTCCTACATTTGTTTTTTGTTTTCGTTTTTTTTTTTTTTTTTTTCATTCTTTGATAACTCTCATTCATTTTTTTTGTTTGTTTTTTTGTCTTTTTTTATTTTTCCGTATCTTTTATTTATTTATTTTCTCTTTTTTCCTCCATTTTCTCTCATTACCATACTTTTTACGTCTGTTGTATCGACCATTCTATGATTAGACGTCAATCTATTCATGACTGGTTAACATTTGAGAAAGTTTTCTGCCAAATAAAAGGTTTTAGCAGGTTTGATAAGCCAATTCGGTACAGAATTATAGACATTTCTCTCTTTATACAAGTCTAAGCTGATCTGGCTTCGTTAGTGCGGCATCAGAAGGATCAACACTGCCTATTGAAAATTGCACATGCGTAATACAAATCATCAAGTTTCATATGCCACAGCGGTAACTTTCAGTCATTGTGGGAAAAATTATCCTCACTTGCGAGTTTACAAGAGATTTAAGTAAAAATTATGTCGATTGTTCTTATAAGTGCAAATCATAGAAATGGATAAATTACGATGCATTGAACTGAATTTAGCGCTGTTTATCCGATTAAATATTTCAGGCAGCAAAGAAAAGCAAAGATTAAATCATTATTTTTGATGTCAACATGAAAAATCTTTTCATTGTCTTTTACTGCCCATTATGTATATTAAAAATCAAGAAACGGTAGTCATTTTTCAGGAAAATAGATTTCTCAGTCCTCTAACTGTAATTACGCTTCCAGAATTGACAGAGACTTAATTCCTAACCTTTTATTTGACTGATTTGTTTAACGGAATATCAACTCCTTCATCTCACCCGCGTAATTGTGTGCTAATCTCTCATTCTGAATTCAAAAAAAAAAAAACATTTTTCCTGACCTAAAAAGAAATGAATTAAATTTTAGCTCATATATGTTTTTGCTAATCTATACCTTGTTTCATGCAAGACAGCAACCGAGGATGTAATGGCCAACGAGTCTTAATTCTAATCATTGTTCCACGGCAAGCCGTCCAGATTTTATGGCATATAAACGCCTAATAAGCGAAGAGGACAGCGACTCCGATTGAGGAATCGGAGAGCCGAGTTCGCATTCCAGTCGAATCTATTACATTGGGAAAGGTGTGAATCCTGTTCTTCTTCCTCCCTCCTAGCTATGGGTAAATAGCGGGACAGATCGGGTTGCTTTGGATGGCAACTGGTCTACCGCAGAAAGAAATGGCGACTTACTGTGGGAAAAAATATGCCTTGTCAGTCATGTATCGAAAGATACATGATCGCCCAAGCGTGTATCCCACATGGCACATAACTGACTGACTGAATAAGCGAAACGTGCTTTTTAACTTCTTCACGAAATCTGAAATTTTATATCAAAATTTTTCCTTAATTTATCACTGTTTTTTAACCTTAAATTAACTCAGTTTTTCTTTTTATCCTTAAATTAAATCATTTTTTATCCTTTAATTAAATAATTTATTCTTGGTTTAATCCTTAATTTTCAAAAATATTTTCGTTGTCACAGGAAAGATTTTCTAAATATTCCCAAAACTTGATCTCATCTCCCTCATCGAATACAGTATCGAACAAAATCGCAACGCAGTTAATTGTGAATCCCATAATCCTTTCCATGGCTGTATAGTACTGATTTTCTATGCGTAGCTTAGACGTGGCACAAGGCCGAAAGTATGGGGCACCCAGTGAGGATCAAACTCACTCTCCAGTCGTAACTGTTTTAGCGAGACAAGCTTGCTAGCCGTTACACCACGCCGAGTTGCCTACCACGTCTGTATAGTATCTGATACGGCTAATGAACTGGTTGTTAACCACAGCGAAGTAAAAATTCTGTTAACTGCTCTTATGAGTGCAAATCCTAGAAATGAATAAATTACGACGCCTTGAACAGGATTTAGCGCTCTTTATCCGATTAAATATTTGAGGCAGCGAAGAAAAGCAAATTCCGATTAAATCGTTGTTTTTGATGTATCAACATAAAAGTCTTTTCACTCTCTTTTAGCAGCCATTTATGTATATTGTACTTTAAAAATCAAAAAACGGCTGTCATTAGAAATTAAATGCAACTTTTATTGGTAATTGTAATTGTTGTGGATTCCGGGGATGGAATCCTGCATAAATAAATAAGCAACGCCAGTAATTGAAATAGGAAAATAAGTGTATTAAACGTAAGGATACAAACTTGAAAGGAAGATTAGTAGTCCAGGAATACGGGTTAGTAGAAAGTATATATACAAGTCTCTGTAAGTGAAGCCGTAATTCTCTCTCTCTCTCTCTCTCTCTCTCTCTCTCTCTCTCTCTCTCTCTCTCTCTCTCTCTCTCTCTCTCTCTTTATGTATCTCAGCGTATCTTCACGTATCTCTCTCCCTGTTCCAACTCTGTCAGCATAAGTATATTTTAGACGAGTCCATCTTGTGTAAAAGGGGAGAGCCCCACAACAGTAATATTAACCCTCTTCTTATAAGACATTCAGCATTCATTGACAAAACAGCCAGAGCTACCTTTAAAACATTTTTTCAAAAAAAAGATTATGACTCTCTAAAATTTCCTGTTCTTTGTAGCTCTTAATAAATTTTGTCATTTTTTATCTCCTAATCACCTGTTGTGCAATTTATTTACTCAAGCCCGCTAGGTAGCTTATGCGTTGTTATCCTCTGTTCCTTTTGCCTTCAGTATGGCCTGTGAGTATTAAATTTTCCAAGCCCTCTTTTCTCATGATATGCTCTAGAAATTTCGACTGTCACTTTCTAATGTTGATAAGTATCCTTTTTTTTTTTTTTCATTTTCTCTAAAAAATTCGTCGGTGCTCATATGGTCGTCCATGGTATTCTCAGCATCCTTCTGTAGGACCACTGTTTCAAGTCTCTTCATCTTTGAGAAGACTGTCCAGCATTCACTGCAATTATAGGAGGACTGATATTACGTAATACTACAGTACTCTTCTCTTTGCTTCTAGAGAAATTTTCCTGTTTCTTAATAATTTGTTTAAATTTTGGAAATTATCTTCCGCTATCCCAATGCAACTTTGGAATTCGGTGTCACATTTTCCGTTCTCTGTTAAAACACTTCCCAGATATTTAAACTGTGTTATTTTTCGATCTTCAATTTTTAATTTGCCTGTTGAGCTGTTCCTTTTGCTAACGATCATGCATTCTGTCTACTTACAAATGAGGTTTAGTCCTTTTTTTTCTCGTTTTCCTTCACTACGTTCTGTAGTTCTTATATTTTCCTTTTCGTGTCAGCTGCATGTCTTGGCCACCAATAATGAATCCGGATAGTATTTTCTCAGAATCGCCCTACTGTATAGGTTGAATATGCCCGGTGAGAAGAACCATCCTTATCTTACACCCCTCTTTTATATTTTTGTATATTTACTGAACTCATTTTCTATCCGTATGCAGGCGGTTTGCTGTTCTGTTATCTTGACACGAATTTAGCACAAAAATCAGTTTGATCAGAACGTTAAATTAAACCCTGTCTAATAAGCTAGATCAGATAATTTAGTTAAGTTATTTTTCTTCAAATTTTCCAATTCACACTTAACAAGATTAACCACCTCCGTTTTATAACGTATCAATATCCAGAAATCTCATTAAGCTTTGAAGCTTTGCTGATGGCAAATTCTAAGGAAGAGATAAAAATATGAGAATCATGCTGAGAGGAAATTCTTTAACCAAAGATACAACTATTATTAGAAATTAAAATAGCTCGATATAGAGAAACTGTTCCAGTTACAAACCGAGAAAAACCTAGACTGATTGATTTGGTTTTTACAACTTATCAACCTTTTGCCGGTTATTTAATGCAATAATTTTTTAATGCCAGAAATGATGATGTACTGATGTAATTCCTATTAATTAACCCATATTTAGATGGAGAATGTGTGGATTCATACCGTAAAGGTATTTGCGTGTAAGTGAATATAACGAACCCGACTGGAATTGGAACTCGGCTCTCCGGATAAAAGCTTATATTAATATAAAATCTTGATAAAAAAAAATAAAGCTAGTAAACCTAAATTTAAATAAATTTTTTTGACCGGATAAAATGGTAGTCCCAAGGCTTTATTTTTTCTTCTTCATTCTTTCATGTGCTGTTTCATTTCCATTACTTCTTATATCAATATTTGCTCATTAAATATGTTACTCTGCTCCTCCTACCTTCAATAAGACCAGTCAGTGTCGGATTCTCCAAACCGCCTTTCCTCTTTATATGTCCGAGAAATACTTACTGTCTCCTTCTGATTCTAAGTACAAATGCCCTTTTCGTTTCCATTTCCCTTAAAGCTTCTTCGTCCACGGCATTCTCAACATCCTTCTGTAGAACCATATATCTATTGCCTCAAGTCTTATCTTCATCTGTCATATAGGTATATTGATATTAAATTCTATTTCAGCATTATTATATTTGATTCTAACAAAGATTTCCTGTTTCTTACTTTCTGGGAATCACCGTTCTCTAGTCCAATGTTCTTTCGGATTGCGGTGTCATATTTTCAATTGTCTGTTATAACACTTCCCAGATAGTTAAATATATATATATATACTTGCTTTATTTTGACGCCTCTAGTTTGAGGATTGTATCTTCTGTAAAACATATAACTTATCCGAGTATGCCAGTTTGCTAGAGTGAGTAGCTAATACTTATAGCGGATGCCTGTAGAGGCACATTTGTTTTTTGCTTAACAGAGCCAATCTATCTTACAGTTCTGAAAGAAAGCACATAATTTTGTGTGTTAAACAGTTTGAACAAGGCTAATACGCGAATACGCTCGGTCACGATGACTTGTGATTTCGTGCGAGAACAACCATCAACGATTTCCGAATTGTGTCGTTCAGTATTTCAATCAGAAGGCTTGGACCAACTCGTATGTGTTTTAAAATATGGCAAAGATCTTTTAGGTTGGAGGGAACACTTAACCGATTGTTCTCTGAAGAATTACGTGGTTACAAGCAGAAACAGAAGGAAACAAAATAAAACTGAGTAATGGCTATTGAGGCCACTGCCTCAGGTAGCACAGCACGGCAGGCGGAACACAACGTTTGCAACAAAAAGCACCAAGGGATCGTCTTCACAAGGCACCGAGTCTCGCCAACTGCCCACGCCTGACTATTGGTTTACCCATCGCTTTTATTGACATGAGACAGTTGACGAAGTCTTGGATCTGGGAAAGTTGCAGATAGGCCCGTATCTGGACATACCAAGCTCTTTTGCAGCTTATGGAGAAAACCGGAATGCAACTCGCTTCGACAGATATGTCCATGCGCAACTCTGGGTCTTTTTTTGACTCTGTACTGACTTGTGTTCGCCATAGTGTTTTTCAGACCTTTCCCAATTGTATTGAGATTAGTCTTAGGCCGGAGAAAAGAAAGGGATAACTGCCGAGCTTGAATGAATGGACTGCAGAGCAGGGTTTGAGAAAGATGGCAAAAAGATCAACATTCATTAAGATCTACAATGGACAGGACATTTTGGAGAGCCATGACCGTCTAATTGTCTACGTTCTGAAGGCACGTAGAAGAACCTCGGAAAGCTAACATTCTAACAACTCACCTACTCGGCCACGCTATATATATATATATATATATATATATATATATATATATATATATATAATATATATCAAGGATAAACTTAAACGAGATCACTGTATTTCGTTTTTTTAGTGAACGAGGCCTTGTTCATTTTTTCTTCTCCAACTCGATACATCCCTCACGTAATACACCATTGACACGCTCGGTTTGTTAAAAATAATGATCTATAGTGAGATTTTCTCCAGTATCGACAAATACGTAATGGACGATACCTGTCAAGGTCGATGTTCTCATCGGTTTTTTATAAAGTGTTAAGCAGAGATTGTTTTCTTTTATTGTTAACTCGTTACTACCCAACGCCCTAAAGATGGGTCAGTGAGCGTTAACGGGTTCTAGATCGGAAACTATAATTAACAGGGATTTTTCTTTTTATAAATCTAGAAATAATACCGGAGTTTTTTAGAAATCTCGAAATAATGCCAGAATTCTTTATATTTAGAAACCCAAAATTGATACCAATATTTTATAATTAACACTAGATCTTACTGCTGGCATATATATATATATATATATATATATATATATGTAACGTAAATCATTCAAACGAAAAACAAATACTGAAGCTAATTATATGGCAAGAATCACTCTCGCAAACAATATTTAATAATAAAATACAATCAACTTCGAATCCAGTACAAGAACGCACAATTTTCAAATTTAAAAAAATTTCAACCTCAGCGTCGCGACTGCACGCTCCAAAATTATTCTTACATTTAACAATATCTCATTGCTAAAAAAACACTTCTTCCGGTCTGCACTATCTTTCGATGTCTCATTATTACCTGGAATTTAACAAAAACTCACTGAAATGTCTACCTGATGATGGTCGTTCGAAACGACTGAAAGCCCGGCTAGCAGAAAAAATAAGACCTGATAAAACCGGAATTTATAAACAAGGATCATACCATTCATTAACGGATTCGAAGTTGATTGTATTTTATTATTAAATATTGTTTGCGAGAGTGATTCTTGCCATATAATTAGCTTCAGTATTTGTTTTTCGTTTGAATGATTTACGTTACATAAATTGAATACGCACTACATAATTGCTATATATATATATATATATATATATATATATATATATATATATATATATATATATATAGTGTACTAAGATAGTTTTACAAATTTGGGGGCGTGTTCCTCACATGATAACAAGGACAAAAGGCCATATGAACATATCCGCAAATCCTTCGTTGTTGAGTTAAATTTAAAGAAAGTTTACAGTAGATTGCGCTGTGTTGCTATGTAGACGAGATTAAATGTGTAATTCGTTAACATTTGTGGCTAGTCTGTCTTGAACGTTTAACGTGTCTAGTAGTTAGTTAACTGAGAAGTGTTCCATTTAACAATGACAGGATGTTCATGTCGTGAGCAGGCAGATATGATTTTTACATATGGCCACACCAATTGTAATGGACGCGAAGTTGCACGGATGTATCAGATTGCGTCATCCAACATTTGCTGCTGTTTATCGTCGCGTTGCTGAGACAGGATCCATGAGCTATGGATCGAGGAAGACCGAAATGCACTCGGACGCCTGATCACGAAGTACAAATTCTACCGAGATGATCCAGGTATCAGCACACGTCAAGTGGCCTTTAGCATATCATACATCTCATAGTACCCCATGGAGAGTTATTCAAGCCCAGCTCCTGTATCCGTATCATTTGCAACCTGTGCAGGGTCTTTCACCCTCTGATCACTTACCCCGAGAGGACTTTTGCCGATGGTTCCTTGCACAAACTATCGATCCGTCGTTTGTCTCTTCAGTCTTGTTTACGGATGAGGCAACATTTGTAAGTTTGGTTTGGTTTGTTTTACGGCATAGCAACATCAATGGGTTATTTAATACCGACCAAATTTATTTTACTGATGATATTTTGTTTTTGTCAAGAATTTATTTTTAGTAATATTTTTCCTTCAAAAGTATATTGCTGGTAATAGTTTTTTTTTTTTATCTACAAAAATTTATTGCACGTAATAATTTGTTACGAAGTATCTCTGGTATTAAAATCTGTTTTTACATTTCATAGTGTTTTTACCACAGTTTCGGGGTTAAATATGTGCCCATAGCTGGGACCCTAACAGGTGTTAGCACCGCGGGTCAGGATGGACCTGGGAACACCAGCAATTAAGAGGTGGTTCCACGCTCCTCAAAGCCTCCTGATCAGTGGACTTGCTGTTGGACGTAGTTTATCGTCTTACCCAGGACGGTAAAATTTGTAAGAGATATAATAATGAATTTACACAAAAAAAAACATTTGTGGGCGCATCAGAATCTCCATGGCACAATACAGGCTAGACACTAGCATCAGTTTAAGACTAATGTGTGGGCTGGAGTTGTAGCTGGCTGTCTGGTGGGTTGATAACTTCACCTAGCACGTCTTACAGTAGCTGTATATAGGGAATTTATTTCAAACACACTTCCACACCTGCTAGAGGATTAACCCCTACTAATACGAAGATTTAGGTGGTTCATGCATGATGGTGCTCCAGCACATTTTAGTCTCATTGTTCGCTATGCACTGGCTGATATCTGCCATGAAAGATGGTTAGGTAGAGGACAGTATCCATGGCATACACGTTCCTAACCTCAATACTTTGAATTTTTTTCTCTGGGTCATCTTAAAGAACTAGTTTATGTAGCAGACATTAATAATGCAAAGACGCTTCATCAACGTCTCATGGGGGCCTGCGAAACCATTCGACACCAGGTGGGTCCGCGGTAAATGATCCTACGGGTGGCATACATATCTAGGAGCAAGCGGAGGACTTTTTGAACATTTATGATGAGTTGCCGTGTTGAGGTACAACGATAGCCTTTTGGATATATGTTTATATGGACATTTTGTCTTGGGTTGTAAAAGTATTTAGTGTATATATATATATATATATATATATATATATATATATATATGGCCACTCGTATTCGGGGATAACCGTTTACTAGGCCGGTTAGCCTATCCCTATTGCAGGAGCTTGTTCAAGCGTATTTGTGTTTATTCAACACCAACGCAGTTCATCTTTCATCTGTGATTCATGATGCAACTATGTTGAATAGACCTTAGTTACAGTTTCAGGGAAAGAGCGCGTTATCTAGCGTGATCAACAATTTGAACAAAGCCAGAATGCTCAAGCCCTAGGCCATGATGACTTGTTACTTCGTGAAAGCATAGCTGCCGACGGTCTCCAGTTTTCCCGTGGTATCGTTTTCAGACACTTTCTAAAGGTGCAGCACACTGGGATCGACCTCTCAGTTCGAAAACCTTTCTGACAAATGGACCATGGTGAGATCCAAACCCAAGTCTCATGGTCTGAATGCGAACATTTCTAACCAGTCGGACAAGTGCCTATATATATATATATATATATATATATATATATATATATATATATATATATATATATATATATATATGACGGTTAACCTTTCAACTCTCAGACTATAGCTCCCTACGGGCCTATTTAACCCAATATGAAACAGTTCAATTTCGATTCGCAAATACCCATAAAAACATAATACACGCTTCTAACCGTTAAAATATTAAAAAAATAACAGAAACCCTCATCATGAAAATAAGAAACGAATATTATTAACATAAACTACAAACACGGCCATAATGTGTCTGCCGTATTCCAGAATATAAATAGATCCGTCTTTCAGTAGCATAAACGCCAGTTTGCAATAGCACAAGCTAAATCCTTGGAACACGATCGTAATGAATAAGCCTTTGGACAATGTTTCCACACACTACAACGAAATACATTCTAACACACAAGAAAATACAATAAATAAATTAAGTAACTTGTCAATTACTTTTAACGAACCTTGTATGAAAGATAGACTGCTGTACAAATACAACATTTTGTGGTTAACATTATATATAATCATTTGCTCCTCCCCAAGAAAAAGAGAAGGTTTTTATTCCCGGACAGCTATTTAGCGTAAAAACAAGTGAAAAATTTGTCGGTAAATAAAAAAAAGTATTTGATAAGAACAACCAAAATGAAAGTAGGAAGTCTATAATGTATAAAAACGATTATATTTTCTCAAAGTAAAATTTTGATAAAAGTCAGAATGCAAGATGAATACGATGAATGTGTAAAATACTCAATTTTACATATCTAGAGAACAATTTTGAAATCACATTTTTACTCGACACATATTATAATTTTTATTCTTATACCAGTAATTTCTTTTTTTTTTTATTTGTTTTAAGTATTTGTACATTTAGTTATCATCAGTGGATTTTAAAATAAGTAAGTTTCAATTCCAAAGAAAGAACTCATTAGTTTTCTCGATTATAATGTTGATTGCATGCAGTTCGCCTGTCCTGCATTTACAGAAACTAAATTAACTGGAAGGGGAAACATAAATGTAATTTTATCTCCACAGTTTGCCGTTAATTTGAACTCCAGAAAAAATATTTTAAGATGTAAATTTTAAAAAAAAACAAAAAAATCTTTACCCTTGAAGATTGTCTCTTACTTTTCATATCTCATGATACTTTAAATAAATGGCCAGTCAAATTTACCAGGAATGGTTTCCTTGGCGTCTGTGCGTTAGGGGCGTATTGGGAGTATCGTCATTAGTAGTACCTTTGCAACGATGCAGAAGTGTACTTGTCCATGGACGACATCAAAGGGTCACACATGCTTCTAAGATGTCGCATGGTAACTGCGTCAGCCACACTCCGGTCAACGGCATCGACCTGCTGGCTCAACTGTATGATGGTAGTCGGAATGGTTTCTCGACTCAACCGGTGAAGGAGGACACCTCTTCCCAACCCAACTTTGCCAAACAACCATCGGCCAATCGCTAGCCTGTGCGTAAGAGCTGTCCCTCAAAAGTTCCTCGGCATACTTGTAAAGCCGTTGATTGAGAGGAGAGACTGGGTAAACTCAATATCTACGGTGCAAAATGAACCGGGAAGCCATTGCACAATTTTGCCTTGAATGTCACCGTGAACAGAGGGGAGGGGTAAAAACGGCGGTCAAAATGCGTTAACTGTATAAATGATGATGAATGATATGCGTTAACGTCTGCCGTTTTGATATTATAAATCAAATTTATTAAAACTATAGTATTTTTCTTATATAATTTTTTATCGAATAGAAGTGTTCATTGTTTTGTAAGGTAAAGGAAAAGCAGTTACGTAGCTCCTGTTTTGCTTGAATAACGATTGTAACGAGGTGTAGTATGGCGTGTACAAGCTGCTGCAGTCGATGCAACTATCCAGACACATTACAGGACGTTCCTTGGGTCATATGTAGGTATTCTCATGAACTTTGTTGCGTGTACCATACAGGCTCAACAGCGCGTAAATCTGGTGAGCACCGAGGTAAATAGAAGTACGAGGAACAAATTCCGAGTCACTTGGCAATTATTACCACTGGGAAAATTCAAAATGCATTGGATGCAAATGGTCTTAAATAAGGTTTGTACAGAGCGTAGCACAATATAGCCTGTAGATTTACGGGTGGTCCTCGAGCGTCCATAAGGCGAGAAAATTAATTAAACAGCTATACAAAAACAGAAAAGGTGCATGAGACAAGGTTGTTTCTTCTGCCTAGATTTATTCAATCTCTACTACAACACTATCCTAAGGAAACTTGAAACCCTACCAGGATTTGGTGG
Organism: Acanthosepion esculentum; assembly: GCA_964036315.1. Lineage (NCBI taxonomy): Eukaryota > Metazoa > Mollusca > Cephalopoda > Sepiida > Sepiidae > Acanthosepion > Acanthosepion esculentum. Next base: position 67,179,704 of record OZ038475.1, read on the forward strand.
GGATAATCTTAACAATACAGGATACGCAGATGATGCTGTGCTGGTGGCTAGCTCTGAATGAAAACTACAAAACTTCCTAGACGGGGTGGTAGAAGGAAGCAAGTGAAAAAGACAAAGATCATTAGCAAGGAAGAGGGCCAAAACGCGAATTACAAATTGGAGATATCAACATCAAGCATTTGTAGAAGTTTAAATATATGCAAAGTGTTTTAACAAAGAATGGAAAATACGATAGCATTGGACAAACGAAAGAGGCATTCCAAAAGCGAAGAAAGCTGCTGAAAAACGGAAACATTTCTTTAGAAGCAAAGAAAAAAAAGTACTGGATTGCTATGTGATATCAAATGCTGGACAATCTCCCCACTGTTGATAAACGAATTAGAAGCTGAAGAAATGTTGTTCTACAGAAGGTTACTGATAATTGCAACGACTGGGCAATAAACAACTAGGAAGTATTTAAAAAATGTCAACAGGAAGAACTCATAATCAGCAAAAGACTACAGAAATCCCTTGAAGACATAGTGAAAGTGCGCTTGGATAATTTAACCCTCACGGGGAACTTTGAGGGCAAGATATTGACCATTTCTCTATAATGACAAATTTGGCATTCATTGATCGAGCTGTTTCGGTTGAAATTATAAAATCTTTCTCTAAAAACAAACTTTCCAGTATTGATGAGGGTTTCCTTCCTAATATTTTATTTGAAGTAGTGTGGAATATTAACATCTTGATTATGTCATTATTTTCTCTTCAATCTGCATGTGCCATGCATTTTAGTTGTTGCTGCTGTTGGTGGTCCTCAGGTGATATGGTTTCTGTTATCTAGTACAGTTGTAGGGGAAATCAGCGACCCGCTTAGCTGATGAGCTTGCGTTAATGCAGTCTGCTAAGGTCCACGGGGGTTAGGAAGTTGTGGAGAGCCATGGTCACTTACGTCCTAAAAGAATGCAGAACACTGAAGGAGGATGGAATGATCCTGCTGTGGGTCGCTAAATACGGAATCTCAAGAAATGTATGTGCACAGTTTATTGATTGAATGATTATAGTGTAGAGTTCAGATGTTATTTAAAGCAATATTGCCGTATCAATTACAGGCGATTTTGTCTTTTTTTTGCCACCTGAAGGCACCGGCACTTTTCATGCCCTTCTGATGTCTGTCTGGAATTCATATATCTTCATTTACCCTATTTGCGATTGGATATGCACGGTCATGCACTCTTGACCATCGAATAGAAAAACTGTACCTAATAAGTAGATTTGCATTATTTACAATCGGATTAATATTTCGGTTGTCCTGCGTTCCGGTCTTCTTCAGGTGTCTCTCGATCCGGGTAACAAGATAATTAGAGAAATTTGAACTGAACTTTTTAATCTAATCTACGCGGTTAGATTGCTCTTTTTCTGATGTCTATATTACAAATTGTTGTTTTAGAATTATGCTGTTATTGCTTACCCCGTTGCCAGTTAGTCTACCTCCACACCAACAAGGTATGGGGTCACAATAATGACACCACCAAATTAAGAAACTGCTGTCGCACAAGAAACCATTGTAGAATGTTTTACATCAGAAGCAGAAAGATCCATTGTTTTGGCTTCAGCAGTTATTCCACGGTCAAACCCTGTTTAAACCCTAGCACAACTATTCTGTGGCAGTTGCAATACCTATTTACTTTTTCATCACGCATAAATAATCCGGCCAGATTCTCTTCTACAAGGGAAGAAGGTTGAAGACGTCCATTGTACTTCTGCTTCTATTATTCTGCCTATTTTATTTAATAACAATAAGGAGGTTAATTGTAATTTGTTTATTACATCGAGCGAACAATTTTGCCATTTCATGATAAAAACTTTTGAGAAATTATATATATATTACATTTTTGTCTATACAAATCCATTTATCCATTGTTAGATTTATTTATTACTGATTCTAAATATCAAGTTTCAAATGCCTTTTTATATTAAATATCATGTCCTTTCAGGCCAATGGCGGTTCACAGATTCATTTTCTTTATAATCTGTGAATTGTCCTGACATTTTGTGGAAAATAGTGAAGTGCTTTTTTTTTTTTTACTTCTTAGCTGTTTTAAATTCCGAGTGGAATTAGAATGCTTTATAGCCAAAGCTAGATAGTCCGGTTCAGTCTATTTCATCCATATCTCGAGTGGGAATATATTAATTTAAATCTTGAACAGAACAGTTTAGTCACAATTTCTTTTACTGTATTTCGATGTAATTTTTCTTTCAAATTTATAAACAAATGTAATCTATTTTATGCTACTAATTACTGTTTCCTTATAATTGTACATGACCGGTATCACTAAAATTGAATGTTGAATGGATTGTAAGATTTGAACTCGTCTAGTGATTAAAACGCACGAAAAGTCTTGTCGAAGCTCAAGTAGGCCGCCAGCCGATCACGCGCAGTGTCAAGTCATTGATCCGGGTTAATACGGGTATATATGCACGTGTTCTTCACTCTCCAAAATACAACCCCAAATATTGTGGGAATTTGAACAGATTGGTCAGTCTCTTTATCTATCAAATTATCCAGCGTTTTTATTGTCACGCCAGACAAATTAATCCAACAGGAAATAAACTTTTTTCTTTTTTTTTTTTTTAAATCAATTTCTTTCTTTCTTTGAGGGATATATACCTGATGCTTAATTTTCCCTGAAAAGCAGTTTACCGACTCGTGCAAAAAGTTTCATATTGATTTTATGTTGTTATCTTTTCTAGTTACAGATGAAAAGCCAACAATATATTTTGGTAATCGTTAGAACATAATTACAGTTCTTTGAGAGATTTGCATATGAACCACAAGCAAGATTAACACATTTCTGCATTGATAAGCAAATATTGGCTCCACACGTCACAAATTTAGTGGAGGCATTAATTACTAAATTACATTTTCATAAACCATCCTTTGTTTACTCTTGTTCGAAATGCTTAGATGTTCTTTTTGTTATAAACATGTGGACGCGTGAGTATAATTTATCTACAGAAAGGGGATTTATTAGCTACGCTTACTAATTGATGTTTGTTTTTCTCTACTTTAATTCTTGCTCGACACACTTATTTTAACCCTCCTCGTTTTCGGAAACACCATCTGCATTCAATCAATTCCATAACTTTTTGGCACCTTTCTAAACTTTTTACCTTTTTAAGGAAAACAAACTTCTTCCTATTCCGAAATAAATAATATCTGTTTTTTGTTAAGTCGAATTTTGTAAATAGAAATTGTACAGGTTTAACAGCAAGGAAAACCTACATGTCTAATAAAGGCTTTGCCTTTTCTTCTCATATATTTTAGTTTTCTCTTAAACAAATTTCAGATGTTCAAAACTTGTTTTTCAAATATCGCTGAAACTAAACCTCTTTAAAAAAATATTTTTGTTCTTTCTTTACTTCTCTCTGGCGACATTAACTGTAAAAGGGATCCTAAACTGTTCTTAACACAACTAGGAAGGGATTCGAAAAATAACTGATATTTGATCGGGTTTTTGTGGAAGTGAGTCTGGCTGAGAAATGTTCAGTATCACAAAGTGGCCTGACCACGTCGCTGATGGTATTGTGTTCAAAGGAACACATTATTTTTAAAAGCCAAGATTGTAACCAGGTCCCTATGATATATTGGTGTGCAGATTTTCCATATTGCCAGAGGTACTCAAACAAAATGGACTCCTTATTGGTCTGAGGAAGAAATGTCCTCCTTGATTCAACTGTGTTTCTGCTTCAAACAACATTCTGAATAAGGCAAAAACTCTCGGTGCTGTTATAATTTGCAGCCCTCCAGACACAATTCCTATGGAACCGATATGTAAATCAAAAATCAATGCCATGTATTGACGAAAAAATCATATAATGGGTAATTCTAAGATTCTAAATGTTATCATTTTTTACATCAAATCGCCATGAATTTCTTTAATGCTTCATAATAGAATCCAGATAAAATAAAGTCAAAAGGAAAAAAATCATAGGAAAAAAAGAAACAAAAAAATGTTAGCATTGTTTAATAGACGATTTCCTAAGCATTAAGTCAGTTTGAGTCGGGGAAATCTAGGATTATCAGTGCTATTTTAGATCGAGAATACTTAGGTTTAGTGAAACGTCATTTTGACGCCTCCTATCATGGAAATTGTTGACACTAATAAGCGTGCATCAAAATTCTGCTACGATCGGTATACCAAACAAGTCACTCAGAAACCTAGTTGGAAATTTTTTCGTTTTTTTTTTGGGGGGGGGATAGCCAAAATTGTGACTTTTTTCTGTGACTTTATTACCGACGGGGGTTTAATATTATTGCTTCTTGAATTTGTATTCAATTGAAAACATCTTTATTGAAGTTGATTTACTTGATTGAAAACAATAATTTCCAAAAGTTCGATTTAAATATCATAATGTTAATTTTAATGCGCATACAGTAAATTTTTGTGTGATTCTGGAGGCAAATTTATACTATCACAGAACACTCAATGATCTTGCAGAACAGGATGTACATTTTAAATGTCCTATAATTAGACGGAATAAGATCACTTGCTACGCAAAATGGCGAAGAATTTTATTACACTATCGACAATTCAAAAATTCATTTTATTACATTGAACCTCCTGTTGGAAATCCCATGTTCTAACCTCTGACCTAAACCCATAAATAAACCCGTTCTCCAAGCCATATTCTCCAGGTTTTCATTTTACAGCGCTTGGCCTTTCATTGAACATTCAATGATATTTTATCGATCAGGCAAATCCAATTTTGCGCTGTTCTGGTATATACCGTCTGTTCTTTACATGTGTCTATCTCCTATGGTCAGGGGCAACAGAATGTGCATGGCCTTGCCCCTGTCCATTCCTTACAACATTAAAAATAGACCCACCATACTTGCGCCCGGGCTAATGCGTGAGCTGCCTGTGTAGTCAGTCATTTGGATAATGACTGCTAACGCAGACTACAGTCACGTGACCTGTGTTGTGACGTTAAGGTCAGCTGCGCATGCGCATGTGTGTCGGATCGTCCCTTGAGTTTTAGCACAATTTCTGTTTGCGTAAGTTAGTTAAACAAAACAGATGAAACGGCGTTTTCATGACTGAATACCCTTGTGTATTTTACGCATAATCGCTGCTTGATGGACATTGAAAGGAAACACAGCCAGTAATTTTAGAGAAGTGGTAGTGTTTGGTAAATACACGTCTTTTTAAGAATAACACAATCTATAGACTTATACATATACTGATATTTATTTGTGTGTGTGTGTGTATATATATATATATATATATATATATATATATATATAGAATGTGTGTGTGACAGAGAGAGGAAGACAAAGAGGGTGTTTCGGTCAAACCCTTTCGTGAACAGCCGCTAAATTTGATGTACATAATTATGGGACCCAAAGGGGATTTTAAAACAATTTTGGTTTATCGAGTGGAAAGACTACCTCTACCACTTTTCTGTTACATTGAAATATATTTTGTAGTACTTTTTAACATTATTCTGTGTAATTACCATTTTCTGTTCACTGTACATGGCCGCTATCACTGAAAATGAATCTTGAAGAGATTGTAAAATATATATTTTTGGTTGTTCATTTAATTCCTGTCATCTTTCCTAGTATTAGAAGTTGCTGGACTAGTTTTGCGGAATATATATATATATATATATATATATATATATATATATATATATATATATATAATCAAATATGTGGTGCAGTTCAGTTTATATTACAATGAATCATTCATACAAAAAGTAAATTAGTAAAGTTAATGATATAAAATGGCGAAAACTCTTCGCTAACAAAATTCTAAAGTTGCATTAACCTACGAACCACTCAATGAATGTTATGATCCTTGTTTTTAATAACTACAAGCTGTATAAGGTCTTTTTGTAATCTGCTAGTACTTTCAACTGTACATACAGTCATCCTCAGGCATGGAAATTATTTTGTTTTTAGTAAATGCTACCTGTTTTATACCATTAACTTTTCTATTCTACTTTTTCTATAAATGATTTATTGTAATATATATAATATGAGAGAGAGAGAACAGTTTTGCGTTACCAGGTCATGTTTATAGTTCTAAACAATAACACATTTCTAAAAGAACATATTTCGATTCGCATTTAATCTTTCGTCTCCAATGCTACCTGGATTTATTAAAAACAAAATAAATGAAACGATGAAACAGATGAAACGGCGTTTTCATGACTGAATACCCTCGTGTATTTTACGCATAATCGCCGCTTGATGGACATTGAAAGGAAACACAGCCAGTAATTTTAGAGAAGTGGTAGTGTTTGGTAAATACACGTCTTTTTAGGAATAACACAATCCATAGATTTATACATATACTGATATTTATTTGTGTATATGTATGTATATATATATATATATATATATATATATATATATATATATATATATATATAATGTGTGTGTGTGTGACAGTGTGACAAACAAAATAAATTCCATGTCTGAGGATGACTGTATGTACAGTTGAAAGTACTAGCAGATTTAAAAAGACCTTATACAGCTTGTAGCTATTAAAAACAAGGATCATAACATTCATTGAGTGGTTCGTAGATTAATGCAACTTTAGAATTTTGTTTGCGAAGAGTTTTCGCCATTTTATATCATTAACTTTACTAATTTACTGTTTGTCTGAATGATTAATTGTTATATAATATGAGAGAGAGAACAGTTTTGTGTTACCATGTCATGTTTACAGTTCTAAAGAATATTTCTATTGTCATTATAACCAGTTGGGTACTTAGTCTAATCTTCAAAACGATGTAGAAGACATATATATAGAGAGAGATATACTAGCTTAAAACACACCCTATCGGGCGGCAATTAAGCTGGCTCCTGCGGAGGACTCTTGATTCAGCATTCGGTTTCCTCAGGAGTTTGAGAGACTTTGCTTATTCTCAACATTGGAAGTTCACCTGACTGCCGTTTACACTGGGCTTTCATTTGCACGGAACTGCTGCTTTGACTCTTTTTATTGAAATCTGGTCCTCTGTTGGCATGGATTTCTTTTTGCGAGACCTCCTGATCTCATTTCGCTAAGTTTTACCAAATAGCCACACATCAGAAATATATTTTTCCGGAAATATTTCTTGGTCGAACTGAGAACTTTTCAGAACTTGCTCATAGATGTTTACTAATTTAGTCTGCCACAAGGCCACAATGATAGAATTGTGAGGCACGATGGAGTAATGAATGGCGGCTCGCATTGAGAAATCGGAAAGCCTAGTTCGTTGCATTCTCTTAAGTATATTAGACTTGGAAAATATATGAATCTATCTCTTCTCCTCTAGCTATGGATTAAATAGCAGGACATACTGGGTCCTATAACTTTGGGTGGTAACTGGGGTTGGAGAAGGAAGGACAACTCTGAATTCGAAACCTTCAGCTATGGGTTAAATATACATCAAACTGGAATTGGCTAAGTTTCGTGAGTACGGTTGCACCCCTGAAAACATGGTCAATCAGGGAGGGTTTCCCCCAACAGGAATAAGTAAGCCCTAGATTTGAATTTTAAAGAAGGTGTGTAAAAAATGTCTACTACTTTCCATAAAAATATTTTTTCTTCTCCTTCGTTGGTGTCGGAGAAAAGAATACTGAACTGTTATGTAATATCAGTCCTCCAGCATGTCAGTGATTGCTGGACATTTTCCACACAGATGAAGCAACAGAGATGTGGTTCTACAGAAGAATGCTGAGATTACCATGGACAAGAAATGTGAACAACGACTAAATTTTAAAGAAAATAGAAAGAAAATTAAACTTTTTTGTTTGAATTTCTGGGATGAGGATTTATCATTATTTACACTAATGACATTCAGACTATTGTCCTCATTATCTGTCTATATCTCTGAGTATTATGATTACTTGTATAATTTACATTAGTCGGACTGTTATCCTCATCTTCATGGCAATGAAGATGGGGATAATAATGTAAGTATTGTCCTCATATTATTCAATATTCCGAATATAAATAGTTAAAAAATCGAAACTTAGACTCTAATTTCCTGATGTTAATTATAGTTTCTAGGGCAAATAACGAGGAAAGAGGGCTTAGAAAATTTGATATTCCCAGGACAGATTTAATGCAAGAGAGACAGAGGTAAACAAATCATGAGCTACCTGGCAAGCAGGAGCGAATTAATCGCGGTTCAGGTTTTAGGAGAGATACCAAAAAGGTAAAATTTATTAAGAGGTGCAAATGACAGGGGATTGTGGAGAGAAGTGATCGCGCTTACGTCCGTAAGGAACACTGCACATTGAAGAAATCTGTGTCGAGTTTTTAAAAAAAAAAGAATTGGATAATGTTGATACTTTTCCACATACTTAATAGTTTATTTCCGGGATGAGAATATATACATATGTCTGATTCTTACGATTGATGTAAAAGAACAGACTAGAAAAATATGTAATGCAGACCATCAAAGAAATATGAAAACACATTCACAAAATATATATCCGCCTTTTGAGTTTGTAAATATGCACATAGGTGAATAACATTTACATCTTTCTATGTTGGTTCTACGTATTGTAAATGGATCTACGTATTTCTATATTTTCATCCATTCTTCTTAGGTTTATACGCACATTTATTCTTGTATGTAACTATCTATACTTTACCTATATTATTATGTGTGTATGAGTGCGTTGATACATACATGCATACACTTACATGTACGTACACACACACGTATATATATATATATATGTATGTATATATATTTGTGCTTGTAAGTGTTTCTAGTAACAAGTATAGATGTCGTATGTTAGTGAAGCCATGCAGTAGAGCATTTAATTACTTTATACGCTCGAGTACCCAAGCGTGGTCATACAGTGAATATTTACAGATGCAAAAAAATACACAAAAATAAGTAAAGTAACAAGTGGTGTTGTTTTGCTGGCTCGTAAGCATTCACGCTGGAAAGTTTATTCGACCATTTTGTTTTTTGTTTTCAGTGGAGAATTACATGTGAATTTCTTCTCGTCCTAATTATTATTATTATTATTATTATTTGCTCTGTTTCTTCTTCACAGACTTCTTCTCTTATCCACCTCCTTTTTTCCCTGCTTGCTTCTTTCTTTTCCGCTTTTCTTTTTTCTTCTTCACTCATGTTCTACTTATCCTTCTCATAATTATTATTTACTCCTTTTGCTTCTTCTTCTTCTTTTCTTCTTGTACATCAGTTTTTTTGTTCGTCTTTTTCCTTCTTCGCTGAAATCCCACTTCTTCTTAATAATCTTTCTATCTCATTTTCTTTGCTTTTATTCCTTTCCTCTAACTTCTTTTGATTATTTTTCTTTTGAATGTTTTTAGTTATTCTACTTCACTTTCCACCTTCTTATTCCATCTTGTCTTTATTTTCTTTTACTCCACTCTTTTCTTTTTCTTTCTTTTTCGTCTACGTTTTTTCTTTTCTTCTCTCTCTCTGTCTCTCTGGTCGTTTTTATTGATTATTCATTTTCTTGATTTCCTTCTCTCTTTACGTTCCCTCCTTTTCCATCACTTGCAGCAGGTCTTCTTGCAGCTGAAGTGTAGACTTCCGGCTGAACCTTTTCTAGATAACCTACTTCTCATCAGATGATTTTTTCTGCAATCATATTCAACGAAAACGTCAATGATTAGCTCTCATTAACAAAGAAGAATTCATACTAACTACACCTGAAAAGACCTATTCTCTACATTTGGTGGGATACGAAAGTCGTTGACTATTATAAAATGTTAAACTAAAACTAAAAAATTAATGTATTTTATTGTCTTCCACTGGTAGGATTGCACAAAGCTTTTCAGCAAACACGCCCCTCATTGGTTAATTTTGTTTTTTCACGATAATGCAATACAACATATTCATCGAATCACTCAGAAAAAGATTATGAAAAGATTTCTTCATGCTCCTTACTGTTGCGACT
>OZ038475.1:67194631-67232131 GCA_964036315.1 Acanthosepion esculentum
TTTTAAGAAAGGCTTTTCTTACAAAAGAATACATGCGAATTGTTAAAGGAAATGTACCTTGATATTAGCGATGTTTGAAAGCGCAATTCGAAGTATCTGGATTTTTTTAATCATTTCACCCCACGCAAGGCAATAACGCAACTAAGACGCAAGGGCTTACTGAGCGTTAGAACAAAAGGACAAGAATTAAGAAGACAGAAGATAACGATTTCCATTGCACTCAAATGTTTGACTGGGAAGAAAGAAGCCGGAAGAGTGTTTCACGAGCAAGAAGTGCGAGAAAAGGAACTGTTAGCATAGAACTTACGGTTATATCTAGCCATTTCAACTGTAAAATGATGAGACCTTACCGCCAATCGAGTACTGCGCTTAAATTCATAAAGTCTAGGTACCAGAGAGGGACGTTCATCAGAACAATTACCATGAAAATATTTATAGAAAAGACACATTTTGGCGGTGGAGAGATGAATGAAGACAAGATATTAGCTCAGGACCAATCACATTGCAGATCTTTGGATTTTATCAAGGCTCTCTAAATATATAAGAGTAGAAGACTCTCTAATTATATAACAGTATTGCTGACAAATATTAGACCATGTGTGGCAGCAATATTCAAAACAAGGAAAGAATGGTATACTTATAAATACGTAAGATAGATTCTGTCAAAAAGAATTGTCTAGTGCGACGCTGGGAATCGGACCCATCAACTGATTCAACATAATCTTTCCACTTCATGTCAGCGGTAAACGGTAGTCCGAGAAAACGCACAGAATCGCTCTCCTGGGGTTTAGCAGCTAACATGCTGATGCAATATAAAAAGAGTTCTCTCAGACGATTAATAGAGAGCAGTTTCGTTTAAGAGGCTTTAACAAAGCCATTCATTGATCCCCTTAACAATAAAATGTAAATCATTTATTAGATCAGCTACCAATTTTATCTTATCGAACCACCAAGGCTTATTATTAAGACAGCATAGATAAAGACTTGAGAACCGATGGTATCAGGACAGTCGTTGATGCACATTAAGGACAACTTAGGTCCAAGAATAGGGCCTTGGCGGGGACGCCTTCATTAATGCAAAAAGATCAAGAAGAGTAGACGTTCAAGCCACTTTCATTTCGGGAATCGATAAAAGAAAACTGAATCGGTTCAAAACTTCACCCAGAAATAACATATTTCAATATGTGAAGAAGACCAATATGCCAAACCCTGGCAAATGCCTTCGAGATCTCCAATGCAACAGCTTAATCTTCATCATTTTTATCTAAAACTTGATGGGCACTTTCAGTGATAACTGTTAACACATCAGCAGTTAACCTAGAGAAGTCAAAGTCATATTGCTTATCTGCGAGTTGAGATGCTTAACAAATTCAGAGTTGATGAGAGTCTAGTATTTTGACAAAATGTCGTAGAAGACTAATAAGCCGATAGTTAGAAAGATCAGATGATCCGCTAGAGTTCTTAAAATCAAGAACTACAAATGAGGATTTCCATGAAGCCGGAAACAGGAAGTCATTTATTTTTGAGTTTAGAGAGAACAGGAGCCAGTTCAGGAGCATATTTCTTAAGAACTATTGCAGGGATACTGTCAAGTCCACATGATGATGAGAAAAATTAAAATATCAGAATTTTCGGATTGCCTGTTTACTTAGAACTGTTTTTTTTTTAATAAAAACGTTTAAAAATGTTAGGATTCCTGACTATTATCGGTCGGTTGACCCTTGAATAAATTATGCAGTAATATTTATCAGTTAGTCTATATTGTTTTAATCTAATTATAACATGTGAGGTCCTTTTTAACACTCCTCTCAATCGGTGCGAATTCATTCCTATAATTGATGTGCGATTTTCGTATTCATTAATGTGTCTGAAGGGATGTGTGATATTGTCTGTGTGAGCTATTTATTTTACTGATTTTATATAATATATATATATATATATATATATATATATATATATATATATATATATATATATAAAAGTGGACATGGAAGTCAGCACTTAGAGGCGACAGTCTGTTTCATGCTAGTGCAATCGTCGTCTGGCGATTGCACTAGCATGAAACAGACTGTCGCCTCTAAGTGCTGACTTCCATGTCCACTTTTATATTTACACACGCTCTATCTCTGATATTGAGCACTTTATCCCATAAATATAGCACACTTTAAGACTATATTTCTTCATATATATATATATATATATATATATATATATATATATATATATATATATATATCCGAGAAATGCATTTTCACAATTTTACAGTTCATATCTTCGAATCGGGGACATGAGGACCGGGAAGAAACTTAATTATTTGGGTCGTTTAATAACGAAAGACGTAATATGTCATGAATATTCGAAAGTGCGTCGGAATAGCCAAAGATACCTTCCAGACACAAGAATATTGTTAGAAACTGAAAAATGCTGAACTACTATGCTATACCCGTCTTACTATACGGGGTGAATACTGGGCAATTTCCTTGCAGAGGAAGAAGATCCGAAGCGACAGAAATGTGGTTCTACAGAACACCTGAACAATGACATCGGAACTAGAAGGAACTTATACTTAAAATCAGAAAACAAACAATTGGAAATTGTGGAAGACATTAGGAGGAATGACGGCTAGGGAAATATAATACTTATAGGACATTGAGGAATAGATAAAAATCAACGAGTAAATTAGACAATAAATTTGAATCAGTGGATGCCAGAGCCGGAGAATTGAGGAATGGTAAAGATTCAAACATTGATTAGAACTACGAAAGACAGGAAGTCATGGAGAGCTATGATTTAAGTAGTATTTGACTTACTCGGGTTATTTCGTTCTATATTTAATAAAGCTCTTCTTTGTTTCCTCTACCTAGTTTCCTGCTCTTTCGATACTCTCTCTAACTACGGCCTTCCTAATTCTCAGCTGTTTTGAATAAAGATAACATTACACCATGTGGTGAAAAGGAGCGGAAAGAAAGGAAGTAAAAAGTGTATATTATGAGGATATATAGGATAGACTTGAAGAGGTTAAGATCGTACTCGGGATTCTGTTCCACTAAGTTACAGTTCTTGGAAAGAGGTTGTCTGAGTGTAACTTCCTTCTTACCAATGGAATAAGTTTGGAATGGGGATGTCGGTCCTTTGAATGTGGCATGGTTGGTCCTAGGTAAGAAAGTCTGAAAGTGGAACAAAAGGAATGTAGCTCTTCTGAAATTTACCATGAATTTAGCAATAGGCTCACAACGTGTTTTTTATGTAGAAAAAACTGTCGGTTATAAAATGATTCATCTCCCAAAACGTCACGTGAAAGCTTTTGAGCTCTGTCAAGGCTGGAAAGTGAGGAATGGTCAAGTTTAGTCCAGATTGTTTTAATCATTTCATCGCAAGCAACGCGATAAAAGCCCCTAAGATTCAAGGGGTTCCTTTGGCTGAAAGGGACAAAGGAAAATAAAAGAACATATTTCAAGGAGATAGAATATGACGATTGACATTGCATTTAATTCTTTGAAGATCCTATTTGACAGGGAAACAAGAAGCCAGAAAAGAAATCCACAAAATGATAACTGCAGCAGAAGAGATTGTTATTATAGAACTAACGGTTAAAATAGTAATTTTAACAGTAAAAATGATGAAACCTAGTTGTCAATGTCTTCTTCTTCTATATGCCATATCCCATTAGGACATTGGTTATGGTAGCTCTCCACATTTTCCTGTCCTTTTTAGCTCTTAATAATGTTTGTCTTTTTTAAACTCTCCTCTGCCATCCATTTACTCAAGCTCGCAATTTGGGTTATGCGTTGCTTTCCTATGGCCCTTTTACCTTCAATCTGTCCTGTGAGTATCATATTTTCCAAGACCCCTATCCTCATTATGTGCCCCAGAAATTTCAACTGTCTCTTCCTGATGTTAATCATAAGTGTCATTTTTATTGCCATTGTTTATAGAACTTCGTTGTTGCTCACAAGTTCTTTTTATAGTATTCTCATCATCCTTCTGTAGAACTATTTTTGTTTCTACAAATCTCTTCTTCATCTGAAATTCGGGAGAGCCGATATACCAAAGAGGAAAGTTCATCAGAACAATTACTGTGAAAATATTTATAGAAAAATACGGTGAATTTACGTTATGGTAGTTGGAAACTGACGGAAAAGATGCAAGCTCAGGACTGATAAAATTGCAGATTATTTAAATTGTGTTAAAGATTTTGTTGAGAATCTCTAGATATACCATCAATACACTATTTTGTAGCTGACCTGACTGTATGAAGGATAGTGCACGACAGGAGGAGCCAGGTACTTTCTGAAATCTCACAAGGAACCGATGATGTTTCCAGCATCTTTAGTGACAGGTCAATATATAAGAGTTCAACATGTGATCTGGAGAGAGTTTCAATCACAACAGGCATTCAAGGCATTGCGCCTCATTGTGAGTGGAACCGTTTAAAAGAGACCGAGATAATGTAGGGTCTGCGTTGTGGTGCAGTAGAAATGAATTCAAATGACAAACAAATGTGCAAAACGGTTACAAGCATATATTTAGAAAACAAATATCTACGAGCATTGCAGTAAAGTTTGCTGGAAACCTACCAACGACTTTCAAAATAGTCTGTTCGGTACACGGATTGCATTTTAAAATCGACTCTCTTTCGCATTTTGAAGTGTGATCACTGAATATATCAAGAATATTTCAAGATGAGTCTGCGCATTCAAAAAAGATAATCCTGGTCATTGAGAGGTCCTTTACTGGTGAGATTTCGCCAAACAGGTAGATGGAACGAACAGATATAGAATAGCCTTTGCGTTCGTGAGTCCTGAAACAAAGCAATAAATAATGTAATAAAAGCAGGCATTGGAGGGAAATGCGCTGAAATTTCTAAACACATGATTCGTGATGTAAGCAATTCTATTAGTCCACGTTGTCAGCAGTTTTTATTTCAGCAGAATCATAAATTTGGTTACAATTCAAAATAATTATCGTCTTGTTTTCTTTATTTTGAACTGTAAAATTTCAGTCATACTGTACATTGTTTTATTAAATGTTCAATATATGGATACATTTTTAATATATATGTGGGTGTGTGTGCATATCCATTGTTGATTATCACTTGGGGCTCCCATACTTTCTGCCTTGTGCCACATCTAATCTACGCTTAGAGAATAATCATATCCATGTTTGATTATACGTAAGCATACAGGGGGCCGACCCTATTTTGGGGACACTTTGAAAAGTGTGCTTAAAGTTGGTTTTTGCTGCCGAGAGATTTTGTGTTGATGAGTAGGTAGTTCAGCAGTAACTGTCCATTAATGGTATGAACATTGGTTGATGGGTTTGTCTTTGGTTTCTTTTTTTCATTATTTTTACTTCAACTTAGGCGACACTATTTTTCGGACAGGACACAAATTCCGGATTTTTTAATGATTTAGTCGTCGAACGTCTACAATATGCAAATTTTCTGCAGGTTAATTGTACCCTGACCATTACATTTGAGTATCTTTACCATTCACTGCGAAAATGTATTCAAATCCTGAGGAAGAATGCATTCAAAAGAAGTCCTCAGTTTGGTCCAAAATAAGAGAGAAGACGGGCTCAGCATCCGAGAGATCGCCGCTGAGATGAAGCTACCGAAGTCAACAGTTGAATACATGCTGAGTACAGACTATGAGCGGAAGAAGAAGAAGAGAGAACGGAAAAAAAACAATTTCGAAGAGAACAGAAAGAAGAATGATGAGGAGTGTTACGAGGTTGTTATCATCTGGAGAAAAGGTGACAGCGAAGAACGTAAAGGAGAAGTGTGAACTTGACGTCAGTGTTCGAACTGTACAACGAAAGCTACACGAACTTGGACTTAAGTATGCTAAAATCAAGAAAAGGATTACACTAACGAGAAAACACAAGGAGGCAAGGCTGGAAAGCGCCCAAAGATGGATAACAAAACATGTCGACTTCAAGAAAGTGATATTTACTGATGAAAAATGTTTTAAGTTCGATGGACCTGACGGGTGGTGTCCATGGTCGAGAAAAGGTGAACCTGTTATTCTCAACAAGAGACAGATTGGAGGAGGAGGAGTCATGATTTGGGGTATGGTATTTCCGAATATTTGTGGCTCGAGTGGTTAAAAGGACGTCAAAATAGCTTGAGCTACCGAGAACTTTTGGAAAAGAGAGCCCTACCACTCATAGAAAAAGAAATGGGAAGTAATTTTATTTTGCAGCAAGATAACTGCAGCATCCATGTGGCCAAATCAGTGAAAAATTGGATGTGTGAAGCAAATATAAGTACTCTGGAATGGCCTGCAAGAAGTCCAGACTTAAAGTTAATTGAAAACATATGGGAAATGCTTGCAGAGCTTGTTTACAACGGGCCAGAATTAACCAAGAGGCTGAACTGTGGCAGCGCATAAAAGATGCTAAAAATAGACTGCTAGGAAACACGAAGAGACGTTATTATCAATATGTACGAATATTATGAAGATAGATTGAAGTCATTGAAAATAAGGGTGCTGCCATAAACTATTAGCATTGTTTTTAAAATGTCCGAAAAATACTGTGGCCTGTGTAATGTGAAAATTTGTAAAAAAATAAAAATACTTCTAATTTGAATTCTACTTTTCCATTTGTAGTATTGAAACAGTTTTTAAATGTTATTGCCATTACACTAAAACAGTACTGCCTGTGCTACCTAAAACTTGAAAAAATAAAGTGTCTGAAAAATAGTGTCGTCCCCCTGTATGTGTATGTATGTATTATTGCAAGTAGGATTTACCTTCTTTTTGTACATTTTTCTGTCTTTTGTTCAGTGCATTTTTGGGGAAGAAAAAAATTACTTTATAACCTAGGCAAATCAAATTGTCTATTGGTGATATCACGCACAAACATACATACTATATATATATATATATATATATATATATATATATATATATATATATAATATGTATGTGTGTGTTGGGGTCTATATATGATACGTAAATTTTATATATCAGAACAATTTTGGGTAATTGAGTGACAAAATGGAAAAGTTCTATGTGCTATATTTTCCCCTCTAAACGGAATTTATCAGAAAGGTAACATTCTTATTGCTGTAATTATATATATGTATGAGGATTGGAGAATATAAATTGCTAGGATTTTTTTTCTTCGTTGGGGGACGCGAAATGCGCTAAATAATATTTTATTATATATAATAAATACATCCTAATGAGCCAGGTACTACATACTCTGATGACCCCATAAGGTGAAACCTAGGTATGTAGTACCTGGCTCATTAGGACTTATTTCTTTTACTTATCTTTGACTTAGTGTATTGAGCACTCATCATTTTAATTTATTCGGTGTTTTTTTTTCTTTGTACCAGAGCTTTAAGGTACTGGACGATTTCTTTCGCCCTGTTCGGAGGTTTCTGGTGCTTTTTTTTCCATTTTACCTCGGATGCCAATTTATTTGAAAATTGTGCTATACAATTTTTTCACCCACCGAGTTTAAATAGATTTACACACACACATACACACACACATATATATATATATATATATATATATATATTAATACATGTTTTATTAAATAATATAGATAAGTGTTGTCTATATATTTTATGTAAGTTATATATATATATATATATGCACATTTCATTAAAAACTACTGACAAGGTGCTTTTATTTAGTTTTTCATATAATTTCTAGTGCGATCTAATAATGTTTTTCTTTTCAGATGATAAATTATATAAAAACTGTCCGAATGTTCTTTTTATCCGAGCGCTTTCGGCTATACATTTAGCCATTTTCAAGGATTATATTTCAACTGTTAGAATTAGAAATAGTTTGTTATATGCATGTTTTATAAAATGTTTCATTTTTTGTTTCAAGACACGGTCAAGATAGATATATATATATATATATATATATATATATATATATATATATATATATATATATATAAAGGAAGATTTCTGTATATATTTGATGATATATACATTTTTTGATAGCTAGGGGATATTATTAACAACAATACGTTTCATCTAAATAGATTTCACTAGGGCCAGAAAAAGATGGGCAAATTCTATTCGGACATATTTTTTTAAGTCTCTCTTAGGCGACGGCGAACTCCGTTGAGAGGATCCTCATAGAATGCGAAGCTGTCATGAAAGTGGCTATTAGTGTCACACAGACAACTCCAAACTTGCAGTGAAAGGCATTTTATTGAAGGTTTCTTTCTCCGCGTGTGAAAACCAAGCAAGTGAAGAGCGGCCTGAGCAGATGCATTCAAACAGTTGTGCACATTTCTTAACTCTACTGGTTAGCTTGATAAAAAAATTGACGAGTTAACTTCACTTGAGTTGGTACAACCATATTAAATTATAAGCTGTCACAGTAAAAAGTATTCGGAATGTATTAACCCGGCTATATATATATATATATATATATATATATATATATATATATGGTGCGATGGGTATTATGCAGCCATTTTTATTATTATTTTGCGCATGTGCGTTGTTCCTGTCGACTGCACAGTATATTAGCGTCAGTTGGGCACCGTCTGTGGGAAAAACGAGAACAATGATGCAATTCACTCCGCCAGAAATTTGGAAACTGCATGCTGTACTGCTTGGCATTCGCGCCGGTAACTCCAGTATGAACATTTCAAAGAGTTTGGGTGTCAATCTGAGGACAGTGCAGCGGATTCGGAAAGAGTTGGAAGATATATAGCTATTATATAACTAGTTGGATGTGCTAGCTATAAAAGTAGGAACAAAAGAACAGTTCTCACCTGAACATTTGCCATGTAGAGTAGTCTGAAATTCAATATATAACAATTAGTCTCGGCGCTCAATTCGCTAATCTTTGTCTGACGTGCCACTTTTGAGTATATACTTGATCAATGTGACATACGTTAACGCAGTGGGAAAAACATTCCTAGTGAGCAATGAACTTTTACGCGCAAGCATTTAAGTTTATAAAGCCCAAAACAATGAAAAATCGCTAGTAAAAATAATTTGCTAGAAATAGTTATTTACAGAAAACACATCATATGACGTTTCCAATATGCTTAACGTGAGTTTATAAATATTGTCTGAATTTAAACATGCGTTTTATTATTGAATTTGAATGTGTTTTTTTGTTTGTTTGTTTTGTGTGTGTTGTTGTTTTTGGGGGTTTTTTTTTTTTCGATTTTTCGATTCTTCCAGGTTCGTCAATAACTGGTATTTCTAATTTTTGATTCCGATTTAAAAAGCGGCAATGTCAGCTTCCAGAACGTTCCTACACAATTCAGATAGTAAGATGAGCATCCTCCTGGATACTCAAATACTGAATTTTCTACAGAAATATTCATACATAAGAATTCGTTTAGAGTTCGCTTTATAAAATAAAAATAAAAATCGGAATGTTTTCTCCGTAATCAACATTATGGAGATGCAGAATGGGCTTTACATTTAACAGAAAGGGAATCGGGGAAACGAATTCCGGTTACAGTTAGTCTTGGTCCTAATGCTTTTGGCAAATGCTTAGAAATAACTCTGACGACAGGAGATTTCAAGGATTTTTCTTTGCTGTCAATAACTACATATTGTATTAAGTGACCTATACTATATAGAGATAAATCTTCATGTAAACCCAGTTTAGCAGAAAAGTTACATTAGTGTGTCTCGCAATCTCCGGATAGAGTAAATTGATTGTTTTAAAATTGAGGGCATGTCATACCTCCCAAAAACATATCCGCATTGGAAAAAAAGGTTTTAGTGTACCAGGAAGTGTTAGCGTCTTTTTTGCTTGCTTTATCAGTAAAATATTTAAACTGAACCAGAAACGTAGCCTGTCTGACATATCTAGGCAGACGCACCTCAATCCTTTCAAGTATGAGAATTCTCAACATCTTTTACGCGGTCTTGTTTTCCAGTCTGCAACCACTTTCTCACAGTTTGAGCGTCTGTTTTTAAAGAATACTTGCTGTATAGCGATCCTACAAGCCACAGTGGTAGAGAATTCCATCCTTAAACTAAATATCACGTCTGTGATCTTGTGTCAAACTAAAGATATTACCTACTGAAATAACATGAACTATTTAAAACTAGTTAATTTACACTTGCGTCTTAGTGGCTTCATTGCCTTGCTTATGGTGAAATGATTTATAAATATATATACGTGTGTGTGTGTGACCGCGTGGTAAATTAACGGTTGGTTCTCTTTCGTTCAATTCGCGCCATTGCTCTTGGGAAATGCATGAATGTTCTCCAGATAAACTGGTCTTTCTTGCCTTGTGTGGCAGCCAGTCTAAAAGAAGGAAAACTAAATTCAAATCTGTGGATGACTGTTTGAAGATTTTGTGTCGCACTGTCCAACACTGTTTTATTATCAGTTGTTCCGAAAATTGTGGATGGTTCTACATAAGCTTTCACCAAAATAAAAAAAAAAATCATCATTATGGGATGGTTAGGTTTCAGTTCTAAAATTAATTATTGGATACTCCTATATGGAAATTGGCCGGAGAGTCCAACATACATACATACATATATATATATATATATATATATATATATATATATACCGAATGTTACAGCAAAATTTTCCAATTGTTAGATTAAAATTTTAACTTCTGTATCTTAGAAAGGATTAAAGATATCTTGCTGGAATCCTCCGAGGTTTTGATAACACTATCGCACTCTACTTTGAGCGATAAGAATGTATAATTATTCTGCAAGCTTTACAGAAGAATCGTGATGAAATCGATCATAAACAAAAATGACACGTTCAACATTAATTAATCATAGCTAAGGATCGGAAGCTCATATATATTTAAGCATTTCATCGAGTCTAGAAACCTCAAAAGAATACAAAAAGCTTAACGGCCGTTTCTTCCTATACTTGGGACTCATCCACTACCGAGAATTGAAACCCGGACAATTACGTTGCCAGGCAAACGGCATACCAACTGTTCCAACGGACCTCGGTGACGTAGAGGTAGCGAATCAGACTCGATGTAGCGTCGCTCGATCACATATTCCGGAATATCGAGTCTGATTCGCTACCTCTTCGTCACCGAGACCCGTTGGAACAGTTGGTATGGCGTTTGCCTGGTAAACTGTCCGGGTTTCAATTCTCGGTAGTGGATGCACACTGCTGATGACTCCCAAATATAGGACGAGACCGCCGATCAGTGATTTCTGTATTCTGTTGAGGTTTCTAAACTCGATGAATTACTTAATTATAATTCTCAAACCCTCCAACTCATTCAAGACGATCTTCGCCCACTCTAACTTTCTGTAGTACACAAGGTGCCTCACAGTTTTCACGTACGATTTGATTTTCAAGTCTTTTTACACTGCTCTTTGAACTGTCATAGCTGGAACACCTCTCAGGTGCCAAACGTCTTATGAACGGAGTTGGATCTTTTCTAATTGAACTTTGGCTCTAAGTTGAAATGATGATCTCTATTTCTGTTGTGACCTCCTTATTTAGTTTTCCTCTCTACTGTTCCATCTTTTTAAACTTCACTTGATGGTTCTCGAATGGACTTTGAAGATGGAATTCATAGTATGAATGTTGGTACGATTACTGAAGGCCTGAATGAATTTTCCTCTCACCATTGCTCAGTTGACAAGACAATGGGTCTGACACAAAACGATTTTAACCTGTTCTCTTTCTAGTTGAGTAACTTAAATGGTTTCTCGGTGATTCTTACGACAAATGGTGTCAAGATGGCTAAACGTCTTATCTGAAAACCTGGAAAAAAATTAACTTAATTTAGTGTTTTTTAAAATATTAAACATTTTGTGGAATGGATATATTATGTTGTAACACTATTTGGTCAATTTTGGTGTTACACCCGATATATATATATATATATATATATATATATATATATATATATATATATATATAGTGTATGGGCGTGGATGTTCATAGTTACCCACAATTTCCTAACTTTTGTTGCACTTAATAATTCTTGTTCCTAGTAACCTATGCTTCTCCTTGCCTTCGAAGTATCCAGTGTGTGTCAAATTCACCTGATCTCCTTTCCTCGTTATGTGCCCTCATCATATATCTCTTTCTCATTGTTAAAAAAGTTTCTTCGTCGTTCGTACTCTCTTTAAAATACTTCCTCCATAGCCCCATGCTCTGTACATGATATTCCCAATATTGGTACGACATCTCGGTTGCTACTGGTCTTTTCTTAAGTTTTGAAGAAGTTACCTCACATTCTCTGCATAAGAATTCAGGACGCTTTTAAAAGAAACATTTTCTATCCATTAATACCTTTCTTGGTTACGCAGGTGGACTAACATGTATCGGCTCAGAAAGAGGGATTTGAGAATCGTGTTAAAATTCCGGCCTAGTCTATTGGGTTCACTTTCGCGCAAATTCTCTAGAGTAAGCCCTGAATATGGGTCTTCTTTCTCAAGCTATGGATTAACAAGCTCAGTAAACTAGGCTCTCTAATCCAGTGTGCAATCCAGTGTGCAAACCAGTATAGTGGCTTGAAAATTCTTAATTCAATGCTGTGGGGATGGCAACTGGAAACGACTCCACTAATCATGAAAATTAAATGTTTATCCACCGCCAGCTATATTTTAAATAACAGGCTAGCCTGCAAGCTCTACCATTAGATTGAAGCTAGTCTAGGAGAAAACAATGGGAAAATTCGAATATCGTCCCCAAGAAATCATAGCAATTCACAATAATAAGGAAAAGGATTTCGTGGAGAGCCATGATCGCCTATTTTACGAGGGAATTTGACATTAAAAAGAAATATCTCACTTCGTTTCTAAAAATTACCTTTTACCATTTGTATGCCGCTTTGATTTTTTGTGTGATATTTTCTGTTATTATAGTGCCGTGAAAGGTGTAATTCCAGATCGGCTTCATTTTGCCATTCCTGGTGTGTAATTAACACATTTTTTGGTTTTCTTTTGTTTTACGGCATATCAACCTCAAAGGGTTATTTAATGCCGACAACATTTTTTCCTGTCCAAAGTCTATTTCTGGTAATAATTTTTTCCTCAAAAATGAATAGCTGGTAATATTATTTTAAAAAATGTATTGCTGTTATTTTTTTAAAAAACGTATTGCTGGTAATTTTTTTTTTTTTTTCAAAAATATATTACTGGTAATAGTTTTCTTTTCTTCAAAACTTTATTTCTGGTAATAATTTTTTACAAAGTATTTCTGGTATTAAAACCTATTTTTACACTTTCATAATGCTTTTTACCTCAGTTTCGGGGTTAACTATTTGCCCAGGTCAGGGTGGACCCGGGAACACCAGTAATTAAAAGATGGTTCCACGCTCCTCAAAATCTCCTGTTCATAGGCCTTGCTGTTGGACGTAGATGCTAAGGTTTTTATTTCATTCATTTTTTTATTTTTACTTTTACTGTTAAAGTAATCTTAATATGGATGTGTGTTGTGGTGTTATGGACATCGGTTCGAAATGCGAAATCGGGGAGTCGAGTTCGAATTCCAGACGCGTTCATTGCATTCATTAAGCACAAATACCCTTGGAAAGGTATGAATCCATCTCTTCCTCCAGTTATGGGTTGAATAGCAGGACAGAATTGTTTCTCTCGCCTTGGTTGGCAGCCAGTCTACTGCAGAATGAAATGGTAACCTACTGCGAGAAAATTTTCTATCTTGTCAGTCATGGTTCGAAAGCGTGTATCACGTATGGAACTTAACTGACTGACTTAATAAATTATCCTAAACCTTATTAAATATCTATAATGACTTGGTAGATGGTACATGTAAATGGATGCCACTTCTCATCATTACCGATATAGTGAGTTTGATATTCACTGAGCTGTCATTTATTAAAGCCTTGTACTTACACTGAGTTTTGTAAATATCCGGTTTTCTTTTGAAATTTTGTATAGTTAGCTGTATTTAGTGAATAGAATCTGCGATATAAACGTGGTATATATTAGACAACAGTCCGATTTCTCTTCTTTTTTTATCGAAACCAACGTGGCTATGACTAGTATAAATATCATTAAATCCTTTCCAATATCAACGTTTTCTTGCCCCTTAGTCAACATTTCTCAAAGATCGCACCTCAAAGATCGGAGATCAAACAGAACAAATGTCTAGCTCTTTGGGCAAGGAAATACGAATGTTATAAGAATAGGTAATAAAATTTGACTCTTTGTTTTTTTTTTTATAAATGCTTTTAACTTTCTTTCTTTCTATTTTCTCTCTTTCTTTTACCTCCCTCACTATAAATTTATGTAGATAATGCGTGTGATTTGTGTATAAGAACTAGAACGATAAAATCACTTACATCGTATAATGGGAATTCTTTTTAATATTTAAGATTCCGGATGCGAATGTTTTTTAATTTTTTTCTTTTATGACTGGAAACGGAAAACTCACGTAACAAATTCGATCACAGCTGAATTTTATGAGGCTCATAATGAAAAAATCAATTAATCAATAATACTGACTTTACTGACGACAATATTTATCTGATACTACCTCTGTGAATAAAATTAATAAGTAATTGGGATTTACATTTTGAATATCAAAGCCCAAATTGAAACGCCTCAACAAAATAGATCCTTCTTCGATTTTCAATGACCCTTCAGGACCTGGGTGATCAGATCTTTCCACAACTTCCTAATCATCGTGATCCTTAGCAGGGTTCCTCCTTTTACCAACCTTCCGCCCTCTTTCCGCTATCCATTCACACAACCCAGTCAGGTAGGTTGCCCACTGTCTTCCCCTCTTTCTCTTGACCCCGATATGTCCTGCGAGGGTCAAGTTCTCTAAGCCTCCTTTCTCATCTGCCTCTTTTTTTCTGATTATATAACGAGGATGTCTTAAAAAATGGTAACAAGAACAAAATAGCTACTCGTGTGAAATCATAGACAAAATTAAAATCATAAATTATACATATTATATAATTGGATGTTATATAATAAAGGTAAATTCTCTACATACAACGCGTGAAAGCACATGCGATACCCTGCCCTCGTCAGCCGCTAAACAGGGGAGGTAACACAGTTTCAGTGGCTAAGGCGGTACTGCCACCTCTGGCGCCACCAGCAACTTTTGCAACGGGACAGGGTATTTTGTATACGTACCAATCTCTTTGCGATTTCTTTTTACAACTGCAACTGAAATTTTCAACGTTGTGTTAAAATACACAACGCGTTCGTGGCGAACGTTATTACTGATGTACAATGGAAGGCAAACATACGTGTTTAAAGTGGGAAGTAGCATTGTGTTGTGAGCATGGTTTTATTTAACTCTATTTATATTGGATATTGACCAGATCCATCTCGATGCCTGTTGAGCTGTGGTCTGGAGACGATGTTAAGCACGCTTTAGGTTCCGGCTATTGATGCCGACCTTCAAAATGAAAAACTATTGACCGTCCAATGAATACACAGAACCTGGCCTCAATAGGTAGCACATGACATGTCCATATGGTATTGCCCATCAAAATCATTATCATTATTACCATTAATCCTATGTCTGGATGTGGTCGTAGGTTGTATGTTGGCCGCGCCCCTGACCAATTCATTCCAAATATCTGGAGAAGTATTCAATCATGCGTAGCTAGTCTCAGGATAATAGACCTAACGGGGCGCATTCCCTTCCAGATTAAACCACAGTTGATATCACCAAACCTGAAGGTTCATAGACACATAGCCATTAAATCTATCGGGGGCACAACTCCGTCCTAGCTCTTGACTTATGACGAAAGTGTTAAGGATTTGAGGACACTTGCTTTCACTCTACCTCCAGCAATAAACACCAGGTGTGAATATGCAGATGCATGAAAAACTGCAAACATTTTGGGAATAATGTTGATGGAAATTAATAGGCCACATAATGAGGAAAGAGGGCTTGGAAAATTTGATACTCCCAGAACAGATTGAAGGCAAGAGGAACAAAGGAAAACAACGCAAAACCTAACTCGCAAGCGAGTGTTGAATTTTGTAAAGCAGGAGAAAATATCGATAGCGACAGGAACAACATTGAAAGTAAAAAATTAGATATACCAAAATAAAACAAGTAAAAAAATGTAAATATCTGGCAGAGGGCTGAAAGTGCGACACTGAAATATGAAGGCGCGTTGAAATAGCGAAAGATGTCGCCCAAAAGCTAAGTAAAGTATTGGGAAATAGAAAAAAATCGTTAGAAACTAATAAATGTGTACTAAATTGTTATGTAGAATCAGTCCTCCTATATGGCAGTGAATGCTTCACAATCTCCTCACAGATGAAGAAAATGCATAAAGCAACAGAAATGTTATTCTACAGAAGGCTGCTGAGGTTAACATGAACCGAACATTTGAGCAATGATGAAGTCTTAGAAAAATAGAAACAAAAAAGACAGTTACGCGTAGTATCAGTTTTTTGAATTCTCATATACTTGTATTTTGATTGGTCATTCAAGCTTATGTAACAGCGTTTCCCCTAGTGAGGGATGTTTGATTGATTTGAACCTTTAAAAACCCTTTATTCTACATTCAACACTATCACTTGAGAAGACACCAGAAGTGTTGAAACAAAATGGCTATTTTTGTAGTGATTTTATAACATAATTATCTTATAATTTATTTTTGAATAAATAATTATATTTGCTCTCCTCTGTATTGAGCACTCTTTTAAGAATAGTATTTGTTGGTTATTGGAATTTATTCCGTATACACCAATCTTATACTTGGATATATATATATATATATATATATATATATATATATATATATATATATATATATATATATTGTCCTAGATAAGTAGTAATTAATTGAACCAAAGAATACATGAAACTTACTAATTATTAAATCAAATACGCACAAAATCTTCATCAAATATTTTATAAAGGCGTTATATAAAATTTTAAATTTCCCAGCTATAAGATTGCCATTAACCGGTTGCTTAGGCAGGGAAAAAGCAAGTTTTAAGGAAACTTTATACAGTAATAGGTTAATTTTATTATTATTAGTAATTATTATTACTGCTGCAGTCGCTCTCTCACAGACGCGACGTTACCTCGCTCTGTTTTTTTTACAAATACTTTCACGGTAATTGCTCCGATGAGCTGCTTTCGCTGGTTCCTAGGGCTCATGAATTTAAACGTCCTACGAGGCTGGCATCCCGTTCCCGCCCCTTCACCGTTGAAACTGTTAGATGTAGACGTCTCTTCTACTCCAATAGCTTCATGTCTCGCACATCTCGCCTGTGGAACTCCCTTCCTTATTCATGTTTCCCTGACAAATACAATCTCCAACTATTTAAGTGTAACGTCAATCTACATCGCCAGTTGCCTTGATCTATCCACTTCCCTTCTCCACATCCTTTCACCTTTCATTCCTATCTGCACTCGCTCCAAATCTTCTGTAACCCCCTTGCCTTGATCGCTACACTATCTTTCTCCACATCCTCTCCTTTACCACCCCTATCTGCTCTTCCTCCAAGCCTTCTGCAACCCCTTGCGTCCTAGTGGCTTCCAGCCTTGCTTGGGGTGATAAGCTTAAAAAAAATATAATAAAACCCTTCAGGAAGTGAATGTCCCTCTGAAGTGAGATAGCAAATTGGTTTTCAAACAAACATGCAATCTTAAATTTTTCTAGAGCACATAATGAGGAAAGAGGGCTTGGAAAATGTTGTAACTGAGTTATCAAAAACAACAGTAGAAAAGGGGAATTGGTTTAACCAATAAGTTTATTACATTTTGGTACAGGGAAACATAATGTTGAATAGAAACTAAGTAAGTGAATGGCTGCTTTCAGCAGAATCTAATGCTGCTACTGCTTCTCCTGCTACTCCTCTTGATGTAGGAGTATTTTTATGTTTTTTGTCTGACGGACGGGTCCAAACCTGTAGGGAAATATTCTCCCTCACAACAAAAGATTTGATACTCACAGGACAGATTGAAGGCAAGGACATAAAAACAAGGCAAAATCTACCTACTGAGTTTGAGTAAATGGAAAATGATTTGGGAAAAATAACAATAAGTCAACATTTATTAAGTGCTACAAATGACTGCAAATTGTGGGGAGCCATGATCGCCTACGTCATCAAGGAACACGACACACAGAAGAAGAACTTGAGTTCACTTCAGTAATTAAAAGAAATAACATTTTCAATCCGCTGTTTTTTTTTTCCTTTTTTCTTGTTTTTTTCTTTTTTTTTCTTTAAATGTATCCACTTATCTATATCGTTAAAGTACAAGGAAAGTCTTTCCGTCGAGATACAACCATAACGAAGTTTAAAAGAGAAAAGTTCCCATTACAGACATCTATCTATTGTCAAGATCACGAGCATTTCTTTTGAGTGCTCTTTTGCTGTAAGATCATGAACAAAGCTGCAAGGTTTTGCTGATATTTTTTATAATTCAGACGATTGCGCTTGCAGATATACTTACCAATAAGTTCATTCTTGTGTCTCAGCTTAAGTTTTTATTTAAAAGATCAACAATCTGTGTCCACAGCACTTTTTCCACTCATCGTTTTTTTAAACTCTCAACAAATTTGCAGGAATCTTCGCATGTCCTAGACTCTTACGAACTAACCTATGTATCCGTCGCCATTCGTATCATCGATTCCTCGTAATTTTATATGTATAGTAATAAGAAAATAAAAATCCACCGCTTCGTAACTTTATGTGACGCGTCGCCACAGAACGTAGGCGATCATGGCTCTCCACAATCTCCTGTCCCTTGTAGCTCTTTTGTATTTGTTATTTCTCCTAAAACCTTTTCCGCCTCCATTTACTCAAGCTAAGTATGTCATGCGCTGTTTTCCTGTTTCTCGTCCCTTCAATCTGCCCTGTGAGTATGAGATTTTCCAAGCCCTCCTTCCTCATTATGTTCCCAGGAAAAATCAACAGTCATTTCCTGATGTTAAGTATAAGTTTCATTTTGTTTCCATTTTCTCTAAAACTTTGTCTTTGCACACATGTTTGGTCCATGCTATTCTTAGCATCCTTCTGTAGAACCACATTTCTGTTGTTCCAAGTCTACTCTTCATCTTTGCGGAGACTGTCCAAAATTCCATGCCATACAGGAAGACAGATACCATGTAATAGTTTATGAATAGCTCGACAGAATAATAAAATAATAATAATTGTTATTATTGGCAGCATGCCAACAAAGTAACAATGAGGTAGAAATATAATAAGCCCAACATACATCCAATGACAATGTCAGCTTCAACGACACATGCGTCTCAACCAAATTTGCACGATATATTTGTAGGTGTAAAGGGTTAAAGCGACACGTTACCTTCAAGGTTAGAAATACCTACCGGTCGGTTAACGCAGCTCGCAGAGACGGTCTCCGATTGTTCCCAAATATTTATGTGATTCCCAAATCGCCTGGGATACGCCATCTTTCAAATCTAACAAAACAACCCTCTTAAGACCCAGTCAAGATTTTCTCCTACCACTGTTCCTCATGAACAGAGATGCACAATGGGTTTTGCCTAACTGGTAAAGGCGTGTCAACTGCGAAGAAAATGCTTGGTTAATAATCCCGTTCAGTATCAATCTTAAGTCACCGAAACAAAACATGAACTGTTCACACATGCATTTAGTTATGGTCAGAAGCCATAAGAGCCATATCTGGTTTAGCACCAGGGCTTCATCTTTCAAACTTAAAATAAAAACAACAAGCCTCCTGACAACTGACCATGATGCTCCAAAATTACTACAACTGATGAACAGCAAGGCAAACTACGCGTAGGTGGATATGCCCAGGTGTCAACCAAATCTGGTGTATTCAACGGGATATTTACTGTAGGCTATCTTAATTCACCATTGGACAACATAAAACCAATAAAACAAGATCAAAAGCCATAAGAGATGTGGCCGTATTACTAATATGGTACATCAGATCACAGAATAAAGACAAGAGAAAGCGAGAAAATTCTCGCACTGGAACTGAGTAAGCGAAATTGATCCTGCAATAATGGGAGCACCTGGAACATTGCCAAAATCAATATACAGGACACAGTATGAATTTGAGTAACATTTTAGTCTATAGAGATACGACAATGCTTCGGTATAAGAGAATACTGTTGAAGATTTCGGAGAATCATGGAAAATTATTGTCACCTAATCCCCAGGGATATCCATTAAACATGTTGAATAAACACGCAAACATACGAAATAAAAATAATGCGTTAAATTATCATATGAATTACATATCTGCTGAAAACACCATCACCCTGATCAAATACCTTATTTTTTTCGAATCTATCTTACATATTTATGAGTCAATAATTCGTCCATCTTTTGAATAATGCTGCCACATATGGTCTGATATTCCTTCTATATATTTAGACATGCTTGATAAATCCAAAGAACAATCTGCAATGTTATTGGCTCAGGCGTGGCGTATCGGCTTCACTCACATTACCATCGCTGTAATATAGCTTCCCTGTGTCTTTTCTATAAACACTTTCCTGGTAATTGTTCTGAAGAACTTTACTCTATGGTGCATAGACTATGAATGTAAGCGCAGTGATAGATTGGCAGCAAGGTTTCATTCTACAGTTGAAATGGCTAGATGGAACTGTAACTTCAATGCTAACAGTTTCTTTTCCTGCACTTCACACTTGTGGAATTCTTTTCCGGCTTCTTGCTTTCCAGTTAAGTTCGATGTACAAACATTTAAATGCATTATCAATCGCTATCTTGTGTCTTCTTAATTCCTGTCCTTTTATTGTTCTCGCTCCTTAATAATCTTACTATTTTCTTATATTTCTCACAGTCAGTAACTCGCTGCGTTATTGCATTGCTTGGGGCGAAATGATTAAAAAATATATTGTTAACTGAATGATTTAATTTCATTCTCCAGTTCCCGGTACTTCTTCATCTTTTTTTTTAAGTTTATTAAGTTTGTTTCAAGCGTGCCAAAATTTTAGGCACAATTGTCGTTTTCATGTTCCATAATTCACTGGTAAGGTTCAGATATTTTAAGATCTCTCATTTTTTTCCCACTTTACTCTGTCATCTGTTGTGGCATAAATGTCTATTAATTGACAATATTTTTCATCTTTTATTTTCGTGGCTAGATCTGGTCTCCTGGCCTTTGTTCCTTCTTACTATATCTGGTCTTCTAATGTTATTTTTCTTGCTTTCATTTCATTACTGCTTAAAGTTTTTATTGTGTATTTTTTATAACAAAAGATAATCGCAATAAATAGGTCCTTGTGAGAAGAATCTCCTTAGAATATAAGCAGTTCATGAGAACACAAGGTTTTGCAGATCGCATATATGGGCTTTACTTAGGAGCCCACACCAGAAGCTCCAACCGTGATAGTGCTCAACCCACCAATGATCTTTCATTCTACGATAGCTGCATCTCGATCCCTCAATCCTGATATGCTGCGATGTTTATTTTTTGTTTCCTTTTTGTTTCTATATAGTCTAACATCACAGCTTCACGAAAAGACATCTGTTTGGAAAGGCTTCTGCATTTTGAAATCCAAGTAAAAGTTGCAATCTCAATATCCAAAATCATGTATCGACATTTGTTACAACTTTGATCATTTCCGGTTCCAGATGGTCAGGTTATTTCGGACCAAAAGGAAATTGGCTCCAAACCGCTACGCTTATTCACATCACGACACCAACACATTTAAGCTTTGAAAAGATCATGACTGGGTCTCAAGAGGGTTGTTTTGTTAGATTTGAAAGATGACGTATCCCAGGCGATTTGGGAATCACATAGATATTTGGGAACAATCGGAGACCGTCTCTGCGAGCTTCGTTAACTTACCGGTAGGTATTTCTAATCTTGAAGGTAATGTGTCGCTTTAACCCTTTACACCTACCAATATATCGTGCAAATTTGGTTGTGATGCATGTGTCATTGAAGTTGTCATTGGATGTATGTTGGGCTTAGTATATTTCTACCCCATTGTCACATTGTTGGCCTGCAGCTAATAATAACAATTATTATTATTTTATTATTTTGTCGAGCTATTCATAAACTATTATATTATATTCATTTTTTTCGATTGTTTTATAGCTTACAAACGAAAAAAAAGATTAGGTTCTGGTGAAGCGTTTATACGGTCGAACAGACTATAAAAATTCAAATGATTCGAAGGTCGACGTTGGTCACTCACAAATGTTACGCTAGACTGTTCATCTCTGATCTCTTAAGAAAAACTTTTCTGTGCTGACATAGCGTTCTCACAAGACTTTTTCAGTGAAATCTTTATCCAGAAAGAAAAGTATTACTTGGTATTTCATTGTCTTTTAATAATTTATTTACAACTTTCCCTAAAATCAATGCCACTTGTTCTCTAGCAGAAGAAAACAAAAAGGGAAAGCTTTATATTAATATATATAGTAGGAAAAGTTTATATTAATAGATGCACGATACGTTTAAATTAACATTTGCAAGAATAGTTTACATTAACACTTAGAAGTAGGAAAGTTTAACAATAAAACTTATAAGAATGAAAGGTCTATATTAACACTTAGAAGTAACAATGATTTACATTAGTAGTGAGAAGTTATAAAGGTTTACAATAACACTTACAAGTAGACAAAGTTTACATTAAAATTTATAAGTAAAAAAAGGCTTACATTAACATTTAACGAAAGAACTACATTAACACTTACAAATAAAAAAGGTCACCATTAACACTTACAAGTAAAATGATTCACATTAGCAGTGAGAAATAACAAAAGTTTACATGAATACTTACAAGTACGAAGAGTTTATATTTTTACTTGAATGTTTATATTAACACATACAAGTAAGGATTTAAACTTACAATAAAAGTTAATACACACACTTACATCTAAAAGCTTTTGAATAAATTATTTTTTCTTCAGTTGGCAAAAATTTACAAATATTTCACAAATCATATATGAACTTGTATATTTATTATAACAAAAATACTTCAGTCTGAAAAATGCACTTTAGTTGACAAGCATTAAAATCGTTATTAAAAGAATTTCAACTATAAAATACATTTATTCGCATAAGAAATGTTTTAACTTTTTAAGTTAATATCGAAAAATATTTTAAAGCCATAATTTTACACATTACAGGATTGAAAAGCCACTCAATATTAACGATGAATAAATTGTGTGATTTGAAAAGATGAGAGTTTGTAATAAACTATGACTATAGGCAGCGAAAGATGACAATTGAGCTTCACTGAAGGAAATTAAGAGTGACATTTTCAGGGAAGTAACCAAGTGGGAGTATAACGTACAAAGTGGTAGCCCAACTTGCTTCTGACTTTTGAAGTATGGAAAAATGAGGATTATTCGATTCCGAAGAAGTGGCATGTATTTCTTAACTGTAAAGTCAGAAGTTGTGGAACTTTAGGAATGGAACCCATCAGAATATTTTCCGTGGGAATAGTGACGGGCGTTAACGTTTTGTCTGAGGACATTGTACATTTCTGGTCTTTTTTACACGAATTTAACATTAAATTCGTTTTAGAATACCCTTGAGAAATTTTACTCTTTTTTTTCCCCCTGTTTCTGGCTCTCAAAGTACGAGTAATTCACAGGCACAGAAATATAACAAAGCCTAAAATAGTAGTGGAGATTTAAGCACACAATTTATATCTTACAACAACAATCCTGACCCAGTTAAAGGGTATGCCTTTCAAGCTTAGATGTCGGCTAGTTAATGTTATTGCAGTTTGAAACTTATAAAATATTTGTCATGAAACATTCTTTTCGGGAAATCAGCCTTTTCATGTTCAGTAACTCTTATCGCTCTTTCTAGTAGTGTTGTGGATTTTCTCCCAAACCTTTAGTTGTGTGTAAAGTCAGCATCTTCAATATATCATTGTTTTCCCTTCTTTTTACACGTAATATATATTCTAGAGGCTGCTGAAGTTTGGAAATCTTCAAGTTGTGTATTCTGTTTGTTCCACTGGGCTTAGGTTGGAAACATAAATTATATGAGTCTGGGCGCTGAAAACTTGAATCAACACAAAGACGAAACGAGACGTGTTAAATTTAACAACTATTTTATTCAAACTGCCGCTCGATCCATTTTGTTCTCAGCATTCCCTGGTGTGACCGGACGTGCTTATAATCATCATAATCATAATATTATTGATGTTATAAACACTTGTTAAAGTTCTTTGTGATTCTGTGTCAACAGTCTATGAAAACTAATGCAGGATTATCCTTCTTTAAGTGCCACGGGTTTTATTCGCTTGAAGCAATTTTTAATCATTGGTTTAAGGAAACTGTCGTATATAGATGACAGTTTAGACATTTCTGAAACAATGGAACAGCATGCATGGCATCCATATGAGAGTCTAGATCTGACAAAGCTATTTAAGAACATGACTAGAGTTCTTAGGTTAATGTTTCGGGTTTGTAAAATGTTGCGATGTTGGGGGAACTACCCCTAGCCCAGCCTATTCTATGTTCAACTTCCTTATCTCCTATACCAGTGATTCTTAAACTATGGGTCGCGAAGCGAAATTCTATGACTTGCGAAAATTAAATTCAAACACTTGAATTTTAATTGGCTATTTCACAAACGCACAATATTTAACGTGATGCGTCACGCATGCGCTGCAGTAATAAAACGCGCATGAGTGCCATTGCGACGAGTGCAGTGATAAAAGATGTATTTTCAGTGTAGATGATTAATACCAGGGGTCGCGAAAAATCTCGTGATGAAAAATGGGGTCATGAATTAAAATGTTTAAGATGACTTATTCTATTATTTTTCTAACTGATCAAAGCATTTGATGTGTTTAACCGCCACTTACTCAAAGACCCAAATTTGCAAAGTTGTAATGAACGAGATATTTACTGTAGGCCCTCTTAATACATCCAGCTAAAATATGTATATGTTAACACCTCAAATCAAATAAGAACAGAACAGAATCATTAAAATACAAATATATTAAAATATAAAAATAT
The DNA here is from genome assembly GCA_964036315.1 of Acanthosepion esculentum. Lineage (NCBI taxonomy): Eukaryota > Metazoa > Mollusca > Cephalopoda > Sepiida > Sepiidae > Acanthosepion > Acanthosepion esculentum. The sequence goes on from OZ038475.1 coordinate 67,219,482, forward strand.
TTTGTATAATATGTATTTTATATATGTAAAAATACAAGATCGACTACTTGGTAGATCTTGTATTTTTGGTTATTTAATGCCGGAATCTAAATATTTTGAACACAATTTTATAACTTCATTTAAATATATTTTGAACGTAGTTGTGTAACGTCAGCTACAGATAAAATGTATTGTTGGTAATTTTACAAAAATAGGTATTATTGGTAATTTTTTATATTGTTGGGATTTTACTATAAAACTGTATTTTTATATTTTCACAGTTTTTTTCTTTGGGGGTTAACTCTTTGCCTATAGCTGTGACCCTAACAGGTGCTACTACCTCGGTCAGGGTGGACCTGGAAGCAACAGTAATTAAGATGTTGTTCCACGCTCCAGAAAACCTCCAATCTCCCGATCAGAGGCCTTGCTGCCAGACGTAGTTTATAGTCATACCCAAGACTTACTACTACTAATAATAATAGTATTAATAATAATGATAATAGTGATGATGATGTTACATCAGACCACAGAGTGAAGTCAAGAGAAAAAGAAAAAAATAATAAAATTCTCCCCGTGAAACTGAGTAAGCTTCATCAATCCAGAAATGATGGAAGCACCTAGAACTTTAACAAAACACTAGATAGGACACTGTATAAATTTGATATTTGAGTAACATTTTAGTCTATAAGGACTACAACAGTTATACGGTATGAGAATATACTGTTGAAGATTTTGGAGACTTATGGAAAATTACTGTCAACTAATCCTCAGCGATATCCATTAAACATCAGGGATAAACATGCAAACATAAGAAATAATAATGTATTCGTTAAATTATCATACCCGTCACTTATCTGGTAATTCTGGCTCTTACTGTGGATATAGCGAGAGCGAATCACATCAAAACACCATCACCCTGCTCGTATGCACTTCATTTTTTAGTAATAATGTTATCTTATTGATGTTATCTCAATCACCCTCCTTATTCGAGTTGCAAGTCGAATCACCCACCGTAATCGGGGTGCAAGTCGAATGACCCACCGTATTCGAGATGCAAGTCGAATGACCCACCGTATTCGAGATGCAAGTCGAATGACCCACCGTATTCGAGATGCAAGTTGAATCACCCACCGTATCCGAGATGCAAGTCGAATCACCCACCGTATTCGAGATGCAAGTCGAATCATCCGCCGTATTCAAAATGTAAGAAGTTCTACACAAACAGATTTGTGAAGCAAACTCCTACGTGTGTGCTTCCCTAAAAATGTCGATGTTAACTTCTTCAAATCAAGGATCAATCGTTATTTATTCTCCTTATCTGGTTAATCTTTAATTCCTCCCACCTTTCTCCATATACCTTATTCATCGTTACCATTTTAACAGTAATTCTCTATCAAGAGGGACTCTATAGCCTTATATTGGATGAACTTTAGTATAAACAAACCAATATTGAACCTACTAATGAGCTCACACCATCGTCAGATTCTTGTCATGTTCGACACTCATGAGCGCCCTGCTTTTAAATATATCTTCCTTCGATTTACTCTAGTTTCCAGTGCTTAATCTTATCCTACTATCAGTAAATCTTCTGGGACTATTTGAGCGCTGGGCTCCGAAGTCAATGCTTATTTATTAATATGTCGCTGATTTAATTGCTTGCAGAATCGTCCGTGGCGGACTTTCACTATTATGATTAATGTTCCTAGATATTGATGTCACCAGTAATATTGCAGGTAGAACTTATTAAACAAATACAGTCAAAAGTTGCATCCACTCAAACTATTGCATATATAGTGAGAGAGCAGATTTTCTGGTAGAAGGAAAATTAAATAATAATTATAGTTTTAATTAATCGTCGGTTGTATTTGGAGTGACAAGGTTTTATAATTTCTCTTTAGTTTCCATTAACATCGTTTTGCTTTAATTATTTCAGCAATTATTTTCTGTTTTTTTTGGTAGGCAAAGAATTGATTTTTACAAATTTCGGTAAATTGTACTAGAGGCACTGTAAACAGAAATAAGGATCAAGCATTCTAGATAGCGAATATCAGAAGAATAGAAACTCTTAGTGGTCCAGTTTGCTATTTTAATTCATTGTAAATTGATTCTCCTACGGGAGCCAAAACAAAGATGCTCAAACGACATGATTGATTATAATGTAAAATAAATTATATTTTTATTCGTAACTATTTTAATTTATTTAATCGATATTAATATATGAAAAAGAACCTTAAATTTCAATGCTTCTTTTGTTATTTTCTTTTACATTTTACGAAACCACGTGGTATGAGCACATTTTTCTTCGGCTTTCGTAGGAGCATTAATAAATTTACATAGGAATTTCACCCCCCCCCTCCTATTTTATAAAATATAATAAAAATACGAAAATTTAGTATACGTGATCTCCAGAGCTTAATCTATAGAAATAGGAAAAACAAAAACTGAAACATTTTTTAAAATCTAGTTCGCCCCATGCAAGGCAGTAAAGCCACTAAGGCACAAGGTGTTACTGGATGTGGAAAAATTAGAAAGAGAAATATTACTGGGGAGCGAGAACAAAAGAAGTATAATCAGGAGGATGGTAGATAGCCATTGACATTGTATTTTAATTTTTTCAGATTAAAGTTCACTGGAAAGCATGGGGCCGAAAAAGAATTCCAGAATTCCAAGAATTCCAGAGGCGAGAGGTGCGAGGAAAGAAACCGCTAGCATAGAATTTACAGCTACATCTAGCCAATTCGACTGTAAATTAATGAGATCTCGACCCAGTCTAGTACTGCGTATAAATTCAAAGAATCTAGACAGGATAGAGAAGAGCTCATCCGAATAGTTGTCATTAAAATATTTATAGAAAAGCACAGGGAGACAACCTTACGGCTGTGTGAAAGTAACTGATGCCGAGTCGCCAGATCAGGACCATTATATTGCTGATTCTTCTTTGGATTTTATCAAGGATCTCTGGATAATTAGCATGAGCACGACCATATGTGGCAGCAATATTCTAAGCGGGGATGGATGACAGACGTATAGATATGTAAGATAGATTCTGGAGAGAAAAATTGTCTTGCAGGACACAGTGAACCAACTTACTTAGCAGCTGTCTAACAATGGATTCAATATAGTATTTCCACTTCATGTCATCTGATAACGTTATCCCAAGAAGGCGCAATGAGTCACTTTACTTGAGGTTAGCATCAGCCATACTGATGGAAGGCAGAGAGGTGTCCCTCAGATAACTGATAGAGAAAAGTTTAGTTTTGGAGGGGTGAAAATTAACAAGCCAGCTTTTGCCCCAGTTCACAGCAGACTGAAGGACGTTTTGGACATCAGCTGCTAGTATGATGTTATCGAACTGTTCAGACGTGAGACAGGGGTAAAAACAATTTGGTCACAGTTGAGATTCTACAATTCCAACCAAGTTTCTTTATTGAACATTAAAAAAAAAGAAATTAGTCAATAAAAATGGGGATCGGGAGTGCTCAAGAATTAAGGCAATCACTATTAGAATAATTTTAGTGAATGATGGACAATTTTCTAATACAATGAGGAAATTTAAGCAACAAACAGAGATTTGGCTTTACAGAAGTATGATGAGAAAACCAGGGTCGAAACATATGAGGAAGCTTTTAGGAAAATTGGGAACAAGAAGGATACTTGTATTTATAACTAGAAAGAGACAGTTGAAATTCCTGTGTCACATTATGAGGAAATAGGTCTTAGCGAATATGACACAAGTTACACTGATAACAATAGAGGCAGAGGAAAACATAGAATATGCTATATAGATCGTTCTAACCGATGACAAATCCGGGAATGAGAGGAATAGTAAGAAGGCAACAAAAAGCTTTTAGGAAAATTGGAAAAAGAAGTATACTTGTATTTATAACTAGAAAGAGACAGTTGAAATTCCTGTGTCACATTATGAGGAAATAGGTCTTAGCGAATATGACACAAGTTACACTGATAACAATAGAGGCAGAGGAAAACATAGAATATGCTATATAGATCGTTCTAACCGATGACAAATCCGGGAATGAGAGGAATAGTAAGAAGGCAAAAATTTCAGACTTACAAAAGATAGGAAGTTGGAAGAACCATCATCATTCACGTCCTGGATAGACACACTACCGAAAATAATTATTTACCTTTTTTTTTCATATATTACTATTGCTTATTTTATGTCGTATTTTTCTTTGTCTCTTAAATATTTTTCGTATTTTATATTTTTCTTGTTTATTCCATCTTTTCATTTTTTTCTGATTTTTATGCATTATTTTTTTTATTCTTCAATTATTTCTTCTTTAATTTTTTTTCTATTTTCTCTTTCTTAGTCGTATTCTTTCTTTTTGTGTTTTATATTCCTCCTTGCATTATTTTGTTGTTGTCACCTCCATTCGGAATTTTTGCATATTTTAATTTTTATTCTTTCGTTTTTTCTTATATTACTTTTTCCTTGTATATTCCATTTCTCTCATGATCTACCCGCTTTTTTATCCTCTCCTTTTTCCTAGTTTCCATTCTCTCTGCTTTTGTTATCGCCCATTTTAATAACATTCTCTTTTCTTTCATATATTTCCTGCCCACCGTTTTTGCGATCGAATTCCTTAGTTATTCCTGATAAAATGATTAACGAAACATACTATTGGCGGGAGATTACCAGCTGATTCTTTATAATCTGAACAATGCAACTCGTGGATCAGCTCCAGATGCCAGTCGTTCAGCATTCGTTCAGCGGTCTTGAAACGCGTCCAAAAACATGAAAATTTTGGCGCGATCCTTTTCTTTCTTCCGCTGATTCGGATAGCCGTCCAAGAAACCTATTTAATTAATTTAGCCAAAACAGGAAACATTCTCATCCTAGATCTTATCACCAAAGCAAATAATTATTCATATCTGTAGCTTATAAAAATTGCAGACAATCCTTTTTATGTTTGGTAGCAGTTAACTAGTTCATCAATAAGTTTTATCAATTTAAAGCCATTGCGAAAGTAATGAGAACAGTGTAGGGCAGACAGATTTTGGCTCCAGGCTCACATAGATTGGGATCATATTTTTTCATATTCTGGATTCTTTCGGAAAAAGATCATCTTAAGTTATTTATCGTATCAGAAAACAGAAATACGCAATTAAAAAAATTATCTCAGGTAGTCACTTCAACCTAAGAGTACTTAAACTCCAAACTAATAATATTTACGTAAAAGAAAATGATGTTATTATTATTATTATTATTGTGTGAGAGACCAGCTCGCCCAAAAAGTGACGACGGTGTAAAAATATACGAAGCCTAATATATCTAAAATGACATTCTAATAATGGTACATCTGACACATGCATCACATCCAAATCTGCGCGATATAATGAAAGGTTTTGATAAAAGCAGCAGTATAACCTTGCCCAGTTAGAAATACCTCCAAGTCCGCTCAGACGGTCTCCGACTGTTCCCATATATATATATACGACACCCAAATTGTCTTGGCTGCTTCATCTTGATACCGAGTCACGATGTTCACCCACTACTCTCACTTATGAACAGAGATGCACAATGCCTCAACCCATATGGTTTTTGTCCGACTGTCTAATGTCAGTCAACTGCCAAGCAAATTCGCGGTACTGACATGAAACATTTACAGTAACTCATCTTAATTCGACACGATAAAATTGCTTGCATCACTTAATATCATAAGCTATGACCATCCTATTGGCTTAGTATTAGGGATTCGATCTTCTTCATCTTCTCCTCCTTCATCTTCTCCTTCTTCATCTTCTCCTCCTTCTTCATCTTCTTCTTCATCTTCTTCTTCTTCATCTTCTTCTTCATCTTCTTCTTCTTCATCTTCTTCTTCATCTTCTTCTTCATCTTCTTCTTCATCTTCTTCTTCATCTTCTTCTTCATCTTCTTCTTCATCTTCTTCTTCATCTTCTTCTTCTTATTATTATTATTATTATTCGTACTGTAAAAACATTATTGTAATCAAGTACCCACAACACGGTACCAGTATAGTCATCATAACAAAATATGCCTAGATACTTTCCTATCATTAACAAAATGGTATGAAAGTAGCATAATTGAAAGGAAATACTGAAAATAACGAAATACTAACCATAGAAACATAAGATTAATCTTGCAAAGCTGTTATATGAAGCCAAATCAGAAATGGGAATATTTTCACTCATGGCATTTCTTGTTTTTTGTTCAGCTGTAATAATAGTTTTTTTACCTATAGTATTGTTTTCCCCTGTAGCTAAAGGACTTTTGTAATGTTTTTTTTTCATGTACTCTAGGCTTGCTTTAAATATCACAGGCTAAACTTTTCCTGTATATGCCCTGTTGATAAAGAAATGTCCATACTTTATTCACACTGTCAAATACTGTGTCTAGTATTGGACATATTGCAATAGACTGTAAATAATTTCCTATACGCTTTAAAATTTTACATTCATTATTATCTCTTATTACTATAAACATTGTTTTTAGTGATTAAACGTATTCGAGTTGCCATCCTTATTTATTTATTTTTATTTTTTTAAACAGTGAAATTAATAACACCCAGAGAAAGCCTACTAACGAAAAATTGTGCCACCAACAGAAATCTAGATTCTTAGAAGTTCGAACGAGATGTGCACTTTCCTTAAATAGTTAATTCAAAGCGACTAAAATTGGTTTCCCTGATGGAAAAAACGAATGCAGGTTCGATTCCTGCCAGGAGGTAGTTTTTTTTCGTTAATACAAACTCGACCAGTTGCTATTAATTTCACTGTTTAAGAAAATTAAAAAAAAAAACAGGGGTAGCAATTCAACAATTGTACACGTTAAAAATAATGTTTAAAGATTCCAGTAAAAAATGATTGTCTTTATGCTGTGGATTCCCGGATGAATCCGATATCAATGAATAACAAACGCCAGTAATGGATAAAGAAAATAAATGTATTAACGTAATAATACAAACTGGTAATACGGGTTAGTAGATCCAGGAATGCGGGTTAGTAGCACTAATATATATACAGTCTTGGTATTGAAGTATCGCGGTATGACTCCTTACTGAGTCTACGTGCTCGCTAACTGTGACGCTTGCCGCCGTCTCTGTGTGTGACTTACTCTACTACTACTGAACGCTACTACTCTTCTGTCGTTCCGTCTCGACTCCTACTTGACTGTTCGGGTATTCACTGGTAGTAGTATATGTATACCTTGGGTGAGTCCATTTGTGTGAAAAGAGGAGACCCTCTCAATACTTTATATAAAACTTTCGAGGAAAAAATCATTACATCAAACGACTATACACATTCTTTCTCTTTCTTAATTATCAGCTCACTATCTACCCATGAGATGTATTGTTATACTATTTGTCGTTGCCGCGGTAAAACGGAAGAAAATTTTGTTAAAACATAAGAAAGTGTTTTGTGCTGAGAGACATTGAAACGGTCAGGGTTAATACCAAAAACCTATGGGAAGAATTGAGGATTTAATTATGTTATGGGTTCTTACCTATAACTACAGAATGAACTCTTCCTAACAATATGTATACTACGCCTCTCAATAGAGAGGGACGAATCGAGTCGAGCCGATAGTAGTTAACTCCAAACCAGACTGACAGTCATACTAATACCTTCCACATCTTGTATTATTATTTCGTGTAATATATCTTCGGTATTTCTACTCTTGTGTTCGTGTTGTTCTTCCTTGGTCCTAACCTGGACCATAACAAATTCACACCTAAACGATTTGAATTGTATGTAGTGCAGTTTGAACAATGGAAGATTGATCCAGACTTGGTGGGTTGTTGATTGACACGCAGCTGCAAATGGAAGCTGTAAAGCAAAAACTTCATTTTCGTAAACAACGAATTTAGAGTTGATTCTCCTGGTAGAAAGTGATTCGAGACAGGGGGTGGATAAGCCATCTACGTTTACTGAGGAGGTTTAGTGAGACGTAATGATTAGGAGAAGGGAATTCCTCAAAATTATGTCAATAATTACGAATACGCGAGGCGAATTCGCGTGAAGAGAGACGTGTCGAAGCGCAGAAGACTCAGAGACAGAAGAGAGAAGAGAAGCCTCTGACTTCAGCCTTGTGCCAAACTCTACCAGCAACAGCAAACCAGATTTTTGCCAGATCAACAATGATAATATAACTTCCGATTTCGATGCGGGCTGTACTGATAATTAATTGCATGCGAATTCTGATATAAACCAATTATTGTACGGAGGACTGATATAAAAACAGTATTTACATTTGTTCAATTTATTCGAGTGTTATTTTTTTCATGTACCTCATCGCCCTGCTTGGACTATCCCAACAAGAAGATTCCTGCGACGATTCGATCTTAGCTGCTTTATGATCGAACTTAAATCACCCCGTGGGAGAAAGTTAGCTCTGGATTGATGCATTCACTTCAGCGACCAGCCGCGGTGTTGGAAGTCTTGGACGACCGGATAGGGTGTTGCACGATTACAGTATAAAAAAATGAACAATCGTGGTGAAAAAAACCCTGAAAAACATATCATTAAGGATGCTGAGAAATGTATCCGACAGGCGAACCGGCCAGAAAATAATGAAAATTTGCCATGTGTCTTTTATACCATCAGGTACTATAACTGATATTCCAAATAATACCTAGCAAGCTAGTTCCTATCGGGCGGCATTTAAACTAGCTCCTGCGTAGGGCTCTTTATTAGGCCTTCGTCACAGTATACAGGGAGGAGTAGGTGCGATAGACAACAATAAACTACAGAAGAACTCAAAATTGATCATTGCATTTAAGTATACCATTGATATATAAGCTAACCTTTTAAAAGTTCAACGATAATGCTTCTGCTGTCACTTAATTTAAAGACAGTTTGATGTACGCAGGTTCTTACTTTCCTTACAAAGAATAATGTTTATTTCATGGCTGACTTTCGCTGGATTTTGCGGTTAATTTCGATTATTCCCAAAGTTATAAAAATTATTTTCATACAAAAAATTCGTCGCAAAAAATCACGTAAAAATTCACCGAAAACAATCGCAGTAATGAAAAGTTGGGAAGTCAAAATTTCAGGATTGCGGGTCCGGATACGGCTCGGAATGTTTTTAATTTGCTCACGGAGTCGACCTGATTCCAAAATGGTATGATATGTTGCGCTACGACCTCTAGGAGGAAAAGTGAAAAAGTGTGACGCAGTGACACACTGACATTCGCATTTATTATATAGATGATGGTAGGAGAGGGAATAAGAGATAGAGCTAAAAATGGAGTTTTCTTATTTCAAATCGTCTATTTCGGATCGCAGGTAAATGGATGGAAGCAAAATTTTAGCGAAACATTTACTGTTTACGACTGTAATTATTTTTTTTTTTTTTTTTGCTGTTTTCCTGGCGAAATTCCTAACATATGTTTAAAGTATACGTCCAGAGGACGTGCTTTTCTTTCACTCACCCACATGTTAATCTGACGTATAATAATAACGTGCCCTTTGTCGCACCATCATTCCGTAGTCAGGAATATATATAACAAGTTAAAAAATGGATTGCTATCAAATGTTAGGTTTCAATAATTTGCTTTTTATTGTTATACAACTTAAAAACCGTTCTGAGTATGACGAGAAATTACATCCGACAGAAAGGTCTCTGATCGGGAGATTCAAGTGAGGAGCAGCGTGAAACCACCTCTTAATTGCTGTTGTTTCAAGATTGACTGTGAGCTGGGGTAGTAAACAACTGTTAGGTCCCCATCTATGAGCAAATAGTGAAAACCCAAACAAAAATCAACAGTACAATTTTTATAATAAAATGACTAACAATGACTAACAATACATTTTTATAGCAAAATGACAATCAATGAATGCAACACCAAAATATAAAAATAGATTTTTATTGTAAAATTACGAACAATACATTTCATGATATACAAATTATATAAAAAATATTTTTACTCTGAACGTATACAATTATATACAAAATATATGTAGCTCAAAGCATAAAACTACGTACAAAATATTTAGATTCCAACACTAAATAACATATAAATGTTTATATGCCACAAAACAAAATCAACCAAACAACCGACATGAAATAACACTTTCTTGACATTAGTCCCTATAAGATCCTACAATTTCTTAAAGAAATGAAACTGTATTCAAAAATATAACTTCAACAAAACTACAACATAAAGCACATAACATTGCCTCTAGTAATTATGCCCATACAAACATGTATATGCACAAAAGCTGAGTATCATCTACCACGTATTCAGTTGTGAAAGCAGAATAACGAATATAATATTTGTATTACTACCAAGATCCCAAGAAAATTAAATTTCGGCATTAAATGACCCATAATGAGTTGCTATATCGTTAAACAAACAAACAAATCAATCAATAAGCCATTTAAACAAAAGATCCAACTTGAATTGTTTGTGACTCTTCAGCGTTTATTCGTGTCAGGGAAGTGGTTAGAAATCTTATCTTGTAGGCAGTTAACGGTGAGTTCGTTCTCCAGGAAACTCTTCATATAAAGTGAAATAGAATTTAGTATGGTGTTAATAAATCTAATTCTGAAAAGTTTCATATTATTATATAATCAGCATATTTTAAATAATTTTACCAGCACAATTTAATGAGAGAAATGTATCGCTGAAGAAATTATTTTAGAGAAAGAAATGTTTTCGCGAGATAGATTATTGATATCGATTATTGAGATCGAATTTGATTACTGGTTATTTTCTCTTTCTCAATATTTAATCTAATATTATTTACTTCAGCCAGACAAGAAAAAAATGTAACAAACATTTGGGAATAAAGACTTTTAAAAAAATTATGAAATGGATTTCACAGTTCACACAGGACGTATAGACCTACGTAGACAACATTTTTAAAAGTGCAAAAATCAACTGGAAAATATTGAAACGGAAACTCTTTTAAAGGGATAACTTGTTTATTATAATGCTATAATTACTCTTATTTTTTATATAATTCTATAATTACTCTTATTCTTTATATAATTATATAATTACTCTTATTTACTTCTTCGGTTTTTTAATAATTACATACGTCCATTTTTATTGCTTGTTACCCAAGACAGCTGACTAGATAAGCGTTATTTGGTTAAGCAGTTCCGTGTAATTTGAATCAGAATCTTCTATGTACCGTGTCCCTTCAAAACTTTGGCGATCATGGCTCTCCAATTCTTCCTGTCCTTTGTAGCTCTTAATAATTTTTATCTTATTGTTATCTTTCTAAAGTCATGTTCCACCAACCATTTACTCAAGTTCATTAGATTTTGTGTTGTCTTCCTGTACCTTTTGCCTTCAATCTATTTTGTGAGCCTCAAATTTTCAACCCCTCCTTACTCATTATGTTCCCTAGAAATCTTAACTGTCTCTTCCTGATGTTAAGTATAAGTTTCTTTTCTGTTTCCATTTTCTCTAAAACTTCGTCGTTTCTTACATATTAGTTCCATGTTATCCTCAGAATCCTTCCGTCGAATAACATTTCTGTTGATTTATGTATCTTCTTCATCTCTGAGGAGATTGTGCAGAATTCACTGCCATAGAGGAGGACTGATTTTACATAACAATTCTGTACACTTTTCTTTGTTTCTAACGAAATTTTTCTGTTGCCCAATACTTTACTTAGCTTTTGCTATCCCAACGCGCCTTCAGATTTCAATGTCGCACTTTTCGTCCTCTTTTAAACCACTTGCCAAATATTTAAATTTTTGTACTTGTTTGATTTTTTGAAATTTGTAATTTGGATATTGAGTTGTTCCTGTTGCTGTCGATATTTTCTCCTGATCTACAAAATCTAACACTCACTCTGCTGAACATGCATCACTCAAGCCCGGTAAACTCTGTCCCATATAACAGTTTGCTTCTTTTTTTTTTTCAGTGGGATATTACACTGGTGAGGGACTTGCTTCTGCCTGTTTTTCATAATTCATTTATGGAAAATGTGACAACGAAACAATATTTCAATAGCGAAAGATGCTTTTCAAAAACTAGGCAAAATATTTATAAACAGGAATATTTAGTTAGCAGTTCAGTGTTCTGTTTCTGTATTTCTGTATTTCTGTATAATATTAACCTCCATCTATGGCAGGGAATGCTGGACAATTTCCTCGCAGATGAAGAGAAGAATCGTACAACAGAAATGTGGATGCTGAGAAACATGTGAGCAATAAAAAAATGTTGTAAGGAAAAACAGGACTGAAAAGAAATACTTTTGTGCTAAGAATCAGAAAGGAAGAAGTTGAAATTTCTGCGACACAATGAAGAAGCGTAGAACCTGGAGAATTTAACACACAGGACATATCAAAGGCCAAAAGGAAAAAGGATGCGTGCAACCTACCCGACGAGCTTGTGTGAATAGATGACGGAACGAGGAGGGTGAGGGATGGTAACAAAACAAATGTTACGAAGCGATACAATGGATAGGAAGATATGGAGAGACATGATCGCTCACGCCCTGAAGGGACATGTCATAAAGAAGAAGATTCTGAATGGGGCTATTTCATTTGGTAGTTCTTCCACGGTGGCAAAGCTTTTCCTTGAACTTGCTCGATTGCGTGTCTGTTGATAGTGTAGTCAGTTCCGTGAGCCTGGGTTTTGCCTACATTTATCAAACTTTATTGTGATACGTCTTCGAATCTCCAAGGATGGTGGGGCAACGCCTACAAACTGCCGGTGATGCCTGCA
>OZ038475.1:67239631-67269631 GCA_964036315.1 Acanthosepion esculentum
TGTCTAGATGTAACCGTAAGTTCTTTGCTAACCGTTTCTTTTCTCGGACGTCGCGTCCATGGAACTCTCTTCCTGTTTCTTGCTTTCCAACCAAACGTTGTCTTCTTAATTCTTGTGCTTTCACACTCAGCAACTCCTGTATCTTAGTATCTTTATTGCCTTGCTTGGAGTGAAATGATTTAAAAAGTGTTTTCCAGATGTCACATATGTAATATGAGATTGGCCCATAGACATCAGCTGCTTTCGTTTCTAAATATTCTGAATATATTTTACTTTCTTATGAAAGGGCTTAAATTTAAAGTATTAACTGGAGATGGAATAAGAAGAATGATCAAAACGAATCGGAGACTGGTGGTATAAAAATAAAACTACTACACATATCAATTCAGAATTTAATCTCCTTCGAAGTAATCCTCTTCAGAAGCCACACACGTTATCCAGTGTCATTTCCTTCGATAGAAGCATTCCTGGAACTCCTGTTTGGGAGATAACGAGTAGTTGTCTAGTGGTATTCTCTTGGATTTCCTCGACGTATTGAAATCTTATTACTTTCAATTGGGATCTGATGTTTTGTTATTAGCAAAGGGGATAACAGTAAACTTGAAAAGTCTGATTTCCTAATCCTGGTCATGACGATAAACTACATCAGGTAGTATGGCCTCTTGTCGATAGATTGAAGTCTCTCAGAAGCATAGAACCACCTCTTAATGTTGTTTCCAGGTCCATCCGGGGCAGTGGTACCTCTTAGTGTCCTAGCTGTGGGCAGAAATCCACTAGGAAACGAAAAATACATTTTTGTAGTGAAATTACCATCCATACGGTTTTTTAGAAACAAATAATTAAAATGACCAATACATTTTTATGGTAAAATTGAAAACGTGGCATATATTTTCAAAAAGATTTAGAAAATGAAAAGCAATTTGTTATGATTAATCTCATTTCTTGTAAGTTATCAATCCTTGTTTAATTTTGTAATATTATTTGTTTAAAAAAATGTAGCAAAGTAATTAAAAGTTAATTATGTATAATGTCATTCTTTTGAATTGATTACAAAGTTTGAATTTTCATATTTAGATTTCGGCATTAAATAACCCATAGAGGTGCTGATATGCCGCTAAAAAAAACAACCATACCAAAGAAATAGGTTTATACCAAAACTTATAATACTAACAGTGGATAATCTATAAACTATAAACTATATATCTATAAAACACAAATGTAAAACTATGTACGAAATGTATGTTTGAAGCCATAAAATTACTTTCGAAATATTTAGATTTTGGCATTAAATAACCCATAGAGATTGATATACCGCTAAAAATAAATAAATAAAAAACAAACGAAGTTTGATTTCATACAAAAACATTGTTTTTTGAGAAAATGAATACCGAATTTTCCTGGATTTTCACCATTAACCTTTCCATTTAGAAACATTGTGTGTGTGTGTGTGTGTGTGTGTGTGTGTGTGTGTTTTAGCTTCAACACTTGCCCATGCGCGTGCGTGTGAGTGCTGGCTGAGCAGGATTTCCCGGGTAGCCATCTTATTTTTCAGGAGGTGTGAAGAGTATATTTACCAAGTCACAGATGGCAAATATCTGTATCTCGTTAGGCGCTCTGACACTTTCACATTTCGTTAACGCGACGAGTAAAGGCGACAGCTGAGTTAATGTTGCTCTGGATGCTACCCCCTCCACACAGCCTAACGTGAAAAACAATGACCGCAGCTTAACGACCTGGAATCCGTTTGATACAGCAAGTAGATAGATAGATATGAACAGACATAGATAAATATTAATAGATAGAGAAATAGAAAGAAATAGACAAATAGTTATGAATAGACTTAGATAAATACATAGCAATAGACATAGAAAGGAATAGAGATAGACCTAGATAGACTTGGATAGGAATAGACTTGCATAGATAAATATATAGATAGGAGTAGATATAGATAAATAGGGATAGTCTTATATCGTTATGAATCCGGGGTAATGTGTAACGTCAACATGTCATTATTTTGTCTTCGGGTTACATTGGTTATTATTTCAATTCTTACTGCTGTTGAAAGTCCTCAAGTGATGTGGTTTCTGTTATTACTACAGTTCTACGCGATTCTCAAGTGCCTACCCACGAGGTTCGAAGAAACCTGGTCCTCACTAAAAACTTACAAGCTTCATTCACTCGAAGTCGTGTTTAATCAATGATCTGATAATTAATGACAGAACTCGTTACAAAGAAGAGTCTTTCACTGCTATGTAATACTGTAGTAGCCCAAGTTGATATGCCAATACTAGGTGCTGACTTTCTTGCACACTTCAGTCTACGAGTGGATGTGGCCACTCGCACACTAACTGATAACATTACGTCCTTATCCATTAAGGGCATTCGTACCTTTAAACGAATTTTCGTCGCATTTTGAGACTCACACACGCAACGATACACACGGGAATTGTGTGTCAAAATTGCCGCCAAAGAAACAAACTTTCTTTATGAGAGATTGGAAAAATTCATGCAACAAACTTTTTCACTTAATTTATGTAGTGGATCTAAGAAGGATGCATGGATATTTAAGATTGTGCTGCAAATAAAATATGCCATATCCACAAACATAAATTATAAGAAATAGCCAAATGGTAACGATATTCAATCACGACAAAAAATACAACAGATTAAAATTTATATACACAATTTACAATTTCTTTGTTTTTAATTATGTGTGCAAAGGTATATTTCAGAGAAAATGTTCTTTGCTGTTTCAGAAATGTTCAATGCCTAAAAAGTTGTCTGCCTTTGATTGAAAGGTTGAATTTAATCTAGACAAAAGATTTTTCTATACCAATCCTCCGATATGGCAGGGAAAACCTGGACAACTTGTTATAGATGAAGATGATATAGTAAAGATGTGGTTCTAGAGAAGAATTCTGAGATTAGCATGGATTGATTTATTCAACGTTTTCAGGTTTTTTAAAGCCAGAAAATATTTTAGAGTGTAAGGATTTTTGGATATAATAATGTTTTTTTACTGATACAAGTTCTTCTAATTAACCCATAATTGAGGGTAGATGAAGGTGATGCATATCTTCCCAAAGTTTATTTGCGCGTAAATGAATATAATGAAACAGACTGGATTTGGAACTCGGCTCTCCGATTTCCAGTTCTGAGCCGTTATCCAATACGCCATCCGCACATCCAAGCTTACAGCACCAAGCGGTCACCCACCTAGGTAATGAACAAGCTCGACGTTGCTTAATTTCGGTAATCGTACGCGAACTGGGTTTTCAACGTGATATGTCCACAAGCCGGGAATACCAAAAAGTGAACAGAGGAAACAACGATTAAGTTTTAATGAAAACAGCAACAAAGTCTCACATATATATGTAAGATCCGAAACAATAGCAACACAGATTTTTGCTATGACTATAAATTTCACCAAGTGAATAAGATCTTCAGGTGGATCTAATATCACTGAGTATTCACTTTTTTCTTTAGTTCATGTTTATTTCCTGGGTTTTTCGAGTTTTCTAACCTGTTTAAATCAGAAGTCATAAATAAGTTCATATTTTTTATCAAATTTATTTTACATAAAAGTAATGTACAATTATATTTGATTCAATTATATATTCACTGTTATGTGTAATGAATTGTTACTGTTTATCAAACTGATCTTCAATAACATTTCAGCCAAATTCCGCATGTTTTGATTTGAAAAACTTTTCGAACTCTTGAATCTGTCTCGCATTAGAGACATTTGTCCGCATCAAATCGTTTTGCAAAGATCAAAAAATGAAATAATCGGTTTAAGCAAGGTCAAGTGAGAATGGCGATTGAGGTAGATCCGACCAAACCACTCCCAAAATTTCTTGATGGAAGAGAGCAACATTTAATCCACTGTGTTGTTACTGTGGTGCAAAAACGGAAATTGCTTATCACTAAACATAATATATATTTGTATGAATATAAGGTATATTTAGTCAGCAAGAATTCATCCAAATAGGTCTGATTAAGTAAAAAAAAAAACAAGGTTTGTTTGTATTTTATTCTCTCAACCCCAATTTTCGAATGAAGTGTTTTGCATTCGAATCGAAATTGTAGGTATACTCTCCGAAGCTCATGGCTGTGCTTTTGTTTTGTTCAAAAACTTTCGACCATTTCGTTTATTTTCAAGAACCAATTTGGTGTCTGTGCGATAGGAAATAAACCGTTGTCTACATCCTTGTATTCTTTAGAAAGCTGAATGTTTGAAACAGTCTACAGTGACGCCATGTGTATCGGTTAATGAGAGCGAATCGGAACCAAAAATGATACGTTTATATATATATATATATATATATATATATATATATATATATATATATATATATATATATATATATATATATATATATATATATGAGAGAGAGAGAAGGGCGGAAACAGGTGTAGCAGAAATATGAAGAATAAAATATAATATATATACTAAAACAAATCCACATTATAACCAAAAATGTTTGCGGTTTCACTCTTTTGTTAAAATATACATTTTCCTCTCGTTGGAACAACTATAACCTTTTCTCTCTCTATATATATATATCTTGCACACCTCAGTATTCCGTTTTCTGTAGCAAAAGATATTTAATGTTAATTGTGTATTTTGCATAATAATAGTTTCTAGAATTTTGATTATATCCTTGGGTGCTGTAGAGTATGTTAGCACTATTCTCTAATATTTGTTTAAAGATATATATATATATATATATATATATATATATATATATATATATATATATATATATATATATACACGTGTGTGTGTGTGTGTGTGTGTGTGTGTACTTGTTAAAGTATATATATATATATATATATATATATATATATATATAAGGATATTAAACCGTAAACTTTTTAGTTCTCTATGAATCATTTTTACGAGGCCTTGGACTTTTACATTGGATTGGTACCACAGAAGTCATTAGTTGGTTTTAGAGGTATTAGGGACAAAAGCAAACTGCTTATTTATCCAGTTTGATATTGTAGATTTTTACCCTTCCATCTCCAATGAACTCTTTATCCCAGCTTTGGAATTTGCCAAAGAATATACTAACATTTCCAGTGAAGAGATAAATATATTAATGAACTGTACACGATCACTTCACTAAAAAGTTTAAATCTTAAGGTTAACATAAGTGCTAATGTTAAACAAGTAGATTTTCTTGATGTTACGTTAGATCTTGTTAATGATATATTTCAACCTTATATGAAAAATAATGCCGACCCAATTTATATTCACCCCAATTCTAACCACACTCCATCTGTAATCCAACATATACGTTCGTCTGTAGAACGTAGGATTAACAACCACTCATCGGACAAAGATGTGGTTGATAAACATAGCGGTGTGTATAATAAAGTTTTAAAGAATAGTAGTTATAATTACGCTAAAATCAAGTTTCGAAAATATGATAATAGTGGCCCAATGGAAAGAAATAGAAATAGGAAGATCATTTGGTGCACCCCCACCCACCATTTAAACAATTAGACAGTACCAATTAATTGATACACATTTTCTTAAAAGTAAACCTCTTAGT
The DNA here is from genome assembly GCA_964036315.1 of Acanthosepion esculentum. NCBI lineage: Eukaryota > Metazoa > Mollusca > Cephalopoda > Sepiida > Sepiidae > Acanthosepion > Acanthosepion esculentum. The sequence continues at coordinate 67,245,193 of OZ038475.1, forward strand.
AAATTATTTAACAGAAACACATTAAACTAAGTTATAGCTGCACCATTAATCTTGAGAAGATTATAAAAAAATTTAAACCAATTTAATAATCTGAATCATAATACACGTTCCAAGAAAAATATTACTAATGATACTGGCCAATGTAATTGTAGGATTTCTGACCAATGTCCATTGCCAAACAAATGTTTAACTAAGTCTCTTGTTTATTTTTGTACTATCTCTACAATAGAGAATCCGACGGTTGAAAAATTCTATATAGGTAGTACTAAGAATTCTTTTAAGACTAGGTGATATCAACTTATCTTGTCCTTCACCAATAGTACTTACAGAAATAATACATTGTTTCCTAAATATCTTTGCAGTTTAAGAGATGATAATAAGACTCTTAGGTGAAATGGAAAAATTTAAAAACGGTAAGGACATGCAGAGTTTTATATGAACCATGTTTTCTGTGCTTACATGAAATATTGGAAATTATCAGATTCAATAAAAATTCCTTATTAAATCAAAGAAATGTATTAACAGTAAATTATAAACATAGTTTACCTTTAGTTAAACTTTGGAATTTCATTATGCTTTTTCTTATATTTTAGTTGTACTGCGTTGCACCATATATGGCTTATCTTAGTAAGATTAATTTACTTTAATATATTTTGTATTAATCTCCAGGTAGTATTAGTAACATCTTGTACGGATGTATTGGAATTTGGTTGGTATTTTTGACATTTTACATTGATTGGTTAATGTTATTAACATCTCATATGAAGAATCTTTATTGATACTTATTTATCAAACAATTCTATACGTTTAAATTTTTTACTAGCTTCTTAAAGAAGTTATTGATTTATCAACTATAAAAAATTTTATGTATGAAATTCACAAAGCATATAACTCCACCCTGTTTTATTTCTTAGGAAACGGCATTGTCTAGTTTGTATAATTTATGTAGCCATTTGCATCAGCTTTAGTTTGTCAGGCTGCCGTTAGCTGCCAATCTACGGGTCATGATCCATTTATAAAAAATAATTTTTAATTTTTGCTTCTTTGCTTAGTTTAAATTCAACGTAGGTCATAATGGCCGATAAAAGTAAAGCCCACACACCTTAAAACCCCACTTTTTTGCTTTTTCTTTTCGTAAAAAGTTGTATTTTCGTTATAAATCTAAATACTAGCCAGTAATTTAGACGCCTGATGAGATGCATTGATATGCATCGAAATACGGCTGCAATTGTTTAACGATTCTGATATGTTTTGGTGTAATATCCTAAAATAAATAATATTGCTCTACTTTGTATTGAGCCATCTTTCAAATTATATGTTGGAACGTTTGAACTCTATTCCTTGTCATCTTACCTGGATATATATATATATATATATATATATATATATATATATATATATATATATATATATATATATATATGCAATTCTTCTAAAGAATGTAATGGACTTTTATAAACCCGAAAGATTTTTTTTATCACTTTAAACGTTATTTTTAGTGGATAGTCGTATTTGAGTAGACGTTTATTTATTAAACAGTATACTCACAATATTAAATTTTTATTTAATACGTTTTCTCGAACATTCAGGGCAGTAGACAAAAATAAATAAATATACTGTTTAATAAAATAATGTTTAAAGTGATACAGTGAGAGAAAGAAAGAGGCCCCAAAAAAGGGACACCATTTAAGAAAAGAAAAAAACTTGTCTTTCGTAGTTTTATCAAATTGCGATAAGACTGACATACATAACTGTAAGGAAATTATGAATTTCTCTTTCAACATGACGGCGCACCTCCACACGACCAGCAAGTTGTGCGGGCTTATCTGAATGAGAATTTGCAAGGACGCTGACTAGGACGAAAAGGGTGTTGTGCATAGCAAGAAATTGTCTATATTGGCAGTCCTTAGGCAAAATATTGAAAATGCATGTGTAGCAATCCTACTGGACACAATGGCTAATATTGCCCAAGCAATAGTTCTCCGTGCTAATAAATGTCTGGAAGCTAAAGGCCACCATTTCGAGCATCTCTTGTGACTGTAGAGTCCAAATGAAACTTGTATTAATCTCATGATATCTGAATAAATTTGTCGTGTCCACTAAAATATCAAATACAATATTTTTAAACCAATCACACTCAAGAAAATACTTACATCTTAAAACACACCAATAACATCATAGAATACAAATCAGAAATTTTGTTGTATTAGTCATCATGATTTAGGTAGATACCGCCCAAATATCCTGCGAACGTAGTAGAAGACATACCACGTGTCTTTTTAGGGCCAATTAGGAATAAATAAATAATGTTAGTTCTGGAGCCGATTTTGTTAGGAAAAAGTGTATAAAACATACGAAATCCGGCACCAAACAAGATATACACAGCTGTCACCAAGCTCCACGCAACTCTCGCTTATGATCTTCACGACCTCATGCTAAAAGCGACAGCGTTGACAAACTTCAGACTACGGCAACACCGGCAACAGTAAGAAACAATTTCTAACTATCTCTTGTGTCCTCTTTACTATGAACCACGAACACACGTGTTGACTTTTTCATACAAACACACATATAACAACATTTTATTGTTTCTCACATATGCACACAAAGACAATTTATATTTTATATCAGAACTTTATCAAGCCAAACAAAAAGACATTATTTTCCAACCTATCACCAACTGCTTGTATACATGTCGTTATATTAATACTTATTTATTGCCTTTTCAACTAAATGTATTCTTTCAATCAAAATCGTTTATTCTAAACGGCCGAATTACGGGCAACCCAGCAACAATATTTTGTTATTGTACCGAATCTCGACACACTGAATTTTAACATTAAAAAAATAAACGATTAGAAACATTCTTACAAATTTTGTATTACAATAGCTGTACAAGTTTTCTCTTTCCTGAAGTGCGTATATATTTATTGGTGGACTCTGTACGCATATATATATAAAATTGGTTAAATATTATTTAAACCGCTAAGTATATTCATATAAACGATATTTAGTACATTTACTTATTCATGTCCGCATGTATGTCTAAGTATCACTTCGCAATAATCACTGACCAGTGAAATCTCATATCAGAAATGAATTATATAAAAGAGGCGTTGCTATCTAGCTGACATTTACCACTACGCAAGAGAGAGAGAGAGAGAGACAAAACGAAAGCCTAATCCAGCTGACAGGTAATGTTTGGGAACTTAGGTCAGGTGTCAGGAGTTAGAGGGAGAGTAAAAGGAGACTAGCACCAGCTAAGATTCACTTACGTGAGAGAAAATAAAACAAGGCCCTCAGATAAATGCTTCTCCGTTTTTTCACCAAGAGAAGTGTTGAGTAGCGGTTTGACCCAGTTCGCGGTAGAATGTAAAATAAAATGCAATAAACAATTTCTAGTGTATGACGATCGAAGCAGTAAGTCAGTAGAGGTTTGATAAAGGTACTCCATACGTTTTAAATTCTTTGAGAAATGTTGATTTATTGTATCTCGAAGTAATCGGATGAAAAGATCGAGACATTCATATGGAAATGGACTTAAAGAAATATCAACTACAAAAATAAAGGTGCGTGTTGCTGCGTAATGTTCAGAAAAGTATTGTCATTGTGCTCTATAATGTCAGGCGCATTTGAATAGCCAAAGATACTGTCCAAAAACTAATGAAAACATTGAGAAATAGAACAGAAATTCGCGAGAGGCAGAGAAAAGAATGCTGAATTGCTACGATAGATCAGAGATGTGGTTCTACATTTTTTGTTGATTGGTCAATTTTTTACGTGTTATCAACCGTTTGTATGTTATTTAAAGCTGAAACATATTTCGGTTTGTAGGATGTTTCTTCGGGTACCCGGTGCTCTCAAGAGGTCTCCCGTCTAAGTAATGACCGGGCACGACACTGAATAAGAGCGAAATTGGAGCTCGGCTCTCCGATTTCCAATTCGGGACCGTTATTATTACACCACCCGCATACCCTAGCTTACAGCACCTGGTTTTCTCAAGCGGTCATCCGCCTAGTTACTGAACATGATCGACGTTGGTTAAATTCGGTTATCGTACGAGAATTGGTGTATCAATGTGATATGGCCGTAAGCCCAGAGAGATCCTTAAAGGTATGACTTTGATAATGTCTTTCGGAAAATTCAAACTCCAAACTTTCCGAAAATTCTTCGGTTTTAGGGGTATTTTATCATTTCACCGCAAGCATGGCGTAATGCCACTAAGACGCAAAGGGTTACGAGGAGTGAAAGATAATGAGCAGATTTTAGTAACATTTTTAGGACAATGAAATAACAGTTTTCAGGAAGACAGAAGATGGCGATTGGCGTTGCATTTAAGTTTTTGAGGATTGTAGTTGGCAGGGAAGCAAGAAATCGGAAGTGCGATAAAATGAACTATTAGAATAGAACTGACAGTTACATCTAGTTCATCATAAAAACGGTAAACACTATTGCCAATCTAGTAGCACACTTAAATTCATTCAGTCGAAACATCAGCTCGTAAGAAAAATTACAATGGAAATTTTTGTAGCAAAGATAGAGGCAAGAAAGTGGATATGCCTTGTAAGGATTGATTACATTACAGACCATTCTTTGAATTTTTTGAGAAATAATCATTATTCCACAAGTAAAGCTGATCTATGTATTCACCTTTGTTGCTGCGATTCTAACAAGTGCGTTTATCGATCTTCCTCATTTATTTGTGTTTTATTCTTTCTGAACTCATCTATTCATCCAGTGCATTCTTCGACCTCCTTTATATTTATGCTGTATCTGTTAACCTCGCAAATTATCGCTATCATTGCATTTAGAATGATTCGTAAAAAAAACCTTCTTGAACAAATTTTTCATCTCAAAATAAATCTTTTACGCTCAGGTATCTGAATTCTCCAAACCTGAGTATTTTTTTTATTTGTTTTTTTTAAACGGCATATCAACTCCTTATGGGTCATTTAATGCCGAAATTTAATTTCCTTAGCTTTTAACTAATAACGACATATGTTATTCTGCTTTCACAATTCAATACACGGGCGTTATGCAACGCGAAGAAATGATCATCGCAGAAAACGGTAGACGACCAAGCTAAATATGACAGTAACATTTATACAGTCAGATACATGTATTTAATTTACGTATTAAAAATCAATGTTCTTTGTTGTGGCTATGAAGAAACAAATAGTTTGATTGTTTGAAATAATTTGCCGCAAGTGAGTCTGCAAAGTTTCGAAGCTTTTTGTTATGTGAAGAAATCAAGTTGGATGTGTGTGTGTGTGTGTGTGTGTGCGTGTGTGTGTGTGAAGCGCACGCTAGTGTATATGACTGCCTGACTGATTGCGATAGCAATAATTTTAAAAGACGATGAATAATGAGAAGGGAGACAAGACTTACTTTCGTCTTGACGTCATATGTAGAAAAATCATCGCTGACTGATGGTTGTCATGGTAACTTTTTTCTAAGCTGTTTATTGAAGCATGGTCTGCTTAGCCGACTGACTTTCATCGACTGTTCTTCACTGACAGTGTCGTTGCAGATCTGGTCGAAAACTGTTGCTGACAGGCTGTTTTTATCGTTATTAGTTGATTTTCTAGTCACCATCTGAGTTTTGCGCAGGAATATACTCAGTAATCCGAGCCCTGAAATATTTGGTGTTCAACCGCGCGGAGGTCGTAAAAAGCACATCACGTGACTTTTCATATCCAACCAAGTTCCAGAAACCACTTATTTAATTTTGGAGCTGTGTTTGTACAGAACTGTAAACAGGTTTTCGTATCTACTAAATTTAGTGAGATTTATTTGTAGGCGTCTCTTACTTGCTTGTGCTTCACTTATTGGCCTTAAAATATACGAGTTTATATCCTTTAGGGTAAAATTCATATTACGATAATATTACATATTTATATATGTGTATGTATGTACAGCTCCCAAAGTTGATACAGACATACATAGACTGAAAGTTATTTCTTATTAATAGAAGCATTTATACAGGCAGATGCGTGTATTTACATATTAAAAATCAATGTTCTTTGTTCTGGCCATGAAGAGACCAATAGTTCGATTGTTCGAAATTATTTCAAGTGAGGAAATCATGTGTTATGGTACGCCAATATATATATATGTGTGTGTGAAGCACACGCTAAAGAAAAGTGAACAGCGAGTAGTTTTTAGCGATATGGGTCGGCTCCCAATCGCTGCGTTTTGCGCGGGAATATATTCCGTAAACGAATCCTGACCTATTTCCAGGCTATTTGGATATGACAAAATATTCTCTCTACGGCGCAGACGCCGTAGAGAGAATATCACGTGATTTGTCATATCCAATAAGATTCCAGAAACCACTTATTTAATTTGTACAGAATTTTAAGAAGATTTTCCGTGTGTACTGAATTTAATAAGATTTATTTGTAGGCGTCTCTTTCTTGTTTGTGCTTCACTTATTGCCCATAAAATATAGGAGTTTATATTCTATATAAAGTTATATTTTGGAATAGAGATTGATTTAAGAAATTCTAGGAGATTATATGGATTAATGTCATGAAAGAGTTCTTTCACTTTGGTTGTTTGATGGGTTGGTTTTTGTTTAGCGGTATATCAACGTCTATGTGTTACTTAATGATGAAATTTAAATATTTTGAATACAATTTTATTGCTTCAACAAAATATTTTTAAACATAATTGTATGCTTTCACCTAGACAAATTGTACTGTTAGTCCTTTTACTATGAAATGCATTTTTGATCATTTTACAATAAATATTGTTGATAATTTCTTTATACAAAAATGTATTTTTATACTATTATAGTGTTTTGTTTTTGTTTGGGAGTTAAGATTTGCCCATAGGTTGGCCCACTAGCAGGTGCTACCAACTCTGGTTAGGATGAACCTGGGAACAACAGCAATTATAATATGGTTCGACCATCCTCAAAACCTCCGATCTTCCAATGAGAGGCTTTGCTGCCCGTTATAGTTTATCGTGATGCTTAAGACTACCAAACTCGAGTAGCGAACGTTAACTTCGACCGTTGAAGAGTTGCAATAAAAAGACGATATAAATACTAGCCAAAAATTAATAATGATAATACTGAATCAATATTAAATAAATATTACCGGGGTTTATATTAATCATATTATTTCACCGGTTATATAATAAAATATACTAATATAATGTTTTTAATATTTTAAATTAATATCTAATTATCGAAATAATAAAGATAGGGATAGCGTTTATACAAATTAATGAAAAAATAGTGATACAGATCTCGAATTCCATAATTGATTCCTTGGTTTGGAACTAGTCTATTGCGGTGTTTCTTTATCGAGCGTTCTCTGATTTTATTCTTTAGAAATTGTGCAATATCCAATTGTACAGAAATTAATCTGTGCAAAACTAGTCTGTAACAAATAAAAAGGTAAATCTTTATCTCGTGAACCCTAACGCCTGAGTGATCAGAATCAAAATATTTGTGGCTAGCTTAATTGTAATGGTAATATTCGTCGTTTTTTTTATATGGAAACATTTGGCATTTATTGGCCGAATAGCCAGTGTTATCATTGGTTGATATTTTTTTTTCTATTAAAACAATTTCTCAGGAAAAATAAGTTCCTCAAGTACACTAAGTGATATCGCTCTTTCCAGTTTTGATGGGGAATTCCTTTTCCAAAGTATCGTGAAAGTTCAACATCTTGATTTTGTCATTATTTTCTCTTCTAGTGCTATCCATTTTAGTTGTTGAAAGTCCTCATGTGAGGTAAATATTTGGTACAGTTCCTTGAGTACGATTGGGTAGCGCTAGTCCACGTAGTTCGAAGACAAATGATCCTCGCTAATACCTACAAGGATCATTCGCTTGAACCCATTTTTTATCATAGATCTCAGAAAGAGATTGTATTACTATTGGGAGTTTAGACACATCTGAACGGGTTTGGCGCCACGTATGACATGCGTGTGAAATTCGCGATCTGATGAGGCCATTTACTCGTAATTACATGACTCGAGATTTTTTGTTAATGCTTTAGTTTTGTATCATCTTAATTTGTTGAACGAAACTACTCCCAGGGAAGCCAATTCTATGTTTCAATTTCCTTACTTCATATACTGAATTGGTACTTGACCCGTTTAATATTTATTAGTTGCACATACTGATTTTTTAAAAAGCAACTTATATAAATTCTAAAATTAATGGTAATAGTAGCTGTTTCCTTATAAGGAAACATTTGGTATTTATTGACAGAGCAGCAGGAACGACTGTCGGTTGAAGTTTATAAAAATAATAGAAAAATAGATTTCTCATGTTCAGTAGCTGTCCTCTGTTTTTCCACTATTGATAAGTGTTTCCTTCCTAATCTTTTATTTGAAGTTGAATGTATGGAATGTCAACATATTGATTATGTCATTATTTTCTCTTTTTTTACTCAGTCGTTTTTAATGAAAGATATATATTACTTATTATATAACTCACATCGCTTTTCGATCTTAGCATACCATTGTGATTGTTACAACAAAGAAATCTATTTTCTCTCATTTTATACGTACATATATTTTTACAATAACAAAGAAATTTATTTCCCTCTCATTTCTTACACACACACACACACACACACACACACATATATATATATATATATATATATATATATATATATATATATATATATATATATATAAAATGAGAGGGAAATAGATTTCTTTGTTGATGTAACAATAAGAATGGAAAGCTAAGATAGGAAAGCGATGTGAGTTAAGCCAGAAGAGTGAACCACGTGATATGGACGCGAACTAATGCATAACACAAACGTAAATTAGCAATATAAGAAGATATTTTACGTTGCGTGCATCCCGAGGTTGTACGTCGGCAGATTTGTCAATGGTGTGTCGAAATGTATGATGGAATATTGCTTTTTAGTCGTTGGCACACGCACACTACATAGGTTTCTGGTTTCTTTCATTCTATCTATCCGTATTTTTTCTCGATAGCATATATATATATATATATATATGTGTGTGTGTGTGTGTGTGTGTGTGTGTGTGATTTTATTTTATTCCAACATATATTTTTAATACTTCAAACGTTATTTTAGTAGATACCCTTAACCGAAGTTCCATTTATTTTAAACAGTATTTTATTTCATTTTCCGGCTAGCACATTCAGGAAAATGCACCCTCAACCAGGATTTGAACCTGGATGCACTTGTGCAGGAGAAAGCGTCGTTTGATCCGGCATACTTTCATCACTCGGCTACGAAGAGCTTCACAATCGATCAAAATTCTCTTTGGTTTTAAGGTCCATTTTACTCGTTCAGATTTTCTCGAATGTCATAACTGCTCAGTCACGTGTCAGAAATGTAAACAAAGCAGTTTCTAAAAAATTAATGGATTATATTTTAATCCGATATATTTTTATTGCTTCAAACGTTATTTTTAATGGATACTCGTATTTGCGTAGACCAGTGGTTTTCAACCTTTTCCCTGGAGCAGAACCACAAGGAAACATTCCAGTGGATCGAGGAACCCCTGCAATAAATTAATTGTCTTATGCAAAAAAAGCTTTCAATTATTAAAATAAAATAAAAATACTCATCTTCAGATTTATTTACAAAAAAATACAAATACAAACTGTAAAAATATTGTATATACGTACATATGCAATTTTAATCTTGCTTCTCCGGTTATTACACATGTATTAAAAAACTTCAGTTTAAATGGATTGCATTTATTTTCATCAAAAATTCAATGAGAAACTTGTGCCTGATGTTTCTTGCACAAACCTTTAATATTGGGTCGTGTTTTACTGTCAATCATAGGATTTGTGTAACTTCTTGCTGAACGCTAGGGTTCCGCGGAAGCCTGGTTGAAAACCACTGGCGTAGACGTTCCATTTATTTTTCCAACAGAATATTATTTTTTCTGCTGGACTGCACATTCGAGAAAACTTATTAAGAGATATGCCATTCGGAGCATTTTATTAATGCTTTGTTTATGTTTCAGATATAAAACTGAACAGATAAGGTTTTAAAGAAAATTTGAACGAATGAACGTGCTTTAAGGCAAATGAAACCTTGCCTGATTGTGTAGATCTCCGTAGTCAAGCGGTCAAAGCACACCGGATCACATAGTAGTTCCTTCTGTAAAAGAAGTCGCAAGTTCGAATCCTACACATTTTCTTTATTAAGCTTTCTCAAGTACGCAGGGCAATAGACGAAATAAACACTGTTTAAAAAAATGAAGTGTCTACTCAAATACGGGTATCCAATGAAAAATGAAACGTCTACTCAAATACGGGTATCCAATAAAAAACAACGTAAGAAGTAATATATATATATATATATATATATATATATATATATATATATATCATGAAAACGAAAATAATATAAATTCTAACGATCACAGCATTAATTGACAAGAGAGAACTCAATACCAAGAGTAGAGCAATAATTATTTATTATAATTTTTTCATACGGACAAAAACAATTACTCACGACAAAAATGTAAAAATGTATGTATAAATGCAAAAACGTACGTAAAAATTCACTATATATATATATATATATATATATATATATATATATATATATATATAGTTTTATTTGTTTTTCTGGTTTTGTTTTTCGTAGTTCATTCACTGTTAGGTCTGTGTGAGCTTTTATAACATTCTTTATGTTAGTATATTCCTCCGTGTGTGTCTGTTTCTTTTTTGCTCATCGAGCAAGTTCATTTCTGTTGTTATTGTTGCCGTTATGCTTCCCTGGCTGAACTGTATGGTATCCTGCATGAGTTCCCTGGAGAAGTCTTGCAATATACGGTACCATGATGGCTAATTTGTTTGTTGTTCTATTCATATGGATAGCCAATAATTCAGTGTTTATCAGTTCTCTTGGTGGTATGTCCTCGGCTTTTGGTTTAGTCACGTGTCTATTATACATGATTATATTTTGAACAATAAAAAATATTTAAAAAATTAAAATTTTCAGACACACTGGGTTGTATATTAATATTTTTTCGTTTTTATTATTATTTCATTTAGATTCCACGACTAGTTTCGGCCAACATGGCTATCATCAGGAGGGAAAGATTTTCTGCTTGCTGGTGGCAATGAACTACAGAAATGAATGTCTTAATGGAGAAAATGACTCCATCAAGACATACATTTCTGTAGATTTCATTTTCTACATATATATATATATATATATATATATATATATATATATATGCGTGTGTGTGTCAGCTACAAGGGCCCATACAAGTATATGAGTGGCAAAAATCGAAGTGAGCATATCAGTTTTTCAAATTATATATGATACCATTTATTTTCGACTGCAGATTGATATAAATTCCTCAATATAGATTTTTATGATTATGGTAGCAGATGAGCATCTCCCATAAAAGCTTATATATTGAGTGATTGTGTTTATGTCAAACAGGTAGTTATGGTCTATATTTTTAGAACATTGGTTTAGCTCAGTTTTCCTAATTGCATTTTAGTCTGTTACACCTGTTTGGAATAGACATCTATACATACATATGTATATCTATTCCTAACAGAGATAGACACACAAAAATGCAATTAGACAATACATACATACATACATATGTGTAAAGATAAAGATATAACTAAAAATATATGTAAAAGGACCATATGACTAAAGACAAAACGATAAGTTTCCCAAGGTGTTTTGTTCTCTGATGGATTTTATCAATGCAAATGTAAGAATTTTATTTTCGAATAAGTATTTATAAAAAGAAATAATAAACAACAGCATTTACCTATTGTCGTTTATTAGAAAGTCAATTACATCCCATGGCGGTTAAATTATACCCGTATCAAACAAGCTGGTTTAGACGAACCACGTACTCATCAGTGGTTACGTAGTGCTCGGTTAATAGCTGAAAATGAAAGTTTTATTCTTGCTGCACTGGACCAATTCTTGCTAACAAGAAATTACCAATCACACATACTGAAAAATAGTGTTAGCACAAAATGCAGATTCTGTGATAAATATCCAGAAACAATTGACCATCTTGTATCAGGTTGCGTGGTATTGGCACCAACTGAATATAAAAACCGTCATGACAGAGTGGTCCAATATCTGCACTGGAAAATCTACCACGCTTACGGAAAGGGAACTGCAAGAAATTAGTATGAACCTCGTGTTGCATTGAACACTACACAGAAAGTACACAACATACTAACTCGTCTATACAATTGTCAATCCAATTTTATCAAACGAGCAGAAAATATCTGTCTTTCATAGCAACGTTACACATACGTACGTACGAAAACACATCAATTTATTAATATCTTTTTTATTCTTTCCGTTTAATTTGTTTAGGCAATAAAATATGTCGTTGCTAATTTTAAGCAATCGTCTCCATATTCCTTCTGACTTTTGTTTGTCACTATTACAATACTATCGTGTCACTATTGTAATACTATTTTGTCACTATTACAATACTATCTTGTCACTTGTGAGAACATTGTTATTATTATAAATATGACTTAATGCCACATTGTGTGAGGGGATATACCTCCACACACTATTACAATTCTATTTTCTCACTATTATCAGTATTACAATACTAATTCAACTTTTAAAAAATCTGTTGCTAATTGAAGGGTTTTATTTTGGAATTACCGAAATGGAAATAAAAATTTAATATGAATTTGGGGATAAATAATACTATCAACATACAAGGACCTTGAAATCAAAATCTCAATTAAATGTGGAAAAAGAGAAAATCAACAATTCCAGTTGTAGTTGGAGCCCCCGGATTGATTGGAAAAGATTCCAATAGACAAATTTAAGGGATCTCTGGTAGGCCATGCCTTAAAGAAATACAAAAAAATGTTCTTTCGAGTACAGCCCAAATCTTACGAAGGATTTTATCTATGTAAAATATGTGTGACTTTTTTTTCTAAAATTGCTCAATGGAAAATGACATGATATCATTTCTGACTTTGTGTCTCTGGTCGGGACCCGGAAAGAAATTAGTACACAACAGAAATCAAAGGAAATAAAATAATAATAAAAACAGCACCTATTTGCAGTTACACCATTTTTCTGCCAAATAACATCTAATGGCCGTTAGACGACATTGACAAAGTGATATATGAGAAAAAGCACAAAAGTCTCATTTTTTTATTGTTATTTTTCCCACTGGCTGTTTTAGAGAGAGGAAGTATATTTTTCACATTTGAGTGACTTTTCAGTCCCCAGCGAACCTCGTGTTGCATTGAACACCACACGGAAAGCACACAACATACTAACTTGTCTACACAATGACCAATCAAATTTTATCAAACGATCGGAAAAAAAAACATCTCATAATCTTTCATAGCAACGTTACACACACGTACGTACGAAAACACATCAATATATTAATATCTTTTTTATTGTTTCCGTTTAATTTGTTTAGGCAATATAATATGCCGTTGCTAATTTTGCGCAATAGTGTCTATATTCCTTCTGACTTTTGTTTGTCACTATTACAATACGATCTCGTCACTATTATCACTATTACAATTCTGTTACAATTTTCACTATTGAAATACGATTTCAAACTTCTATAAAATGTGATGATAATTGAAGGTTGTTTTTTTATTCTGGGGTACCGAAATTGAAATAAGAATGTAACTATATGAATTTGGGGATAAGTAATATTGTTGGTGTTTATAAATGCGGGATTAGCTAAAAAAATAGTTCTTGGAACATTAGAAACCACATCACTTGAAGACTTTCAACGGCAGTAACAATGAAAATGAATAGCACATGTAAGTGGAAGTAACAATAATGACACGATCAAGATATTCACTTTCCACGCGACGCGAAACAAAAGATGAAGAAAAGAATAGTAATCAGTTTTAGAAATTTTCTTTTTCGGGTTTTATTTTTCATGTTGTTCAGAGTTTCTGCAAAAGCGGTAAAATTTTATTTTGTGATAGTAGCACTTCTCGGATTTTACATTTATACACTTCTAATCGATTTCCTTTGGTTGAATTTTATATGAATGTAATAAATGAACCCACAGTATATGATTCATGAGACAGACTTGCTAGCAATTCATTATAGCTTGGATGGTCTCCACTAGTTCGAATAATAACTCTTTGTCTTATGCTGTCCAAAATTCTCAAATGAAGTAATGTCGATATTTATTCATTTTTGGCGAGTTCTTCTATCATCTGATGGTGTTACGTTCTTTTTTTCACAACACTTGTTTATCTTTTCGAGGGCTATTAACATTTTAACACTTTAAACTGCTGCATTTTATAACATTATTAGTTGGCTGTGTTGGTCTGTTTATGGAAGAATAGAAAATTAACATTTAGTCGAAATAAATGACCATAAAGTTACTGCAAACGATGTTTCATGGGCGCCACAAGTTTTGCTTTCGATAAAAAGCTCCACATTACAAACTAAAGTTAAACGACATTAACTAACGATACCGGGTGCGATGAATAAATTGTCGTTTAAATTACTCAAACATGAAAATAACTCTGACAGCTCATTTTAACAGATATATTTACCGAAATGACACAAAAATATATCGAAATACTAAAGAGTAAATTTGTTCAATAAAAGCGCAATTAAATTCAACCACAGTCTCCAGAGGACTTCCGAATCTCCTGCAACTCTTCTGGAGTTGGTGAATGTTGCCACAATCTTTGCCTGCAGTTTATCTTTGTGTTACCACCAACTCACAATATAATTTTGAAAAGTATATTCCTAATAGCTTGTATTGTATGCTACCATATGTCTACTCTGGTTTGTAAATGGCACTAAATGCTAATTAGTTTATGATACCAAAGCCAGAGACCAGTAGCGTGCAGAAGGGTGGGTGTAGAGGCTGCGAAGACCTTGGACATTCATATCGGCAAAGCATCCGAACAAAGCGTGAAATAAAAAATTAGTTTTTGAAATTTTGTAATTCTTTGGTATTACAAGTTGTCTTGGTCTCTGGCTCAACAGCGTCCCACGTATAATAATCAAGGAGGTTGCAGTCTGCTAAGATGGGTGGCCATATGTAAGGGGTGATGTGGTCGCAGAAATTGTCTGACAGTCATGACTTGGTCCTCTCGTTTGTGTGACATGGTGCAGAGTCCTTTTGCAAGACATAGGTTATACTAACAGCCACCCTCTTCACCGAGAGCAGCACTAACTCCTCAAAGCATTTGATGTGGGTTTCCGTGTTGAGTCTGATGCCCTATGGGAAGATGAATGGAGGAATAATGTCGCCATCACTATTAATTAATCTAAACACTTTTGTAATCACGATTAGACACATTCAACTTGGTCCGAATCCTCAGATTGACACGAAACACTCTGGAACATTCGTACTGGAGCCAAGCAGTACACCATGCTGTTTCCAGATTTCTGGCGGGTGAAATGCGCCATCGTGCTCTTTTTTTTTTCTCACAGACGATGCCTAACTGACCCTATTATACTGTGCAGTCGACAAAATAAAAACCAAACAACGCGCATGAGCGAAATGGCGACAATTACCCATTGCATCATATATATATATATATATATATATATATATATATATATATATATATCGGGTGTATCAAAAATGTTTAACAAACGTAAGGGCGGGTTCCACACAACAAAACATGTTAAAATGTCCATATAAACATGCCGAAAAGGTCGGCGTTTTATCTCAACACAGCAACTCATAACAAATGCTCAAAATGTCCTCTACTTACTTCTACCCAGGTATGCACCCGTAGGATCATTGACTTGCGAACCTTTTCAAATACTCTAAGACGGTATCGAATGGTTTCGCCCGCCCCCATGACACGTTGATGAAGCCTTTCAGAATTATTAATGTCTGCTGCATGAAGCAATTGTTTTAGGTGGCCTCAAAGATAAAAATCCAAAGGATTGAGTTTGGCGGAACTTGCAGGCCATGGAATCGGTCCTCACCTACCTATCCATCTTTCATGGTAGATGGTAGCCAGTGCATCGCAAACAATGTGTCTAAAATGTGGTAGACCCCCATCATGCATGGATATATGCAGCTTCTTATTAGCATGGATACATCCTCTAGCAGATCTGGAAGTGTGTTCGATATAAAGTCCCTGTAGGCAGCTCCTGTAAGAAGTACTGGGAGAACACATGGATCCATCAGGCAGTCATCTACAATTCCAGCCCTCACATTAATCGTAAACTGAAGCTCTGAAGCTGTTGTCTAGCCTGTCTTGTACCATGGGGATTATAATCCGCCCAAAAATATTGGTTGTGTACATTTATTATTCCATCTTTTCCAAATGTTACGTCTTCCGTAAGCAAGACTGAAGAGACAAACAACTGATCGGCTGTTTGTGCAATAATCCATCGACAAAAGTTCTCCCGTGGCGAGTGATCAGAGGGAGAAAGACTCTGCACACGTTGCAAATGACACGGATAAGGAGTTGCTCTTGAAGTTCACTTCCGTGCATTGCTATGAGATGTATGACATACTGGGACCACATGACGTGTGATGATACCGGGATCGTCTCCGACAGCCTGAGGAATCTGTTCGTAGTGGTCAGGCGTACGAGCGGATCTCTGTTTTATTCGATTCATACTTTGTGGTGCCATTGATCCTGTTTCACCAACGCGATGATAAACAGCAGCAAAGTTTGGATGTCTCGATTGCCTTCGCTTTAGAAATGCAATTTTATACAGTCGTGCACCCTCGCCTTCATTACCATTTTGCGGCCGTATATAAAAACCATATCTGCCTCACCATATGAACATCCTAACATTGTTAAGCGGAACACTTCTCAGCTAACTCATTACTACATATGTTAACGTTGAAGACAGACTAACCACGAACGTACATGAATGACAAATGTAACCTAGTCCCAAATAGCAAACAGCGTCATCTACCGTAAACTTTCATTAAACTTAATAACTCAAAAACGAAGATGGGCAGGGGAGGATCGTTACCATGGTCTGCAGGATCGCCGATTTCACTCTTTTGGAGCCAACTAAAAAAGAATTGGTTTCTGCAGCAGACATTAACAAAGAACACTCAGAACATCAAGGTGACATGAGGGACTCTAAAACCATTGCACATATTGTGAGAGTAATTGAAATGTTTCTTGCGTATGTAGAAGCAAGTGGGATATATTTTGAACATTTGTTATGAGTTGATGTGTTAAGCTTATATGGACATTATATTTGTGTTGGTGTCAGGAACCTGCATTCAAAGTTTTTAAAAATATTTTTGATACACCCTGTATGCTGGTGTTTATAAACGTTCTATCGGTGAGGTAATATATATATATATATATATATATATATATATATATATATATATATGTATGTATAAACAAGTATTATATAAATATATTAATATTATATATACACTAATATTATATAAATATATTAATATTATATATATGTATTAACAAGTATTATATAAATATATTAATATTTATATATACACTAATATTATATAAATATATTAATATTATATATATACACTAATATTATATAAATATATTATATATATATGAATATTTTATATATATAAATATTTATATATATATAAATATTTTATATATATATATATATATATATATTTTATTATATATATATATATATATATATAATATATATATATATATATATATATATATATATATATATATATAAATATTTTATTATATATATATATATATATATATATTTTGAATTGGACATAGTCCGACAATTTATTTAAAGACATTTATATATATATTATGTTTAACGTTCTTTTTATAGATACAGAGCATTTGCTTAAATACTTGTATCTATAAAAAGAACGTTAAACATAATATATATAAAAATGTCTTTAAATATATATATATGTAATTGTTTTATTTACAGTATCGACAGTGGCAACCACAAAGAAAAGGAAGAAGATGAAGACGACGTAGAATATCCGCAACCAGGGACGTCCAGTGAATCACAACCTAAAAAAACTTTTTCTGCTAGCAAAGGGTGGTTTGCTAAGTTACAGAAATTCTCCGGCCTAAAAACGTTTCCCTGCATGGCGAGGCTGGTTCTGCTGACACGAGCGCTGCTGAAACATACGTGAATGAAACTTTCAAGAAGATTATCTCCGAAGGTGGATATAAGCCCGAACAAGTTTTGAATATCGACAAGTCGGGCTTGTATTGGAAAAGAATGCCGTCGCGAACATTCTTGTACAAAGAGGTAACTAAAGCTTCTGGCTTTACTGCATACAAGAATCGTGTGGCCCTCATGATGTGTGGCAATGCTGTGGGATTTTTGTTAAAGCCAGGACTTATTTACAAGTCTAAAAACCCAAGGGCTTTAAAAAACAAAAACAAGAATGTTCTACCCGTACATTGGATGCACAATCAGGTTATCAGGGTGTTCAAGGCCCCATACACGAGGAATGTCCGAGCGAACCTGGTTGCTTCTTTGGATGCCGCCCAAGAAGATGAAGACGAAAATTTTAACTTGAAGGCATACTGGCGGCAGTACACAATTGCTACGTGCCTCCAAAATATCCAGAAGAAATTGCAAGAAATGAAGCCTGCCACCATAAACGCGAGCTGGAAGAATTTGTGGCCCGAGGTTATTTACGACGATAAGGGATTTACACCTGCTGAAATCCAACACTCCGCAGTACAGAAAGCTTTACAGTTGGCTGCGATCATTGGAGGTGACAGCTTTGCAGACATGACCACGGTAGATATCGACGAGTTTTAGACTACCAGTTCCAGCTGCTAACCGACACAGACCTCGAAGACTTGACCAAGTCGGCCAGCAAAGAAGAAGAAACGCAGCAAGAAACGGAAGAAGTTGTCGACCAAACTGGCTTGATTTGAAACGGCTGGTCAAGCTCTGCAACCTGGCTAAAGAATTGAAAGAGGGGTCACAGGAATGGTACAACGATATGGTTCGTTCTGTGCAATTTTGCAACAAGGTCGACGAAGTCATGAATCCCTACAAGATGCTCATTGAATGGAAAAAGAAGCAGCGGCAGAAACTTGCTATCACAATGTTTCTGCAGCCTCGCAAAAAAAGAGCCAGTTCCTGCTGCTACTACTACGGTTGCACCTTCGGGAGAAGTGAAAGAGTTGTCCTAGGAAAGGGAACCGCCGTCTGAAGTGACGTAAAATACAATCATCGACTGCACAGTAGAAGTCATCATCAGCTTCATCATCATCACTTCTACTGTGCAGCAAATTCATCATCATCATAATTAAAATGTTACTTCAACTCCTTTCGTGTTGAGTACTGAAATAATCTTTTTTTTTAATCTAAAGTGTTATTGCTTAACAATTGTCCTTGTTATTAATAGAATACTGTAATGGGGGGGGGGTAACAGTACAGGGAGGATTTTAAAAGTCCAAATACACGTTAAATAAATACTGTTAATATGGCGTCCCTACTTTGCAGAAATTCAGTTATCGCGGCCGGTCTCGGAACCAATCTACCGCGATAAACGAGTGATCATATATATATATATATATATATATATATATATATATATGTGTGTGTGTGTGTGAGATGACAATATTGACTTCAATTTCATCCTTTCGGACGAACTTTGTTATGTTGATGCTACTACACATACGCACGACCTAGGGATACTGGAAATCTCCGATTCCTCAATTCGAGCTGCTAACCATTATTCCATCGGGCTTCCAATATGTTACGCATTCAGCCAAATACAGGCTAACGTCGATTTTTCTAAAAACAATATTCAATCTCTTTCAGAGACAGCCACTTGTAGTGCAAATATTACGTTATCTTAGATCTTATTTACAGCATTCAAAGCACATTTGCTATTAGAATTTCCAAGGTTATAAACCGATCGTCAGGCACTTAACAAATGCTTAATTTTTTTTAAGAGCATTGCGATCGGTTTATCACAGTAAGTATTATCGTGTTAACACATGCGCTGATCGGTTTATCAGCGCATGTGTCTGAACCGTTTTTAGTAGGATCATCGCCATTAAAAAAAGACTTAATATTTACATTACACACACACACACACACACACACACACACACACACACACACGTTGAAATGTTCTCGATCTAATCCAATTCGCAAAATTGTTAATGTTCTCTGTTTGTGCGTATCAGTATTCTCGGGCGTAAAATAAAGAAACAAATGGAGAAGTGGACATATATTCTTCTTTTTTACCACTCTTCTTTCTAATGATTTTGCTTTCGCAAAACAATCTGACCTTTTTAATCCGTGGTCCGGTAACACCTATGGTCCGGCACTTTTTGGAATCAACCACCATTAGTTTGTTCAGCGGCTACGATGACAGCACCACACGTTGTTTACAAAATTCAGAAAGAGAGGAGTAATTTGATGATACGATCTTCATCATTTCTCACATATATATATATATCCATTCAGGGTATTATGTATATATTGCTTTTGATTTTAGGCTTTTTTATGCTTTTGTATTGTGTTATGGT
The DNA here is from genome assembly GCA_964036315.1 of Acanthosepion esculentum. Lineage (NCBI taxonomy): Eukaryota > Metazoa > Mollusca > Cephalopoda > Sepiida > Sepiidae > Acanthosepion > Acanthosepion esculentum. The sequence goes on from OZ038475.1 coordinate 67,265,624, forward strand.
CCAATATCCTCGAACCAAGGAAGAACAACACGAACACAAGAGTAGGAATAACAAAGATATATTACACAGAATAATAATACAAGAAGTTGAAGGTGTTAGTATGACTGTCAGTCTGGTTTAGAGTGAACTACTATTGTCTCGACTCGAATCCGTCTCGACTCGTTCCACTTCTGTTCTATCGTCTCTCTTGAGAGGCGCAGTCTTTATAGTGTCAGGAAGAGTTCATTATGTTGTTACAGGTAAGATCCCATAACATATTGCATAAAACAATAAAGACCTTGGTTGGAAGTGTCTCTGATTGCTTCATTTCGTGTTTTAAGCTTTGTTCTACCTTTGATAACACAGCAACATATATGGGAAATCAGTAGGCAAGACTATATTTACATAGATTTTTTTAGGGATGATTTCTGTCATCTGGTATATTTGTGGTCCGTCAGTGACATGGTCCCAAGTGTGTCAGACTCTAGTAATATCAAGCTCCAGAGAGTTACAAAAGCAAGTGGGTGTTATATATATTTATATGCTAAAACATGAATTTTACGCAGTCTATTCACACTTTTAGTTTCTTTATGTAATACATCATAAAATTCTAAAAATACAATCAAAATTAAACTGACAGATATTGTCGCTTCAATTTAGCAAAAACTATTTAAATAGATTCTTGTCTAAATATACTATACACAGTCACACGTATATCTGTGTGTGCCAGGGTTTGTGTGTGTGTGTGTGCACATATATATATATGTGTGTGTGTATTTTGTATGTGAGAGTTTGGGTGTGTAAGGAAGATTGACACAGAGTCTGTATATGTGTATATAGGTATATGCGAATGTATATAGGCATGTGTGGGCACTTTAACGTGGTTTAATGGCTATCAAGCTTGTCTCGCTAGACCAAATACAACTAAGTAGTGTGTTTGATTCTCACTGGAGGTGCATACATTCGGCTTTGTGCCACATCAAAGCTACGCTGATTACATCTTAATACGGGCGTGTGGCCTGTCGAGTTAGATCCATGAGGCACGGGTTCGCGTCTTACCAGGGTCGATTTGTCAGGAAGGTGACTTATTGACCCAGGAAGGCGTTCCGTGCGTGCGGCACATTTGGAAAGTGCCTGCAAACTATACCACGGATTGACACCCAGCCTTGTGAGTGAAATTGGATAGATGGAAATGTTTAGAAGCCGTCGATAGTTAAGCTAGCACGAAGTTGCAAGTCATCGTGACCGAAATGGCGTTATTTCAACTGCTGATCATGACAGAAGTTGTAACTAATACCCGCGCAGCCTAGCTGCTGTATAAATTGGTGGACTGTGGTTGTTGGACAAGCACAAATGTGCCCGAGCAGAGGTGTCTCTGACAGTAATTGGCTAGAAGACGGTCGTGCTCGAATTACGAGATTTACCGACCATTTATATGTGTCTATATAGGATTGTATGTTTGTGTTGGGATATGCGAGTGTGTAGGTTGTGTTTGAGAGTTTATGTGTTTATATAGGTAAATGTTGGAATAACAAATCAACATATCCTCTACTAACCTTTCGTACTAATGCAGGTGTTCCACAGGATTCCACCCTTCGTCCTACTTTGTTTTTGATTTTCATTAATGACCTTCCTGAGGACATCAACTCTCGACTTGGTATCTACGCTGATGACACAGCTATTTACTCATGTCTCGATAGTAAGTCTGGTCAATTTGATGAGGTCAAAATGTCAGATGACATCCAAATCTACTTTCAGTCTGTTGTTAACTGGTGTAAAGGATGGCTTGTTAATTGTAACGCCTCCAAAACTAAACTATTATCTGTTAATCATCGGGGAGAAGTCTCTCTGCTTTCCATCAGCATGGTTGATGCTGACCTTCAGGAGAGTGATTCACTACGCTTTCTTGGGCTAACGTTCTCGAATGACATGAAGTAGAAATACTATATTGGATCCATTGTTGTTTCAGCTGCTAGGAAGTTTAGTTCAATGTGCCGCGCTAAACGATTTGTCTCTCCAGAGTCTTATTTTGGTTATTTTTCATAATCTAAAAGTTTACCGTTCTTCCATGTTTAGAATATTGCTGCCACATATTGTCAGTTACTCTTGCTGTTTATCTGGTGCTCCTTGATAAAATCCAAAGAAAAATCAACAGTATTATTGGTACCGATCTGGCGTATCGGCTTCGATCACTTGCCCACCGCCGTAAGTTTATCCCACTTTGCCTTTTCTATAAATACTTTCATATTCCGAAGAGCTCTTCGCTATCGTACCTCTGACTCCTTGAATTTAAGCGCAGTACTAAACTGGCGACGAGGTTTCACCACTTTACAGTTGAAGTAGTTAGACTGAATTCTATGTTAAAGTTTCTTCTCTCGCACTTCTCGCTTGTGGAACACACTTCCGGCTACATGCTTTCCAGCTAACGTTAATCTGCAAAAATTTAAATGCAATGTCACTCGCTATATTACTCTTCCTTTGTTCTCGCTCCCTAGCAATTGTTCCGGTTTCTAAGTCTTCCCCATCTAGTAATCCCTTGTGTCTCAGTGGTTTTGCTACTTTGCTTGGGGGTGAACTCAATTAAAAAAAGAAAGTAAGTATTCCAAGAAATAACCAAAACCGTAATATTTCGAAAAAAGAAACAACAATCTGGAACCTTTCAAACAAAACAAAAAAAGAAACAATGATCTGGAACCTTTCAAACAAAGCAAAAAAAGAAACAATGATCTGGAACTTTTCAAACAAAACAAAAAAAGAAACAATGATCTGGAACCTTTCAAACAAAACAGAAAAAGAAACAATGATCTGGAACCTTTCAAACAAAACAAAAAAAAACAACAATCTGGAACCTTTCAAACAAAACAAAAAAAGAAACAATGATCTGGAACTGGAATGAAAGCAGAAAACGCTGAATCAATCAAAAGAATTCAATACGTGGATTTTGTAAATACCAAATACTTCAAACAACTAGACGTGTGGATCAGTTATAACAAAGTTAGTATGAGTGAAAGTAAAACTGAACATAGTATAGGTTGTGCTACAGTTAGTTACGCCTAACAACGGAAAGTGATACAAAACCAAAACATTTACCTGAAAACTCATGTTATGTTCATAAATAGCCTCGTTAGACTGAAACTTTCATGTGCATGTCATGCATAGCGTCAAATCCATTCAGAATTAACTAAAACGTCAGGTGCATACAACTGTTTTCTAAGAACAATGCTTCAAAATGTCTTTGAACGAATGAATCCTGTTGGTCTTTTTCTTAAAACAATTTTTCAGGAAAATCGGTTTCTCTAGACCAGTAACTGTTATCGCTTTTCTCGTTATTGATGGTGGTTTCCTTCCTAACTATTTACTTTAAGCTATGTGGAATGTAAACATCTAGATTATGTCATTATTTTATCTTCGAGTTACATGTGACACCCATTTAGTTGTTGCTGCGATTGAAAGGGCCCAAGTGATTTTTTTCTGGTATAATTCTCTGTTTATGATTATGTAGCGCCAGTCCACTTCGTTCGGTAGGAACTACAAGCATCCAAGCCATTGTTAATTATTGATCTGACAAAATTATATTTGACAGATTAAATATCTCTTTCTGGGTTGGGTGCCATGCATGGCATCCACATCTCATTCTGGCGAGGTTATTTAAGTACTCGAGATGTTACGTTAATGTTTTGGTTTTGTAGCAACTAGTGGTGTTGTGCGAAACTACCCCTAACGCATCCTATTCTATGTTCTCTATCCTTGAAGTGGGTGATAATATCGGTTTACTAAGGAATTTTGTTTGAAGATATTTAATTTGTTATCTCGCTGAATTAAACTCTAGATTACTTTTTTTTTAGTTTCATAATGTTTCCTTCTGATGGTATGAAAAATAAAAGAAAATAGTATATCCGTGACAAGTTTTAAAGTTTTTATATCAAGTATTTTAATCTTGAAGCAAACAAAACTTTGAAACCTTTTATTTGTCGAAAGAAAAGACGAGAATTGCTTCCATAAAAAGCTAACGTTAATTTGTTTCAGCTT
>OZ038475.1:67282856-67287856 GCA_964036315.1 Acanthosepion esculentum
TATCCCACTTGTCTTCAATCTGTCCTGTGACTATCAGATTTTCCGAGCCTTCTTTCCTTATTACTTTCGGTCCATGGTTTCATCAGCATCCGTCTGTAGAACCAATGGAAATTAGACATTAATAGATTTTCTGGATATTTCATTGTTAATGGCATCGACAAACTTTGTACTAATGCGTTAAAATGAAAATTATAATTACTTACATTATTTACATTATTCAGACTGTTACCCTCATCTTCAATGCCATATTCACAGCGTTTTGGTAGTTGTATTCTCCGACCTAAGGATAACAGACCGAATAATTTAAATAATGTAATTAATCATAATACCTCATGTCAAAGATATAGACAGATATTGAAAATTATAAGCGTTCAGCTTCTATTGCCATCATGTTTCGTTAAACGGTCTTATATTTTTTATTTTTATATGGTATTTTTAAATCTTTTCACCTCAAGCAAAGTGATAATACCACATAAACGCAGGTAGTTACAGGGTGTTAAAGGGAATGAGTAGACTTTATTGTGTATGGGGAAAGGACAAAAAAGGAACAGGGTTCAAGAAGACAGAAGATAGCGATTTACGTTGCACTTACATTTTTGATTGTAGATTATCAGCGAAACAGAAATTCAGAAGGGAGTTCCACGGGTGAGAAATATGAGAAAAGAATATGTCAGAGTAGGACAGAGTTGGTGCTGTATCGAGAAAATATTTGTAGAAAAGACAAACTGGAAACCACGTCATGACTGTGAGAAAGTAACTTAAGTCAAGATGCCTGGTCAAGATCGATAACATTACAGACCGTTCGTTGAATTTTCTCAAGAATCTCGAGATGTACAGCATGAGCACCAGACCAGATATTACAACAGTGTTCAATTCACGGACGAATAGTAGACTTATAAATGTGTGAGATGGATTCTGAAGCGAAAGGTTTTATGGTACAATACAGTGAACCAACTTTCCTTGCTGTAGACGTAACAATAGATTCGATATAGTCAGTCCACTTCATGTCAGTAGAAAACATGAGGCCAAGAAGCCGTAGAGTGTTGCTCTTCTTGAGTTTAGCATCGGCCATAATGATGGCAGGCAGAAAAGCTTCTCTGTGGTAACGAAATGAAATAAGTTTTGTTTGGGAGGGAACATTAAAATTTACAAACAATTCCTGGCCACAGTTAACCACTGATTGGACATTCTTTTCAAGAATGTCCAATCAGTGGTTAACTGTGACAAGGAATTTACTTACTTTACAGGTTTATTTTGTCACTTTTATTTGTCACTAAAACAGGAGTAAATGGTTGTGTCATCCACATAAATACCTAGTTTTTTGGAGGGTTTTTTTAAGCATTTCACCCCAAGCAAGGCGGGGGTGCCACTAGCACACAAGGGGTTATAGAGAGTGGTAGCAAGAGTAAAGAGGCGGGATAGAGGAAAGGATGAACAGAAGGACGGGGAATTAGATCAAGGTATCTGGAGATGTCGATTGACATTTCATTTGAATAATTGAAGATTATAGCTATCAGGGAAGCAAGGAGGAAGAGAGTTGCACACACGGGGAGTGCGAGACATGAAGCTGTTGGAGAGGAAGAGACGGCTACATTTAACAGTTTCGACAGTGAAAAGGTGGGACTGAGATGCCAACCAAATAACACGCTTAAATTCGTATAGTTTTGGAACTGATAGTAATATTAACGTTAGTCGTTTTCTTATAAGGAAACATTTTGCATTTATTAACTGAATAGTAATTGTCGGTTGCAAATGTATAAAATCTCTTTCTTCAAACAGTTTTGGAAGAAATCATACTTCTCAAGTTCATTGTTGTAGCTCTTTTTAACAGTCATGGGAGTTTGATTCCAAACCTTTTGCTTAAGGCAGAATGAAAACTCAACATCTTGATTCTATCATTATTTTCCCTTATAGTTACGTGTGCGCTACCCATTAGTGTTGTTGTTGCTGTGAGATTATTATTTCGTATATTCTTTGTTTGTGATTGTGCAGCACCAGTCTATAGGACCTGATGAAGGATTGTTTTCTTTAAAATCTAATGGATTAATTCGCCTGAAGACATTTTTAATCATTACTCTGAGAAAACACTTTTATGTAGATGATAGCGTAGATATTGTTGAACGAGTTACATGCCATCCATTCGAGAATACAGATGTGACGAGTCAGTTTAAGAGATGACTCATCAGCTTCCATAATTTGAAATACTTTTGTAAATTTTCAAAATTCGATTAATATATTTTTCTTGCCTTCCATACTTTCATTTTTTCTAATGGAATACACCAGTTCATCAAAGCTCCTAACATAGTTTTTTGTATGCCAAATGAGTTTGATGCCCACTGTAACCTCGAACCAGAACAAGGTAAGCTTAGAAAATACCTGTTGTAATCTAGAAATGCTTACTGAATGAGGAATAACCAAAACGGAGGTTGGAAATTAAATAGTAATCTTTATAACATCAACAAAATATATTACTCGCCTGCTACGTGAAGTAGGTAAACCACAGCTAGTGATGGACTACTTAGACAGTATATTAGGATATTTACCTGCCTCCCCACGAGGTAGGATGTGGCACAAGGCCAAGTTTGATATGGGGAAATTCGAGCCCGTGGGCTCGGGAAATATTGCCCGTAAACACCGCATACGCGAGATCGGGTATCTGTCTACCTCTCTACCCGAAGGCAGTGAGTTCGACACGGCAAGAGCTTCCCACGCTGACAGGCCACGCTGCCAGTTTACAATTGTGTCCAACGTATTTATGAGATTTGGGATATACCCTTTAGTGTTCATAGGTACGGTACATAACAATACCAAAGCCAACAAAAACAGGGGAAAATTTCGTAAACGCATTATAAAAAAAGTATAAAAAGAAGACCGAAAATCTATCGGCTGGATGATATATATATATATATATATATATATATATATATGTCTATAATTCTGAGATGAGGTATTATTTACACTATTGTCCTCATCTTTGTCGCCATGTTTATCACAACGTTTCGGCCGTTGTACGGCCTTCTTCAGGTGGTTGGAATGACGAACTGAACCCTTTATTTCGCTCACTGGGGTAGACCCTTCTAGTTCCACGTGCCATGTTTTATGGATATCAGTTATCTCCTGTTAATTTCCCTCTGAAAGTTCTCCACTGCCTTTACCGGGTATTGAACTCACACTCTTTGGGTCCTGTCACTGGATCTAACCATCTAACTTTATCCACTGTGCCATGTGTCCTTATATGAATGTCTGGGTATTATAAACCTAATGTCTTCAGCAACCATTTTTACCAGTGCTCATGTTGCATTTTTTTTCTGTTATCAACATGTTTTTACCAAAGCTCATATTGCAACTTTGTTGTTATTATCGCTTTTCGCTGGCACTCCTTATTACTGGTTTCCATATTGTATTAATTTCTATGATTGGTCTGCTCAGGAGATTTTTGTGGCCTAGCATATATGCTGATTCCTTAAGTTTACGAATTTTCCAATGGTGTTCCTTGTCTATGATTTCAACCTGATCCCACAGAGAGCGGTGATCTTCCTTCTCTCTCCATATGTGGTCAGCCACGCCTGATTTTTCCACTTCCCCTCGTGTTACAGCTTTCCGGTGTTCTTGAAGCCTCATCTTAAGGAGACGGCCTGTCTCTCCTTTATATTTTTTCCGCAGCTGACAGCCAGAAAAGAGATTTAACTAGAGTGTGGGGTCAATCAACCCAGAATTTAGGAGGAAAAATAAAATCAGAGTGTCCTGTCCACAAATAGAACACAATTTTATAAACAACGTGGGGACATAATCTTTACAGAAACGGAAGAAGACCAAATTAAATATGATAGTAACATTTATACAGTCATATACTGGTATTTAATTAGTAAAAATCAATGTTCTTTGTTGCAGTCATGAAGAGACCAATAGTTCGATTGTTTGAAATTATTTCTAGAAGGTGAATCTGCAAAGTTTCTAAGTGCTTATTTTTGCAAGTGAGAAAATCAAGTGGTATCGTACGCCAATATGTGTGTGTGTGTGTGTGTGTGTGTGTGTGTGTGTGTGTGTGTGTGTGTGTGTGTGTGTGTGTGTGTGTGAAACACACACCCACGAAATGTATGCGACAGCTGACTGATTACGTGCGATAGCAGTAAATTTAAAATATGGTGAACAAAGAGACAGTAAACAAGACTTACTTTCGTCGTGGCGTTGGATGTAGAAAAATCATCGCTGACATACATATTGTCATAGTACATGTGTTTATATTGTTGATCGAGGCCTGGTCTGGTTCGCTTTCTTTCGTCAACTCACCTTCACTGATTGTTTTTTGCTGTTAATGGCGAGCAATTTTTATGACTTATGGCGAATCCTATCTGAGTTTTGCACGGAAAGGTATTCAGTAATCCGTGTTCTGACGCATTTCCAGGTCATCTAAAATTCAACCGCGTGGACGTCGTAGAAACCACTTTTTAAATTTGGAGCCGTATTTATAGAGAATTGTAAAAGGTTTTTCGTATCTACTGGATTTTAGTCAGATTTATTTGTTGGCATCTCTTACTTGTTTGTGCTTCACTTACTGGCCGTAAAATATAGGATTTAATATCCTATAAGAGAATTAGTCAGTGAACAGTGTGGTTCGTTAAAATCATTGAAAAATTAATTACAGTTTTTATGCTCAGAATGATATGAGAAAGAGTAATAAAAATGCAGAAGGATGTGTACCTGTGTTTTATAGATTATGCAAAAGCGTTTGATAAATTACGTCAGGAGGAGTTGCGAACTGCTTGATAACCTTGACATATTTGGGAAGGGTATTAGAATAAAATCCAGAGCCCATATTGGGATGAAGCGCATGTAAACGGATTGAAAATTAATTCAGTAAATATACAAAAATAGAAAGGGATATAAGAAAAGGAAGTCTCCCTGACCAGATTTATTCAGTGAGGAGATTCTGAGAGAATAAGGAGTCCTAGCTGGATTGATTGTTAGCGGCCACAATTTTAGAACATGCAGATGACATG
>OZ038475.1:67292856-67355356 GCA_964036315.1 Acanthosepion esculentum
CATGGACGAACACACACACACACACACACGTATATATATATATATATATATATATATATATATATATATATATATATATATAGTCTTAAAGTGTGCTATATTTATGGGATAAAGTGCTCAATATCAGAGATAGAGCGTGTGTAAATATAAAAGTGAACATAGAAGTATATATATATATATATAAAAGTGAACATAGAAGTATATATATATATATATATATATATATATATATATAAAAGTGAACATAGAAGTCAACACTTAGAGGCGACAGTCTGTTTCATGCTAGATGGCTCGACGATTGCATCTAGCATGAAACAGACTGTCGCCTCTATGTGTTGACTTCTATGTTCACTTTTATATATATATATATATATATAATTACATCTTATAACATAAAATTACCAGACAACAGAAAACACTTTGTCTCACAACACATCTATAAATGTAACCAGGGTAATTTTAAAATTATGCCAATATACTAAACAGACAATTATTCTTACCTACAAATACAACAAAAAAACTTCATAAACAAATTAAAACCAGCACTAAATAGATCATAACCCCACACGCAAAAGCACACAACATAAACACATAATGGCCAAATACAGTGGTCAAACCACTCGCATCCATGTGCACACACTCACACGCGGGTATATGTAGAGCACCAATATGTATACACATATTGGCAAAAATAATAGGCTGCTCACGGGCACGCGCGCAAACCCTATACAACATAGGAAGTGTGTGTGCATTTATGTATATATAGATGTATATGTGTGTATGTATGTGTATACTAATTCCTTATAATAAGACAGTATGTGTGTATAGAGCGGGAATACGCATGTACATGCGCTTACTGGTATATATATATATACACATATTGACAAAAACAAAATTGCTCACGGGCACGCACGCGAACTCTACACAACATGTATGTATGTGTGTTTGTGTATATGTATGTGTGTGCGTGTATGTGTACATATGTGTATACTAATTCCTTATAATAAGACAGTATATATATATGTGGCGAACACACAGGTGTCATTAAAAGATAAGAATATAGATACCTGTCTCACCCTTTCTCGGGCCAGTCTTAACTGTTTTATTATACTTCACGCAGAATTATTTCGCTTCCAGTTCAAGAAAGACATTTCGGTCACTAACACACAAAAAAGAGAATGCCTAATATCGAGAATATTTAGCATCGAAAAACATAAGAAAAATTAATTCTTTTTAATATGTGGAAATATTCACTTTTTGTCTGAGAAAGGTCGCGTGACCCATAAACCCGTGTAGCAAAATTATGGAAAATAAAGCATAATATACTTTTTTTTTTAAATCCATATTACAACAAAAATCCTTTACGGTTTTCTCTTCTTTTTATTATACATATATATATATATATATATATATATATATATATATATATATATATATATATATATATATACAGGGTGCCCATAAAGTTCGTGTGCACTTTAAAACATTTTTAACTTTATTTGTATTTTCGATAGAAATAATATGCAAAAAATGTTATAAAATTTAATGTACCTAGTTTTAAGTATAGCTAAAATAACCAATGTGATTTCAGGCATTACTGTAAATCAGTTGGCAAATGTTTTCCGTGAACTGCAAAATCGTATTACACTTTGCATTGCTAATGATGGAGGACATGTGGAAATCTGTCTATATTTCTGAGATGAGGTATTATGTACATTATTTACATTATTCGGACTACTGTCCTCATCTTTGTCGCCATATTTATTACAACGTTTCGGCCGTTGTACGCTCCGGCCTTCTTCAGGTGGTTGGAATGTCGAACTGAACCCTTTATTTCGCTCACTGGGGTAGACTGTTCTATATCCACGTGCCATGTCCTCAAGGACACATGGGACAGTGGATAAAAGCGTTGGTTAGATCCAGTGACAGAACTTTCAGAAGGAAAAATTAACTGGAGATAACTGATAACTGACGTCCATTAAACATAAATATGGCAACAAAGATGGGGACAATAGTCCGAATAATGTAAATAATGGACATGTGGAAACTTAAATAAAATTTCAATAAAACCTTAAAAAATATAGATTTACTTCTTTCTAATCCTTTTTAAAAATTATTTCTATCGCAAATATAAATAAAGTTATACATTTTTTAAAGTGCACACTAACTTTATGGACACCCTGTGTATATATATATATATATATATATCACACCACACCACTGGTTGGCGAAAAATGTGCCATCGCCTAAACTATAACCAAATGTCTGATATTTCGTATAAGTGCTTCTTCTGGACCGGATATATATATATATACACACACACACACGTGTGCGCGCGCGCTCGTGTAATGGACATGTGCGTTGCAGATATTGGCGCGGTAACTGGGATTGGGTTGTCGTTTAAAAATTCTAACCTTTGCATTTGTTTTCGCAAATACACCCTTGGGAAAGGTATGAAGCAATCTCTTCTCTCCCCCAGTTAGAGGTCAGTTTTAGGGCAGACTGCGATTTCTAACTCTGGCTTGCGGCCATTCTAGGGACGGATAACTGTAAACTCAAACTGTAGATACTTTAAAACCTATATCCCCTAGGGCCATCCAATATATGTATATATATATATATATATATATATATATATATATATATATATATATATATATATATATATATATGTATATGTATTTTGAACGATAAAAATTATTTTAAAAAATTAATTAAAATCTTCAGACATACTGGGTTGTAGATTAATATTCTTATGCTTTTATTATTATTATTATTATTTCATTTAGATTCCTCGACTAGTTTCGGCCAACATGGCCATCATCGGGAGACAAAATATATATATATATGAATTGAACGTTGTCGGATGTAAAGAATTGTCCGAACCTATCGACACGTCGCCATCGCACTCTGCAGTATTCTAGTTCAGTAATGCTGTTGTTTTCATGGTTTCCTTCGCATTAGCAGTTGTTCAAACCTGTTTGGTCGCTTTTGTTCCAAGTGCTCTAATAATGATAGATACAACCGTCACAATTTTCAGTTCTCACAAGAACCAAACATTTTCTGGCTCTGCTTTTAACGTTCTTTTATGAAAGTAGATAAAAGAAAGTAAAGGTAATTTGCATACAGAACCTTTATTTCCACTGATTAAGAACAAACGTATATGTCACCTTTTGACATAGTCCCACCCCGCCTGCACGGTGATACACTTCTGGTATCGTTCAACGAATGTCTTCAGCCCATCTGAAAATAGTTTTTTGGGTTGCTGCTTGCTTGTTTGTGTTCCCAATATGCAGAAAGTTTACGGTGTCCCAAATTATTATGCACCATGGCTGAAGCACCCGATTGCAGTCACTTGCGCTAACGTGATTCGTCTGTATCTCCTGATAAAGGTATCCACCCTATGGATGTGTTTTTCTTTGCGCGATTTTGATGAACAGCTAGACAGCCTTTTGTCCGATCCACTCGTTATTTCTGCTTTCAAAAGTTCTACCCACTCATACACCTTTTGTTGGTTTATGGTGCCTGCTCCATACTGCGTCAACATCCAGCGATGGATTTTCCGCAGTCTTCCCACAGTAGACGGCATGCCTTCGTCTCATCAGGGGCTACTACCGGTTGACGCGAGCCCGTGTTCGTGCTTATGGTAAGGAGTCGGTGATGTTTGAGGTGAAGACTGGTATGCCCTATCCCCTACCCTATTCAACTATACAATCGACTACATCCTCGGCAGGGCGAAAACCGATACAAGTCAAAGACAGTAAACGCACCCCGGCGGGTTGTTAATTAATGGTACAATCATTGAGTGGAGTATACATGCATCTGACCTCGTTGCTGCCTACCACTCGACTGAATTTTTTTTTTTTTTTACATCAACGCTTAATGTTTATATTAGTTTGTTGTAAAATACGACAAAGGTGTGTTGAGGTTGGAGAAAACACCTAACCGATTGCTCTCTCAAGAACTACGGGGTAACAGGTAGAGAAGAGACAGAGACGGGAGGCAACAAAATCAATACTGTCTCAAAAATCACACCACGGAGAGCGGGACCAAACATTGGATTTTACCATGTAGCCAAACGATGAGATAGTGGATTAACACATTTTGCAATTTTGAAAACGTTTCACCGCGTATAAAACCTTTCTGCTTGAATATTCTTCATTTTACATTAATTTTAAGGTACTAAATTGTGTAATCTCTTAATACGAAAAAAAAAAGATCAGCTTTGTTCGAAATCATTTAAAACACCGATTTCATACGGACAATTCATTTAGATTTAAGAAATTCCTTCTAATTTATCTCGTTGTATAAATAGTAATATATTTTCCTAAAGATAATATTTGAACGCTGAATAAAATTCAGGGTTACAAATACTAATTTGCCAGGCAAGAAGGACTTGTTACAGAATACGTAGGCCAACCCCAAATGGCAAACCAGACCGTACTGGTCAAAGATCTGGCGACCCGGACTGTGGCGGTGTGGTTTGAATCCGGTAGGCGTGATTTTGTTTAATATAACACCGAAAAACGTGCAAAGGCAGTCTGTACCGTGACAGGAATTGGAGGATGAAAATACCTCTCCACTCCCTCACGATGAAACGATCCTACTACTACTACTACTACTATGCCTAAGCCTTAACTAAAACGAAGTAAAAAGACCTAATAAAATTGTCCGGCGTTTATTCAATGAAGCAGCGCTAGGGCCTGAAGAATTGGCAATAGACCATGTTCTCAGTTTTGAGTTCTGGCAGAGCGAGTTTATTCTTAGAGCTGATGTTGAGATATAATTATCATGCATAAAAGAGGCAATACTGGCCAAATATACAATATACATACATATATACATACATACATATATATATATATATATATATATATAGAGAGAGAGAGAGAGAGAGAGACTATAATGGATAATGAATGGCTTTAGATAGATAGTATGTATATATATATGTATGTATGTGTGTATATATATATATATATAGAGAGAGAGAGAGACTATAATGGATAATGAATGGTTTTAGATAGATAGATAGATAGAGTAAAAGGTGACAATTAGTGACTAAAACGAAGTCAAGAGATCTAAGGAAATTGTCCGTCGTTCATTCAATCTATGATGCAGAACTGGAGGCTGAAGAATTGCCCATAGAACACGTGATCCCAGAAACAACACGAAAGAACATTTTGACTTGGAACGTTGGGGTATCTTTCTTTTAACTGGATTTTGTGTCGCTATCATACAAGTGTCAAAGAGTCATGCTAATCCGAATGACCGTTCATAAACACCCACATGTTTCTAACTTCAACCAATACAAGGACCAAGGTTAGAGGGTTTCTGGGTGGAGAGTAAGAAGCACATATTATGAGGATTTGTAGGATATCGGTTGACCCTACCATAGAAGTGAATAATATTGTAGTGTTCAGGGAAGCATTCTCTTGGGATTTCGTACCACAAGGTAATAGTTCTGGATAAGTAGCTGTCTGAGACGAAATTAGTCCTTATCTGTTATGGGAACCTACCCATAATAGTAATGGACTAGTCTGTACCCCATAAATACTGCACCTCAAGAGGAAGCAGGAGACAGAGAAAGAGAGAGTCAGACAGAGAGTCAGTGAGTGACATTATGAGTCAGTCAGAGACATTCGCGTTCAGACGATTACTGTAAGACATTGGAATAGTGATACTTCGAGACAACATAGTTCTCTCTAACCTAACCTGATTATTACTACTAACACGTCTACTCTTTTGTACGTATATTCTATTTGTAATACATTTATCTGTGTTATTCCATACCTGTGTTCGTCTTATTCTTCATTGGTTCTACCTTGAACCATCACCGTGGTACAAGGACCCTGGACCATAACATTATCAAAGGAACAAAAAGGGAATGAGGATGATTTGCTATCCTGGACATGTCATGATGGGGTCCTAGCTGTGAAAGTCATAACTGTTAGTACTCTTTAAAACGTAGACACATTTATTGGTTCAGTGTATTTTCCTTCTACTGACGAGCCGTCATTTCAAATATCTGCTCAATAAATATCGTAAATTTTTCCTCTGCAATGAGTTCCGCTATAAATACATCTCGTACATGATGTATTAGGCTGTCATATGTAAGTTCTGTTTTGGCGAACCAATTATAGTGATAGCTGTATCATCATAACTACTAATCATACATGGAAGTTAAGAATAAATTTTGAGTATTCTAACATAGCACAATATTCAGTGCAATAAGCAGTGTATTGATAAATCTCCAAAATCGAAGCTAATGTTGTGCGTATGATAGGATTGCCGAGGTATTATTCATTAAGCGTTATTAAAATGCAGTGAAACGTTAAATGCGCAGTTATGCGTCCAGCAGCTGCAACGTGGCTATAAAAGTTTTGTTAAAAGGCACCTCGAGCTCGTCAATAGAAAAAGTTTTTTCTCCTCTATGACAACGCAAAGTCGACTTTTTTACAGTCACTTTCATCCTGTACAAGGCCCGGGGGCCACTTGAGGTAGAGGGTTACATTAAGAGGCAGTTTATACGGATAGGATGGGGAGATAAGGGTTGACCCTAGATTTGAGCAGGTTAAGTTTGTAGTGATCGAGGAAACATCCCCATAAGTGTCTGTTCCACAGAGCAGTGGTTTGCGGGAAGAAGCTGTTCGAGTGGAAGTTACTTCTCACCGATGGAACAGGGAGGGAATGTGGGTGGTTTGCTACAATGTAAGCGTCATGGCGGGTCCTAGCAATGATGGTTAGAACTGGAGGAACTAAGGAATGTAGTTCGTCCGAGTACTTTCCATGGAAGTAGCGATAGAGCAGTGATAGGCTTGCCGTATCCAGCCAGTGGTTAGAGGGTGGAAAATAATTTATTACTCACAAGGACTCGGAGACGATTTTAAAGTCTATTGCAGAAAGAATAACACAGGGAAAAGTTTGGGATTCGGTTCTTTATTCTTTCTCACCAGCCATATTCAACTAACCTTCTACCAACTGATTACGAGCTTTTTCGGTCACTGCAAATCGCATTGATGAGGGAAACTTCCTCTAATCAAAATCAGATTCAAGATTCTGTCGGAAACTTTTTTCACATTACCACTTACCGGAATTTTGCATAAACTGCATTGACGAGCTGCTTGATAAATGGCAACAACACATTGT
Organism: Acanthosepion esculentum; assembly: GCA_964036315.1. Classification (NCBI taxonomy): domain Eukaryota; kingdom Metazoa; phylum Mollusca; class Cephalopoda; order Sepiida; family Sepiidae; genus Acanthosepion; species Acanthosepion esculentum. The sequence goes on from OZ038475.1 coordinate 67,300,003, forward strand.
AAATAATGGAAAATGCTTGGCCAAAAAGTTCGTTCGCTTACTACATTTACTACTTAATAATCAAATACACTATTTGTCCGACCCAATATATATTTGAATAAAATATAATTACATTTTATTTTTTGAAGTTAATAAACAAAAACCGAAATTATTTATGACTCTACGTAATATGCGTTGTTTATTGAAAGCTGTGTGTAATATTTTATCGGATAAACAACATATTAATTGTCCTCTTCTCAACAACCTAAAAGATTCAAGTGACTGTATCCATTAAGTTAATTGGATAAAATTAGTTATAACTCCCGTAGTGAATATCGACGAAGAAGGTTTTTCTCAAAAGATTTTTTTAGCTCGAGCCTGTCTTCTGATGCCATTAAAGGAAGTAAGATCGCATTCATCATTTTATCCCCCAAACGAATATCTGCATAGATAATTAAGTGTTTTTCTAAATTCCAATGCAGCCAGTCAGCGAATAAATGAACCATTTCTGATGTTATGAATGTATTAAATTTTACACAAGTCGGAACTCAAATCTCATGTTATTGACAAAGAAACAGTACTTACTTGTTTTGGTTTTTTGTTAAATATGCCAAGATATATATAACTTTGTATTGTGGTTTATTCTGACTAATTACCTCCTCTTCTTCTTTTGTTGTTTCGTTTTTTATCACACTATTTTTGTCGCTATATGATCAACGCCTTCCTCGGTTGCTGTTGTTAAAAAGCAAAAATAAAAACAAACAAACATTGAAGGCATGGAAGTAGGAATATGTCAGCATGTACCGACCAAAATTCGAAAATCCCAGGGTCACTTCATCTTGTGGTCTTCATGCCGAATGTGATATGAGAATATGCATTACATTGATATTTATAATAAGAATAAATGGAAAAGAAATGAATAAATATTGTATTATACATATATATATATATATATATATATATATATATATATATATATATATATATATATATAATATATCAAAGTCCATCTTGCATATTTACAAATCTAGCGTTTGTCCGTGAATTGAATACTATTGCCATATATTGTCTGGTGTTCCTGCCAATTATCTTGAAGTTCTTGGCAAAATCCAAAGAGGGATCGTTAATGTCATCGATTCACACGTAGCATCGCGACTTCAGTCACTTTCTCACCGACATGACGTGGCTTCCCTCTGTGTCTTCAGCAAATATTTTCATGTCAACTGACGAGCTGGTGCCCCGTGCTACGAGACTGGCATCAAGGTCCCACTTGTTTACTGTTGAAATAGCTAAATGTAACCGCATTTCTAACCTGTGGAAAGCCCTTCCGTTTACTTCCTGCTCTGAAAACTACAATCTTCAAAAATTTAAATGCAAAGTCAATCACAATGAATATCTTTTTGAATCCCGTTCATCCTTTCCTCAATCCTCTCTATACTCAGTCTTTTTCTCACGTTCACTTCCTTTAACACCCTGCGTACTAGTTGCATTCCTGCTCTGCTTGGGGCGAAATGATTAAAAAAAACACACGCTGAATAAGAATTATGCATGTAGATCACACGCTATAGTGGCACCAAAATGTCAATGTATTAATCTGTATAACAATGTCACTACATTAAACAAAATCATAACTGAACACCCTTTAATATGTCTTAAGATTATCTTGTCTTATATGTCCTTCAGTTTTAGTATGGGACATTCAGTATTTCATTTAAAATTGTTTGACGCTATATATACTGAGTCGCCACAGTTATCTCTCTGTAGCCAGAATTACTGACTTTCAGGCCTTAATGTAATTTGATTTTAATATATATTGATTCATAGATATATATCCAGAACGTCCATTCGTCTATATCCTTTCGTACTAATGCGAGTGTCCGCTAGGACTCCACCTTTGGTCCTACTTTGATTTTAATTAATGGCCTTCCCGACGGCATCAACTCTCAACTTGGTATCTACGCAGATGACACAACCACTGCATCCTGTCTCGATTGTAAATATAAGTTCGATAAGGTCAAAATGGCAGCCTGTGAAAAGAATGCCTTGTTAATTTTAATGCCTCCAAAACTAAACTGCTTTACATTAATCATAGGAGAAACCGTTCTCGGCCTCCTATCAACATGGCTGATGCTAACCTCCAGAAAAATAACTCATTCCGCCTTCTCTGGCTAACGTTTTCGGCTGGCATGAAGCAGAATGACTAGATGGAATCCATTGCTAGGACAGTTGCTAAGAAATTTGACAGTGTCGTGCGAAACAATTTTTCTGTCCAGAATCTATCCTGCATATCTATAACTCTACCATACGTCCATGCTAAGAATATTACTGAGAATGATATTCAGTTGTCATTCTTCACTCTTCATAGATGTAATCGACAGATAAAAAAGGGTTAACAATATATACGAGTAATTTAAATAAGAAAAAGTGAAATACTAAAGACACTTAAAATACAAACACACACACGTGTGTGTGTGTGTGTGTGTGTGTGTGTGTGTGTGTGTGTGTGTGTGTGTGTGTGTGTGTGTGTAAGTATTACGGTTTGGGAATGTTATTAAAAATAAGCTGAGCACACGTGGACTTAAAAATTTCACGGTAATACACCGATCATCAGACATTTAGAATTGGACAGTTCCATTGTTTCCGATTTTTATACACGTTAGGTGACGACTTCGCAAATTGATTAGCTCGAGCCAACCGCCACCTACGAAAAACAAACAAAAACCAAGCACACACACAGAGACACACAAACACATAGACACACACACACACGTCTAAAAATTTCAGATTGAGGAAAATGTGTGAAAAGGCAATATGAACAAAGACAAAAAGAAAACTTATCTTAGACAACGCGTTTCATCCTCTGAGGGATTTTATCAAGGCAAATGTAATGATTTGAATTTATATGTTATTGGTTTTGCAAAATTTGGTGTAGGAGAGCTCATGAATATTTATTAGGTTACCGGATGGACGCGGAATGATACAATTCAAGTCTTAAACATGAAAGTAAGTAATTTTTTTAAATTTTTTATATGTGTAAATGTGTATTTAAATTATTTTGGATTGGGATTGATTTAGATATTATATATTTTGAATAATATGAGGTTATGGATGTAATCGTTTTTGTTAAATTTTTTTAGTCTTTTTGTGGTCATGTATTTTGCTTGAATTTTTTATTCTCTTCATGTTTCCCTTCATCTGCGTTATGATATGTTTTTTCTTTCTCCTTGCTCTTCCTTCCACTATTATGTTTGCTTTTAATATGTCGGTTTGATTGCTTTATTTAACAAAAAATTGAATAAATTATTAAAAAATGTACCAAACTTTAATCATAAAAACAACCAAAAACGAAAAAGAAATTAAGCAAGAATTAAACAAACTCACAAAACATCTCCTTTATTGTTTTATTCATTTATTTTTTGCATGGAGACGCTATTACTTTTTATTCAAATTTTCCGGGATATAAATGTTCCCCAAGCCAGCACACTGCCTCCACCTCCTTGTTGTTTCCCACGGTGCATCCTTAATGATTGGGGAAAAACATTCTGATTGATCATTCACTTCACAGGTCTACGATTGACCAGTGATTTGTTACGATTGCCTTTTGGCTAATACAAATTCGTGCCATTAAAGTTCCACAACCTTATTGTTGTCATTTTAATTCAACACAAGCGCCCAACCGACAGGTGTTTTACCCCAATCGTCGCTCGCCACCTAATAAAGTAACTGATACTTTCCTTCCTTTTCCTGTCCAGATTTAAACAGAAGAAATGAAAAGAAATAATTAAAGAAGCCAAGGGCGATAATTCATGGCTGTCAATTAAGAAGTCTCAAACCAGTGTTTGTTTGATTTCAATTAGTGTCTGTCGGAGGCGTGTTTAACACATTTTCAAGGACACATTTGGATATGATTTTTTTCTCTTATTTTCATTTTTAATTGTTTATTTTTATCTTGTTTTGTTTTATTTTTTTAATTCTATTTTATCTTTATTTATTTTTCAATTTAATTATTTTTAGCTTAGGTGTTTAGCACACGGAGTAGTTCGAGAAACAACTATTCAACCTCTTCTGTATGCCATATTCCTCCAGTACGTGGATGAACATGACTCTCCACAGCTTTCTAGCTTTTAGCAATGTTTGTCTTTTTACTATGAAGATTACCCTACTTGGCTCTGCCAAAAGCGCTGACAAGGAAGCGCTCCTTAAGCCTATAAAACAAATGGCAATGCATGTATTAACAAATGGAATTACATGTGAAGACAGTTGTAACGAACGAAAAACATTTACAAAAAGTTAGAAGAATGTGCTTGTGAGTGTGTCAGTATAACAAGCGTGTGTTATAGACATATCTGCGTATATGCGTGTGAGAGAGAGTATAAAAGTCAAGAGATACAAATGAACGTGCACCAATGGGGAGACTTTACGTACGTGCGACTACACCTGAAAGACAGAGATAAAAAGGGCTAAAAGAGGTATTTATTGTACAAATGTGCCACGTGGGCAAAAATTGGAATGGGGGGGAGACTGGTCTTCAATTGTCTTACTTCTAACTTAGCTAGCCTCATTCACAAACCCAATCGTCCAAATAGTGTTCCTTTCACCAAAACATCTCATCCACACCACCCTGCCATACACATGCCCCACAATACCACATCCACTCAAGGAAATTTTAATACCCATATATACAGTTTTTGTGGAGGGCTGGGCTGATAAAAATTTTCAAACAATAAATCCCCAATGTTCGTGATATAAAATATTTACACAACTAAACAAAACTAGTGTAAGTAACAGGCCCCCCACAAACTAATCATGGCAGAGAAAACAGTTAACTGGACGAAAAATACTGCGGGATTAATAGTATAATTTTCCAAGCATCCGTTCTACAATTATTCACTCTTGCATTCACACATTTAAACATGCTAAGAAATAAACGAAAGGCACCCCACAGTTTAACCAGAGAACTGCAAGCTCTGTCCATCTAAATGGAGAGGGAAGGGGGAAATGAACCAAAAACTGGGGGACAAAAATAAAAAGGGCTAAAAGACAGCGAGTGAGAATATAATTGCCTATTTATAGGCCCAAACAGCGCCCCCTAGAGAGCGTTTTTGACAGTGAATGACTGAGCAGTTCTAAATAAAATCAGAACTAGACAATATACCTAGGCATGAGCAGTAAAACGAAAACAGTTTAGAGCCGTTGAATAAATAAAGGTTTCAGTTCCGATTTACCAAGGTATACACCTGAGGAGGAGATAATATGGGCATAATGAATGGAGGGAAGACGGAAGATGAGGAACTATGTGCAGATTATGCGGATATGTAGGATATATAAAGGGTGACCCTAGACTTGAAGAGGTTAAGATAATGATCAGCAAAGTATCCTTTCAGGAGTTTGTTTTATAAAATAGAGGTCCTCGGAAAGGAGGTATCCGAATGGAACTTCCTTCTTGCTAATGGAATTCGAAGTGAATGAATGACGATTCGAGCCTGTGAATATGGTGGGTCTTAGCTGTAAAGGTTTGAATGGGTGGAACTCGTGTCGCTCGTCTGAACATTTGCCATGGAGATAGCGACAGAGTAGCGAGAGACTTGCGATGTCGCGTCTGTGAGGAAGGGGCTGGAAAATAATACATCACACACAAGGCAGCGTAAACGCTTTTGAAGTATGCCAAGTTTGGAAAGACATGGCAGCAATATTCCATTTTTGGTCAGGACTGACTCCTGTAAGTATAGAGTATGGAAGTAGAAGCCAGGTACTTTGTGGAGCGCTATAAGGAATCAATCGATTTTTCACTATCTTTAGAGGTGTTTTGTATATGTGAGTTTTACTTAAGGTCTTTGATGAGCTTTAATCTCAATAGATGTTCCAGAGAGAACCATCAGAGAGAATACAACCATTCATCGTAACTGGAGAAAAATCGGTATCTGCTATATGGTAATGAAACCAGGTTGGTTTATGAGCTAATGAAAGCCCAAAATCATTTTTCCCCATTGGGCTGTAAGAGCTAGATCAGAAGAGAGATCAGTTGCCTGGCTCTGGTCATCTAGATTTTTCGAGGTACATCCGTAAACTGTGGTATCATCTCTGTAGATATTTAACAGCAGACTTGAAGCAACAAAAATGTGCTTCTACAGAAGGGTGCTGAGGATACCATGGACCGAACACGTTAGCAAGTTTTGGAAAAAATGGAAACAAAAATGAAACTAATACTTAACATCAGGAAGATACAGTTGAGGTTTCTAGGGCATATAATGAGGAAGGGGGGCTTTGGAAATCTGATACTCACAGGACAGATAAAGAGCAAAAGGGGCAGAGGAAAGCCACGCGTAGTAAATGGATGACGGAACAGGGTTTATGGGAAATAACAGAAAGGCAAAGTTTACTAAGAAATAAAAGGGACAGGAGATATGATCGCCCACGTCCTGAGGGAACACTGCACATAGAAGAAAAAGAAGATATTAATGCTCTGAAAATATTTTAAAGCAAGTCGTTAATATAAATTAGAAAGAGGGTAGGACCGAAAAAAGAGTTTAAGAGTACACCTGTATTGATATTATGGGCTTCGGCAGCCTGATTATTAACAATGGTATTCTAGGACCTACCTGATAGCAAAAACTTGATAATTGCGAAGACTCTTACAGAGATTCCATACCTAGAGAGTTTGTGTCGCAACATCTCTGTGTCATGGTTTTGTATTTTCATCCGAGGATGAATTTTAGGAAGGGATAGCAAAAAAGAAAATCCGAATTTAAACTTGTTCAAATGACAAGTTGCTTAATGTGATCAGAAAAGTAGAAAATTCATCAATAAATAATATTGATTTCTTTATTGTTTGTCCAAATTTGATATAGTTTGCGATGGATGTGATTTATTTGGATTAATTATTGCTGTTTTTGGTCATTATGGTAAATATTTATTCTCTCGAAAGAGAGGTAATGCCTGCGAAGGTGGCCTCCTGAGGTTCGAATTAATACTAATTTAACCACCCACCTGGAAGTATGTAATTATATAGATATATAGATTGAAATGTGTAAAAATAGAGACATAAAGTTAAAAACAAAAATAGATTGCATCACTTAGCATCCTCCATAGTTTACCTTGACTTTCATATTTAGCCTGAGGAATATTTATGAGCGTTCTTCAATTTACAAATTTTGATAATCTAATAGTTTTACTTTTGATAATAAATCCTCAGAGAACGAAATGTGTTGGTAAAGAAAACTTTTCTTTTGTCTTTATATATATATATATATATATATATATATATATAGATAGATAGATAGATAGATGTATGTAATACCCACTATACAACATTCAAATCGTATACTGAAACTCAAATATTGTAATGTAAATGAATTGATATAGGCGCGTAATGTGATTGGTTCGTAGAATGGGTAGGACAAAGTGATGCATTATGGGACGTGTAGCGGAAGAGCGTTTTTTGTTCAATGGCCTTTTTTTTTTCTCTCGTGTCGAATGATTGTTCAATTTCGGCTTCATACTTGCATTCCAACGGCAACAAAATGAAAATAAGGTAAGTGATTATTTCTTTGGTCACTTTAGACCACATTTTCAAGCGTAAATCATTAATTTTCCCCAATCCTTATAACTGCAAGTTCTAGTATTGCAAAAAGAAAAATAGTAACGCTAAACATAGGAGCTGTAGATAACGGGTAAACTACGTACAAATAAACCCTCTTTTCCATATTCCAGGATCGAATGAATTTGGCACTAAAATAGAAAATTGATTGCTGTTACTATTTCTTCGCTGTTGACATAGCCTTCTATCAATACGTAGGTAATCATTAGACTTACACTTAAGAAATCTCAGCGTTGTTACACTTTCGCACCTCCTAAAAAGTAAAAACACAACCAGATAAATTTATAAAATGAAAAACTTATTTTTAAAACAGTTTTTTTAAGGCTTAACTTCATAAAAATTAATTTAAAATAACAACAGTTGGACTGTTGCAGTTATTAATAATTAAATTTAATTTACAAAGACTAGTAATGGTTTTAAAAAGCTTCTGTAAATGTGTTTCTGCTGTGAAGAGTTTCTAAAACGAAAGTTAGAAAGATAATGAAATGTATTATTTTAAATTAAAATCCACAAATTATTAAACATATATTAAGAAAAATGGGAAATCTATTTGTTTTGTTTTTGTTTTAACTAAAAAAAGAACCGAAGACAAAAAAAAAAAACCTCGTGTGGTTGACAGTGACATGAGAGTGCGAAAGTGTAATAGCGCTGAAATCCCATCTGTTGAACTGGCTTTTAGTCAATATGCATCAAGTTCAGTCGTAGGGAACCGTCCCCACTATTGGGCAGTACCTCTTCCATTGGAGAAGGCTGAAGTTAATCCCCGGCACCTGAGATATCCCCTAAAATGGAAGTAAACCGAGGGGACTGGACTATTATGGGATGCTATTCTCAATTACGCAGAGAACACGAATTTGCGCCAAATTCTGTTCGCGGAAATAACGAGAATAGATCCGATCTTGTCTTATATTAAATCTAGTATCGTATATACTCGTGTATAATGCGAGGTTTTATGATCAGTTGTTTACTAAAAAAAATAGAGGGTCGTACTATACTCAGGTAAATCTTTTGAAGCTGTTAAAAAAATCATGTATTTTCGGTGACCAGTTGCACTATACTCAAGTACATTTTTCGGGGGGGGGGGTTAAAATTCATGCAAAAAAAAAAACAAACTCCGGGATTGCACTGTATATGAAGTCGGTTTTTACACGTCTATATACGGTATAAAGAACAATACTGAATATATATTAGATCTTGCTGAAGCCTATATCAATTACGTTATTTCAGTTTTTATCAGTTAAATGAAGAATGCGATTTTTTAATCTTTTAAATTAGCATTAAAATGTCGAAGTAATACAAATAGGGATTACGTTTGCAAAGAAAAACAAACGAACCTTTTAAGTTTGTGGTGAACAGTGCGTTGACCACCGATAACCCTGACCACCGTAATTATGTGAGATTCTAACATTTCTTTTTTTTTTTATAGTAGAATAGCTTGTGGGCGGGGGGGGGGTTAAATACTATTTACTCGCAGCCCCGCCCCCAACACATACAAACGGTGACGGGGTGTGACACAGGGTCGCGAGGAAAGAGAAAAATATCACCACGCCGTTAATACAGATGAATGAAAAATTAGTGATATAGATTTCGAGTCCATCAATTGATCTCTGGGTTTAGTTTATTGTGGTCTTTCTTTATCAAGCTTCCCCCATTTAGATTTATATAAATTGTGAAATAGCCAATTGTACATAAATTTCTCTGTGCGAAATTAGTCTCATAAAACTCTAAATTTTTACCTGGTGAGCCTTAGTGATCAGAATCAAACAATCGTCGGCTAGCTTAATCGTAATGGTAATATTCGCCGTTTCCTCATATGGAAACATTTGGTATTCGTTGACCGAATAGCCAGTGTTATTGTCGGTTGATATTTATAAATTCTTTGTATTAAAATATTTTTTCAGGGAAATATGTTTCTCAAATAATGAAAAAAAATGTGTGACTAGTTTCATCTTTCGAAAAGACTTATTCAGACGAAATGATGTTTATTCATGTTCTCGTGTGTGTAGGGGGAGGGAATGAAATTCAACAAACGTTGCTTATAATTCTACATCGAGAGAATCGCTGAAAATACATGTGTGCTATATTTTAAATTACTGGAGTCTGATGTGTCTACACGCACGATCTCGCCGAACATGTTCACCTTTCTTTCGTTTTTATTTTTATCGCTGAGTTTTTTTTTTAATAAACCTCATTGTAATAGCGATAGTCTTGTTCAAAACCTACTTAAATTTACCGCAGAAGACTGATAAATTATTATGCTGTCGATACATAATATCCTTAAAAAATACGTCCTTAATAAAATACTTTCTCTCTTAAGTTCGACTTAAAAAATGAAGTTTTAATTATGTCCAGATTTATCCCGATGAACGAATAATGCATCGAAGACGTTGTTTTGTAAAAATCACTTTTACATCCTTACTTTCTTTTACTTAAAATTCCTAGATGTTTAACCCATGTGTTTCTTGTGGAATTTTTTTTTTTTTTCGTCTATTCTGCAAAATTACTGCTTTTGAATTTAAGACTGTAACTACTTTGTTTTGTATTAATTAAATCTCTTATTGTATTTTTTAAATTTTTACAAACGAAATAATTGTTTACCAACGGAAGAATCACTTTTCCTAAGGAGAAAGTAGAGACGACAGTTTCATTCTGTAAAGAAAGTGAAGTCCATCAAATCGACAGGAAAAGCAATTTTTTCCCCATATTATGTCGATTTCCACATATTCTTTCTGTCTTCTTTATTTTTTCTTTTCGTTTTTAACGTAGTTGCCATCAACCAAATTTTACTTCCTTCTGCTGATAAAATGCATTCATTTGAGATCAGAGACGCCTTTGATTAGAAGCAGACAGAGAATAAATTAACTCTGCTTTATGAAGTCTCACAAGAACTGTTCTCACGACAGCAAATTCGCCAACAAAGACATAAAGGGGAAAATACGTTAAAAAAAAGTAAATCCCAACTGTTCACCTTCGATTGATTGTTATTCAGATCTAAAATAGATGTCGGAAATATCCAAGTAGAGCAAATTGGCCTTATACAAACAAAAAAGGACCTGTTCACAGTTTAATGTGTTGATTTGCTGACGTAGGAGAATTATATGAAATTGTGCTTAGAATAACTAATACATTTTTTTATCCGATGAAATGGATGGGTTGATGATACAGAAAGAAAGACAACTTCAAAAAATAACTGTATTTATAAAATAAATGCAAATACATTATTTTAGTGTAGAATAATTTAGAGAACGGTATTGATTCTTCTAATGATTTTTAATGCAATCTTTTTTCAAGAGATATACAGCTAAGTGTCTCCACAGCTGCTTCTTTAATATTTTGCGAATTGACATATTTATTAGGATTTTCCGAGTCTATTTCATAACAGTTATGTTTTGCATATCTCTCTGCGTTGTACAAGTTGTAGTACAGTTCTCCGTGCCCTGAATAGAAAACTAGTTTTACTAGGCGCAGCCACTCTATGTTCACCAGTTGTTCTCTGATTATACTTGTCTATCTAATTTGCATGAGATGCGACAGTAACTTTTGTGTTGTCTTTCTTCTCAGCTATTTGATCAATCAAGTGTATAAATGTCAGACTACTCTACCATTTTACCAACCTTGGATGAGGAAGAAGAGATTTGTTATTTTACAAGGGTATATTTCAAACTGATTTTCATAACAGAATATTGCCTTCTTTGGTAACCAGTATTCCAAGTGCAGGCTTTTTTTGCCTGCCTTGGTAACCAGTATTCCAAATGCAGGCCTTTTTAGTATTATTGCAATACACATATCATTGTCCAACTTCTACCAGAATTGATTTGAGGAGCTTGGTATCGCTGCCAAGTTCACCCGGCATTGAGTATTTGCCTGATGCAGTGTTGACGTCTATTTGCACGCCAGACCTTAAACTTAAAATGTCATGGAGCTGTGGATAGTATTTATGTGCATGTCTTCAGATCTTCTATTTAGGTCTTCAGTGCACATCGTCAAGTTAGCTGGGATCCTACACGATATTAGCCACATACTCCGTCACGCCAGAATAAGGATCTGCAATGTAATCGTTCCTGATTTGGCATCTAGACTCCAGTTATTTTCTCACCGACATGACCTGGATTCTCTCTTTTCTACAAATATTGTCATGGCAACTACTCTGACGAGCAATTTTTCCTGGTGCACCGGCTAGATAAATTTTAACGTGCTACTAGATTATATATACTCTATAGGTCCTACCCTTTTACCGTTAAAAGAATTGAATGTAACCCACCACTTCGACTCCAACAGTTTTTTACCCGCACTTCCCTTCCGTTTACTTGCTTCCGTGATAACTACAATCTTTAAAAACTTAAATGCAACGTCAATCGTTATCTTCTGTTTTCTTGAACCCCATTCAGATTTTATCCTTTCCTAAATCCACCCCATACACGGTCTTTACTCTCACTTTCACTCTCTGTAACTCCCTGCGAATTAGTGGCTTCCCCGCCTTGCTTGGGATGAAATGATTAAAAATAATATATATATATCAACGAATTTGCTCAATTTACGTATTTCTGCGCGCATGTGTATATACTTTATTTATGTGATAAGTTATATTCTTATATGATATAGCTAAATATAATAAGACTTGAAAATCTATTTTTTCTACTAACTTTTGCCAAGTTTGATGTTTTGCCAAGTTTGATGTTTTGCCAAGTTTGATGTTTTGCCAAGTTTGATGTTTTGCCAAGTTTGATGTTTTGCCAAGTTTGATGTTTTGCCAAGTTTGATGTTTTGCCAAGTTTGATGTTTTGCCAAGTTTGATGTTTTGCCAAGTTTGATGTTTTGCCAAGTTTGATGTTTTGCCAAGTTTGATGTTTTGCCAAGTTTGATGTTTTGCCAAGTTTGATGTTTTGCCAAGTTTGATGTTTTGCCAAGTTTGATGTTTTGCCAAGTTTGATGTTTTGCCAAGTTTGATGTTTTGCCAAGTTTGATGTTTTGCCAAGTTTGATGTTTTGCCAAGTTTGATGTTTTGCCAAGTTTGATGTTTTGCCAAGTTTGATGTTTTGCCAAGTTTGATGTTTTGCCAAGTTTGATGTTTTGCCAAGTTTGATGTTTTGCCAAGTTTGATGTTTTGCCAAGTTTGATGTTTTGCCAAGTTTGATGTTTTGCCAAGTTTGATGTTTTGCCAAGTTTGATGTTTTGCCAAGTTTGATGTTTTGCCAAGTTTGATGTTTTGCCAAGTTTGATGTTTTGCCAAGTTTGATGTTTTGCCAAGTTTGATGTTTTGCCAAGTTTGATGTTTTGCCAAGTTTGATGTTTTGCCAAGTTTGATGTTTTGCCAAGTTTGATGTTTTGCCAAGTTTGATGTTTTGCCAAGTTTGATGTTTTGCCAAGTTTGATGTTTTGCCAAGTTTGATGTTTTGCCAAGTTTGATGTTTTGCCAAGTTTGATGTTTTGCCAAGTTTGATGTTTTGCCAAGTTTGATGTTTTGCCAAGTTTGATGTTTTGCCAAGTTTGATGTTTTGCCAAGTTTGATATACAAAGACTCGTACTAATTACACTAGTATATAGTCTCCAAAATGAACATGCCAGCTACTGTTCGAAGGTGAATAGCCCCCTTACATACTATTACATTCTAGCTTCACATCAGAAATTTTCGTTCTCGAATCAGTTCAAAGCAAAACAAAACCTTTTGTATATATGGCATGCAAACGGAAATAGTAAAACAGAGGTATTCCGCTTCCGTATATGAAATATTAGTTATTCATTGACAGAAGAATTTCCGTCACTGTCAGTTGAGATTCATAAAATCGTTTTCTTAAACGGCTTTTCAAGAAAATCGGTTTCTAATGTCCACTGTTATCAATCTTTCTAGTATCAATGGGTGTTTTCTTCTTAACCTTTTGATCAACGTGATGTAAAAGTCAACATCTTTGTTATTATTTTCATTTCTAGTTTTATGTGCTCCCCACTTTTGTTGTTGTTGTTGCTACTGTTGGAAGTTTTCAAGTGATGTGGTGCCTGTTATTTGGTAACCTTCTTTGTAATTTTGTAGATCTGAAGGATTTCCTAAGATTCAATGGCTTGAATCCATTTTTAATCATTGAGAAAACAGATGCATAAAGCTGATAGTTTGAAAATGAATATTGATATGTAAACAGGTTATTTGAGTAAGGTGTATAGAGAAATAGGAGTGCAAGAAAAGAAGATTGTGTTACGCCAATCTTCGAAGAATGGGAGATCAAATGGCAGTGAAATGCTATTAGAAACACCGAGACAATCCTTAAGTGGGCTTACGCGCTTTCCGTAAAAGTTAACATTCGAAATATTTTGGGTTGCCTAGACTCCAACAGCGGTAAGTGGCCTTTTTTGTTGAATATATAACCATTTCCTTACCAATGGAAATATTACCAGTTTCCTTATAAGGTAGCGTCCTGGGTATGACGATAAACTACACCCGCGTCCTGGGTAAGACGATAAACTACACCCGCGTCCTGGGTAAGACGATAAACTATGTCCAACAGCAAGACCTCTGATAATACGTTTTTGAAAAAATGATGTTTCCAGCTGTACGTTTTTGAAAAATTAATGTTACCAGCTATACGTTTTTTAAAAAAATATATTACCAGCTATACATTTTTGAGGAAAAAAATATTAACAGAAATAGATTTTTGAAAAAACAAAAATATTACCAAGAAAAAAAGTTGTCGGCATTAAATGACCCATTGAGGTTGATATGCCGTAAAACAAACTAAACTAAACCAAACCTTATAAAGAAACATTCGGTATTCATTGACCGAACAGCCAGTGGTAACATCAGTTGAAATTTATAATTTTTCTGTTAAAACAATTTAAGAAAAGCAGGTTTTCTCAAGTCCGGTAGATGTTATCGCTTATTCCAGAAATGATGGGGGGGGGGGCTCTTAACCTTCCATTTAAAGTCGTGTCAAAGTTTGACATCTTGTTTATGTCATTGTTTTTTCTTCGCGTTTCATGTTTTCTGCGTTTTAGTCGTTGCTGCTGGTGAAAGTCCTCAAGTGACGTGGTTTGTCTAATTAGGTGCATTACTTTGTTTGTGATTCTGCAGCGCCAGTTCACGAGGTTCGACGAAGAATGGCTTTCGCTAATACCAGGTCATTAAAAATGTATAAATAACTAAGGAACCCTGAATACCTTTTATAAGATTAAAGCACCATTTTTTTTAATTTTTACTTTAGTTCACCTAATACAGGATCCAAGAGCCACTCAAGGTAGAGTGCTACTGAGTTTCATCAGAAGAGAGGGTGAAGGAGGTAGCATATTATGAGGACATGTAGGATAAATAACTATTGAGTCTGGATTTAAAGAGGTTCATATTGTAGTGATGAAGGAAGCAACTTCTTGGATTCTGTCCTGGGAAAGAATCCATTTTACTAAAGGAACACGGAGTGATTGGAGATGCTTTGCCACCGTGAACATGACATTGTGGGTCCTGGCTGTGAAGGTTTTGATTGGTTGGAGAATATTTGCCATAGTACTAACGATAGATTAATGAAAGGCTACCAACCTTTCATCTGTAGGAAAAGGGGTTGCAGGGTGAAAGTGCTTCTTAGACACTGTAAAAAAAATATGTTACAAATATCGTAGGTAATAAACGAAAACTACTTTTCTTTTCAAAATGAAAATCCGTAAAACTTAAGGGCAATCTTTTAGATTACATCATTTATAAAGATTTCTTGTGTTTTTGTATTGTACAAAATAAAAATAAATGGAAATCGAAAACAATCACTAATTTTTTTAATATTAGTACGTATTTCTAGTAAAGGCGGGATCACATTCATTGGATGAGTAAGTAGTCTAATAAATCCTTCTTCTATTATAATGGCGTACGATGCCTAAACAGTGCTACTCATTGATAAAGATGAAGTATTCGTATATAAAAGGATTTCTGAGTGATGAAAGAGTAATAATCCATTACAGTGATGAAAATAAATCTGACGCCAATCCATCACATTATTTTTTTCCAAAAGGATCTTTGTACACAATCGGACTAAAATAGATTTTACAAATTGGATAAATGTCGAACTGGATGTTAAAATGCCGCGTACCGCTTGAATTGGATTTGTATTTGGCTCCGGGGTGCGTATAATTCCAGACAAGTTTTGACATTTATTCATTTTTCATTCTATAAGGCCGTTTCGATAAAAACAATTTTACGGAATTTGTTTCTGACGCCTGCATTCGACGTTCGAGCGGAGAAAACTATTCGTTTCTCTAAAATAAAAATAAAAAGTTCCCCTAACCCGAATGTTTTAAATTGTAAATTTTTATTATGTCTTAATTTTCTGCAATTTTTGATCGTTATTCAAATTCCGCGACATCTATAATTTCCATATGTTCACTTTATAAAAAAGACTGCTGCACTTTCTCGCCAGAAAAGAAAGTCTTCTCCGCGACTTCTCATTTTCTATCTTTTCACTATGAATCCCCACTTCCTGCTCTACCATCCCCTTACACAAGCTTGTAAGTTTGACGATACATTATATTGCACGAAATTTACTGGCTAACAAATACTTTGAACTCTATCTGGTTAGCTGAAGTAGGATTTTATGGCATGAATTTCATCATATATTTTTCTTCAGTCTCTCGGTTATGTGCCATGCGGGATAAACGCGTAAGCGATCATGTATCTTTCGATACATGACAGACGAGGCAGATATTTTTTCCGCAGCAGATTGCCATTTCTTTCTGCAGTAGACCAGTTGCCATCCAAAGAACCCGGTCTATCCTGCTATTTACCCGTAACTGTGTGGTGAAGAGGATTCATACATTTCGCAAGCATATTAGCACGTAAGTGAATGTAATGGATTCGACTGGAATTCGAACTCGGCTCTCCGATTCTTCAATCCGCGTCGTTACCCATTACTCCACCGTGTCTATTTTTCTTACCGAAGCAGAATATGTGTAAAGTCTAAAACTGGTTTTAAAAGGATGAATATTTTCTACTCCTTACACATTTTGAGCCTCGTCTGTTAAGAGATATTTTAAATGAACTCAAGATCCCAAATCCACCCTAACCCGTTAGGGTCCCAGCTATGGGCAAATAGTTAATCCCCAAACTGGGGTCAAAACACTTTGAAAGTGTAACAATAGACTTTAATAACAGAAATACATTTTTGTCAAAATTATTACCTGCAATACATTATTATTAACAATACATTTCTGAAAAAATATTACCAGCAATATATTTTTGAAATAAATATTACCAACAATAAAAATCTTGTCGGCATTAAATAACCCATTGTGGTTGATATGCCGTAAAACAAACCAAACCAAACATTTCGAGATTTCACAAAGTTGTAAATGATGGCAGATTTCAATGAAAATGCAACACGCCTTTTTACAATCGCATAAATAAAATTCGCCCCGGTTGTTTGCGAAATAAATTTAAAAAATCCAAAATGGGTTACAATGTTTGTTTTACAAAGATCTGTAATATCATCAATCGTAAGGGGACACCCGAGGGCAAAAGAAACAAACTCCTTACTCATGATCCTTGCGGGGGCACATCTCTCCAAGCTCATGACCAGCATCCAAAACCCAGGGAATATGGTATCGATCAACCCCAGTCCGTATATTAGGCCCTGGGGTTTTAAATTCAGAGTTGATCGTCTAGAGCGGTTGCTATCGAAGGCTATAGAACCCAGTCTGTACTGCTATTTACCCATAGCTGGGCGGGGGTTAAGAGATGGCCCAAGAGTATGGCCAATGAATGCAATGAACTTTACTGGAATTCTAACTCTTCTCTCTGATTCCTCAATCCGACGCGTTATCTATTTTTCCACCGTTCCTTCTCAGATACTTTCATAAACGTCAATTTCTTTTATGCCGCAACGTGTGGAGAGCAACGGGTGAAAGATTTAT
Organism: Acanthosepion esculentum; assembly: GCA_964036315.1. NCBI lineage: Eukaryota > Metazoa > Mollusca > Cephalopoda > Sepiida > Sepiidae > Acanthosepion > Acanthosepion esculentum. Next base: position 67,317,455 of record OZ038475.1, read on the forward strand.
TGTTCCATTTACGTTTCTACCGTTCTATGTTGCTATATCCATGATATAACAAGACCGTAGCTCACGGACAAGACTGAACAGAATGATTGAAAAGAAAAAGAATGACAAACATGCTTTGTTCTCAGAGAAACTTTTATATACTGCGACATATATATATAGTGTGTGTGTGTGATAATATTCAGTAATCCGTATAAGTAATTCCAAAGTGGATATAAACTCAGAGAAACAGAGCAAATAGGAATTAATTATGAAAGCGAAGACTCCCAATCCCATGGTGATATTTATTTCATTAGAATCGAATAATGCGACTTCAAATCTTCAGACCAAAGCCATTACTCACAAATGAATGGATACGTATTTTACCAGCTTCAAAAAAAAGATAGTTTATGCAGATTTAAAAAGCGGCAAAGAGGATGAAAAGGTATGTATTCAGATAGGCCTCGGGTCATGAAAAAAAAGAAACAGATATTTCATATTATGTTTAGAAAGATATTTTTAATTTATAAACATGTTGCCCTAATTTTCGGAGTAGCACATTGAAGTAGAAAGGGATCTTTAGATGGTAAAAGAGGAAGGGGTCAGAGATTAGGAAAGAGAAAGTGAAAATGGGAGAGAAAAAAGGAAAAAGTAAGAGATGGCTAGATTTCTTGTATACAATCCAAAATTTCTAGTCGGATGCATGTTGCCATTTTTCATTCCTGACACTTTTACACACCTTTTTAAAGGGATGAAAATTAAAACATGAAAATATAAATAATAATGGTGCAAAGAATTTTTGAAAAAATATGTATGCGATTTTTCATCAAAATATTATTTTTCCTAAATGTATGTATGTATCATATATATATATATATATATATATATATATATATAATTCAAATACAATAAAAATAATTATACACAATAATGGTAATAATAATAATGAAGAATAAAATTAACGCCAGAATAATACTAATAAAGACTTCAAGGTTAATTAAAAAATGATATCTAGGTTATTAAGAAAACTATGCACTTATATATCTGTAAACAACCTACATCAAGCGAGATATATGTCAAAACATATGTCTATAAATACCATACATACATGGCTCCATATTCAGAAGAAATATTTCTCCTCCTATATTTCAAATCACAACAATGGCGATAATAATAAATATGAAAATTAGAATATCTCTGATTATGCAAAAAACATAAATATCCTACTTATACATATATACATCAAAAAATACATTCACGCATTTGTATAAAAATAAATACATATAAACATATTTCACATATACATTTATATACACACATACACCAATATACGAAATATATACACAAAATCTATTTAAATTCTTAAAAACGTATAAAAACACAATACATAATATGTATATAAATACATAAACATACATACATACATACATACATACACACACACACACACACACACACACACACATATATATATATATATATATATATATATATATATACACACACACACACATCTACACATATGGACATAGATAAGCGTAAATACTTAAATAGATGCAGCTAGGCACATAGACTATATATATATATATATATATATATATATATATATCGATCCCCTAAAGACACAGGTGTGCACACACACACGTGTGTATGTATGTATGTATATATATATATATATATATATATATATATATATATATACACACACATACATACAAAAACATAAAAACGTACCTCCACACACACATTTTATATATATATATATATATATATATATATTCAGTTGTAGGGCTATCCATACAACTGAATATGTTACATCTATCACAAATATTGAGCACTTTCTACTAAGTACCACGCATGTAAAAAGCATATATGATAAATTATGTATCTTCATACAGCCATACATATCCACACAGACATACATACATGCAAATACAAACATACCTACACACCCATATATATATATATGTATGTATATATTCACTTGTATGGATATCCATGCAATTGAATATGTTAGCTCTATCTCAAATATTGAGCAATTTCCACTAAGTGCCATGCATATAAATACACACACACACACACACACACACATATATATTCCTTATATATATATATATATATATATTTCAAAATTTTGGTTTTCCACTGCTGTCGCCTGGTATTGAGCTCACTCTTTGGGTCTAGTCACTGGAACTAACCAAGGTCTTTATCCACTAGGCTATGTGTCCTTGTGGAAATTCCAACCACCTGAAGAAGGCCGGATCGTACAATGGACGAAACAGTCTGAACATGGCAATGAATATGAGGATAACAGTCCGAGTAATTTTATTTATATATATATATATATATACAGAGAGAGAGTGACGTGCCGCACGCGGTGAACAATATATCACAAATACCTGCAAGACAAAGTATAAGGTGGAACAAAACTGAAAGGTCTTACATATAATTTGGCGATACTCATGGCCTGAAAAAACCGTTTTTAGGCCTATAGATTTAAATGGGCCAAATTCATCTATGTTCCAAATGGAAACCGCACCATATTCTTATAAGCTACCCGGGGAGACAGATTTAGCCTCAGTATGGACCCATTTTGGCCCAGACTAGAAGAAAGTAGCCTGTCCACGAACTGAAAAAGGGTCGACGCTTTGGTCACGAAGCGGCCGTTATATGGCCCACGTAATCTATCTCCACCAAATATTGTGATGCCACTAGACAAATTGGTGTATAGTAACAGATGATTTTCATTACTATTCCGCTTGATTGACTGGTTCGTTTTCTACCGCTTATCAAGCCTTTCAGAAAAGTCAGAAAAGATTTAGTTAGGTTGTAAGAATTTTTCCTTTTAGATGATAAGTCTTACTATTTAGTATATAGCTGGGCGGGAACAGAGATGGATTCATAGCTTTCTCAAGTTTATTTACGCCTAAGTAAATATATTAACAATTAGAATACCTTATCCATTATACTACCTGCACACCCATACTTACAACACCTGGTATTCCTAAGATTTCACCCATTTAGGTACTGGCCAGTCTCGACGTTGTTTAACTTCACTGATCGTACGGGAACCGCTTTTTCAACGTGATGTGACTCTAAGCTTTTCCACTTTATAGATAAAAAATAAATAATGTAAAAATCTTCTGAGAAACTCCTAAGTCTTAACCATAATGTAGGCATGTAAAAAGTACTTTAGTCCAGCCCAAGGCCATAGCGGGAGATCTACTAAGAGTCAATCTCTTGCCCAACTAAGTAACCATCCCGCCATGGTAATATTAGCCGTTTCCCTCTAAAGAAATATTTGGCATTCATTGATCGAGCAGCCAGTAATGGTGTCCGTTGAATATTATAAAATATGTTTCTTAAAATAATTTTTCAGAAAAATAGATTTCTCAAGTTCAGTAGCTGTTATCTCCCTTTCCATTACTGATTGGGGCTTTACTTCGTAACCTTTTATTTAAAGTTGTGTGTATTGTCATTGCTTTTTCTTAGAGAACAACAGCTAAAATGGATATCATGTAACTTACATGATATACATTTTAGCTGTTGTTCCTATGCATATCAATTCATTGTGATTTTTATCCTCTGACATATTAGATATTAAATAGCCCAAAAGTCTGATATGTCGTTAAATTGAACAACCTCTCCAGTACTACTGTACATAGTATCCACACACACACACACACACACACACACACACATATATATAACTCCTCCTCGGCGTTTCGAACGGTAGAGGTTTATCTCTTTTTTCCTGTTTAAGATTGAGGCCTCTGTTCTTGAGATTGGAGGTTTTGTGGTGCGTGGAACCACCTCTTAATCGCTGTTGTTCTCAGGGTCCTTCTAACCCGAGGTGGTAGCACCTGTTAGGGTCCCAGTTATGGGGGAAATGGTGTTACGATTTTTCTTTGGTGGTTCACGAAGTACAAAAATACTTTAAGGTAAAAAATACTGGCGATGTATTTATTAAAAATTGGCCAGTTGTAATACATTTATAGCAAAATAACAATCACTATAGCACATAATATAAAAATACATTTTTATAGTATAATTACCAGCAATACATTTTATCTACAAGCTATATATCTAAACATACGTTTGCCTGGAAAGTATAAAATTATGTACAAAATATCAAGTTGAAGCCATAAAATTGAGTACAAAATATTTAGATTCCGGCATTAAATAACCCATAGAGGTTTTGATATGCCGCTAAACAAAAACAACTAATTTGATTAGGATTGGATTTCCGGTTCCTTTTAAAGTTTTCTCGTGCTCTCTCTTACTCCCCATTCATTTTACTGGCATTATCGTCTTGCGTGGAATGAACTGTTTAAAAAAAACATCGAAATAAATCACATTTTTATTTAATTAAGCGTGAATTTTGCAGACATAATTTTCGGAGTTACTTTTATATTTTACGAATTAGAATTTTATAATTTCAATTCAGCGCTGGGTTTCAATACGTGAGTTAATTCGAATGAGATACTTGCGTTCACGTTTGATTCCGGATTAAAGGAATCATTTCTCCTCCCCTTTTCACTCGGTTAAGTTTGCCTGAAGGTTGCCTGATAGAAATCAATCTGATAATCAGTGTGTGATTTGGTGTCCCTCATACAGAGCCAATCGGCGGCTGTCTTACTCGGAACTTCCGTGAGGAGACAGTGCACTAATTTGTCGAAGGACGGCAGCTTGAGTGCACACGCTGCAAACGCATTTTTGGATTCAGTTAACTCCGGCACGCGAAGCTGTCTTAGTAAATTTGCCGCGCTTTCTTCGTTAGGGGGGGGGAAATCATTTGCAACCAGTGAGTGGAGACTAGACGCCCGTGACTCTGAAATTACTTTTGCGTTTTGGAATCATACAGCTGACAATAATGTGATTGGAATTACCGTGCGCTTATTTTAAGCGTTCATCAACAATTCCCATTTCTTTTCCTCCGACTAAAGACCTGTATTTAACCAACTGGGCAGTATGACCTTCAAAACACTACTATCATTTCAACAACGCATACTTCTGTAAGCACTGACTCCATGTCAGTGATCATAGCACTGAAAAACAAAAAAAATCAAACGTCAAAACCACTCATCATTAAACTACTCAACAGAATCAATAGCTTAAATACAGATATTTCCTTCTGCCGGATGTCAAGCCATATTGGTATCACAGTGAATGATAAATCAGATTCCGCAGCAAGGAAAAGCATCTACTATGATATATATATATATATATATACATACACACACACACACTACTTAAATACCAAAATTCCATATAGGTATTTACCAGTGCGCCTAGCACACAACAGATGTGACACAAGTTCAGTTTAAAGAGGAATTTATCGGCAGTACCATGGAAAAAATTTGCCAACCACCCTCGGCACTTCTCCTTTTGGTGGCGCCTTAGGCGTCGGGCAATAAACTCAGCCCCCTCCCGAGGAAGAGGTAAAGCCAGAGGAGATGGCCACCTAGGGATTGGGTTTAGTATTATTACATATGGCTGAAATGCCTTATAGAGATCGGAAACCAACAATCAGCAAATATATTAGAGAAGGGTGGCAGAACCCCTGCCCAAACAATAAACTGTACAAAATTAAACTATAGGGGAATGGTATCAGAAAGACCAAACTAGAAGAGAAGTGATTATGTCCAGACTCTATATTGGACATACTACCATAACCCATTCGTATATCCTAAAAAAGGAAGTTCCTTCGCTATGTGTGACATACCAAGAGCTATTCACCATAAAACACATATGGACAAACTGCAGCTTAAAATATTAACAAACTTAAAAGGACTTTGTAAAAATACTGATTCACTTTACATATTCCAGTTTCAAAGAGACATTAAACTGATTTCAAAAATATAATTTTAAAAAAAATACCCATAACAACAGTCTTACTATTTAAAATAGAAAAAAATTGATTGTTTAAATACAAGATTTTATTTAGAAAAGCATTAAATTTCGCCATTACTTGATCCAATGAATTGATATACCGTAAAACAAACAAATATCTGTAAGATCTTAGAAGAAATGACCTGAGGAAATTCAACAATATTGCAAGTCAGGTAAAACAAAATACGTTCTTAAGGCAGCATCATTTTATTTCATTAAGAGATGTAATCTCAGAAGTGTGTCCTGATGTCTGCGATAAAAAAAGAGAATTATATCTCTATCTATAAAAGGCTGTGTGTGTGTGTGTGCGTGACACGAATGCACGGCCGCAATTTCCGACGGATTTGCACCAAAATTTACATGCACATGCTCCAAGTTAGTAATAAGGCCAACACCGACTTTGCATTTCCCAACTCCCATCGATAGTGGAAATAATCGATTTTTCATGCTTCTATGGCAGTTTTCATGTAGTTTGCGGCCATTTCCTACTGGCCAGAGTGAGGGCCTATAGCTGGATGCCATGAATATGCAGGAAGATTCTATTGTCCAGCGTGAGAGCCAACAGCTGACTGACACGAATGTTAACTAGCATGCTAGCATGCAAAAAAAAACGATAACTGCATTCGTCACAAGTGGGGAAAAATTTAAATCTGCATGGCACTTTACTCCAATTGGCTCATTCGCTTGCTTAAACTGAACGTTGATTCTGATTCCGCAGAACTGTGTTGGGTGTGAAAAAATATTTGTTGTTAACATTCTTTTTTTATTCGGTTTTTCCAGTTACGAGTCTTTTTTTTAAACTGATCGTTTTGTGTTCATTTTGTTCAGTTCTTTTTTCGTAACAGATTTAATGTTTAGTATAGAGCTTAGAAAAAAATTGCAGTGTGAGATAGGCAAGAAGTAAGGCATGTAGCAACATCAGCACGGCAAATGGCACTCCTTTAAAGGCAAGGAAGGGCAAAAATATTTTAAGTCAAGTGATAGCGATTGCTGTACGAGTCGTACGATTTTTGAATCAAGCACGGGCAACGCCGGGCCATGCTGCTAGTTTTTTTTATAAAACCTAGTAACAGTATTATTTTACTTTTTGTCTGCATACAGAATATTGTCAATGAAAAAAAATAAGTCAGTAAAAAGACGAACGCGTCTATGTGTGGTTATAATATTGTTACGTTAGGCGAGTTGATTTTAAAATCGTTTCACCCCAAACAAAACGATAATGGCATTAGAATCCTGGGAGTGAAAGAGAACGAAAAGATTTCAATGAGATGTGAGGAGAGGACAACACAGGAACAATGGTTAGAAAGACGGGAGATGACATTTAAATAATTGGAGATTTTAGGTGGCAGGGAAGCAAGACATCGGAAGAGGATTCAACAAGTGAGTAGTGCGAGAAAAGAAACTATTAGAATAGAAGTGTCGGTTGTATCTATCTAGTTCAACAGTAAAACTGATAGACCTAGTTTCTAATTTAGTAGCATGCTTAAATTAGTCGAAGTACTCGTTGGGAAATAACTCACCAAGCGTTGCCATGCAAATATTTGTAGAAGAGACAGAGGGTAGCCCCGTCACGTCGGTGAGAAAATGGGTGATGTCGAGATGTCAGGTCAGGATATATTACAGACCGTTCTTTAAATTTTCTTCAAGAATCTCGAGGTATACAGCAGGAGCAGCAAACGAAATATGATGTGTCAATCATCACTCTCGTTATTCAACGTCAAAATCTCGTCCTGAGTAAGACGTTAAACTACATCCGCGTCCTGGGTAAGACGATAAACTCCGTCCAGCAGCAAGGCCTCTGATCAGGAGGTTTTGAGGAGCGTGGAACCACCTCTTAATTGTTGGTGTTCACAGGTCCACCGTGACTCTGCGTGGTAGCACCTGTTATGAGCAAATAGTTAACTATTACCAGCAATGCTTTTTGAAAAAAAAAATTATTACCAGCAATACTTTTTGAAAAAAAAATTATTACCAGCAATACTGTTTGAGAAAAAAATTATTACCGGCAATACTTTTAGAGAAAAATATTATTACCAGCAATACTTTTTGAAAAAAAATATTATTACCAGCAATACTTTTTGAAAAAAAAATTATTACCAGCAATACTTTTTGAAAAAAAAATTATTACCAGCAATACTTTTTGAAAAAAATATTATTACCAGCAATACTTTTTGAAAAAAAAATTATTACCAGCAATACAATTTTGAAGGAAAAGTATTACCAGAAACAGATTTTTGACAAAACAAAATATTACAAGCAATAAAAGATTTTGTCAGCATTAATTAACCCAATGAGGTTGATATGCCGTAAAACGAAATAAACCAAACCAATCTAAACCAAAGAATACATATTCTATTCATACGAATCTATCCTAAAATTGTTGTCGGCGTTAAATAACCCATTGAGGTTGATATGCCGTAAAACAAAATAAATCAAATCAAACCAAATCAACTTCAAAATCAGTTCCACCTCTTTATTTTACTTATATTTTTAATGCAGAACTAAGCATAACTTCTATAAAATAAAGCTTCATATTGAATAGATTTTATTGTAGCATTCTCGCATTAATCACCATCAAGAATATCTCAATCTTTTTATTATCTCGTCTTCGATGCCGGCCAAACATCAATAAAAAATCTACTCTATAATTCACAATCTACTATAACTTTCGCTAACTGGTCTGTTCCCAAACTTTTATCTTCTATTAGGTGGTCGCCGTGTGTTGGATGGTTGTGCGTGAATCCGTTTTCCATCAAGACGATGCCACAATAGCCTTCTATATGCAATGTTGATTATTTTGGGCAGAACATCGTACAGGTTTGCATTGGAATTGTACTGATGTCATTTGATATTTTATGCTACTCTGAGCATTTTTATGTTTGCGCCGCCCTGCTTCTTAATGAGGACAATAGGGAGTGTCAATGAAACTGAACCGTACGATAAAACTATTTCTCTCAAAAGAGCTCCCTATGGTGCACTTTTGCAGTGATGCTTTCTCAACAGTGCAGTTCATATTTTCGCAATCCTAAGTTCAAGGTCCTTCCTTCTAATTCGAGTTAGAACTAATAATTTACAGATAACAAATGTCTAGTTAGATCCTCATTCATTCACATTTTCGAAAAGGTTTCTCATGCTGCTCGCTCTAAAATCGACATCATTTGAGAACGCCATCACCACAGTCGCTCAACGTTCTTTTGTGTATATAGTGCCCAGAGTGTTGCATATTCTGTCCAGTTCTTTTTATTTTACTAGTTTTTTTCTCTCTTTTTATGGTCAATGACTGTTATTAATTAGGAGACTTCCTGTTATCACCAATACAAGGAACATCTGTTCTCTGTGCAGACAACCTGAACTTCGTCCCGGGTATGACCATCAGCTACATTTAGCAGCAAGGCCTCTGATCGGAATGGTTTGAAGAATGGAACCACCACTTAATTGCCGATGTTCCCAAATCCGCCCTGACCCAGAGTGGTTGAACCTGTTATAGTCCCAGCTATCGGAAAATAGTGAACTCCTACCAAACTGGCGTCAAAACATGAAAACATAAAAATAAATTAGAAAAAATTACCAGTAATACATTTTCATAGTAAAAAAAAAATAAAAATTACCAGTAATACATTTTCATAGTAAAAAAAAAATAAAAATTACCAGTAATGCATTTTCATAGTAAAAAAAAAATAAAATAAAAATTACCAGTAATGCATTTTCATAGTAAAAAAAAATAAAATAAAAATTACCAGTAATACATTTTCATAGAAAAAAAAAAAAAAAAAAATTACCAGTAATACAACTAGGGGAAAATAAAATTACCAAAGTTCACAAGAAAAGAAACTTTCAGCATTAACTGACCCATAAGGATTTCATATGCCGTTAAACAAACAAAACCAAAAAACCTGAACTTTCTAGCTAAATTAACTATTAATATCATGTGTTCATGTTGATTCAGTGAACTCTTCGAGGATTATTTTTCGGTATCTCAAACTTGGAATTACAGGAACCCCTGGTCTCGTTTAAAGGTGACAGGTCTGGAGAATAAGTCATATGAGATTCCCACTGCAAATCAAAGATCGTTTGTTGAGGGGAAATGGTAAGAATCCAGGTTTTGGCCTGCAATAAAACCATGCCGTATTTCAAACTTACCAAGGTTTAAACACTGCTTCCAGTAAGTAACTGCTTACATTTTCATAATAAAGACATAGTTAACTCCACCGCCACAAGGACATTTAATTCTTCCGCTGCTGTAGACGTACTTATACGTCTAAAAGAAACTTAAGTTGTCTGCTCTCGGCGTACATATGTTTTCAAAACAACGTGAAATGTTGGTCCTTAGTATTTGTTTAATAAATTAATTAGCGCTTTCATAACAGCGATATATATATAGTAGCATACAATACTACCTGATTGTTAAATATTTGTATTATATTGTGTGATAGGGTTATCGATTAGCTTACTCTATACTGCAGAGTATTCGATATTAACTAAAATGGCGACATCAACGAGAAACTTCCATGGGCGTTTTTATAGTTGTTTAAACGGCAATTTTTTTCCTTTTTTCCAAAACGCACCAGCCAACAATACAGAAGTGAAAAATGTAATCAGCTACTTACAATTCAGTAAATAGAATTTTCTTTGCCAAAAAGCTAAATAAATTTAAAATATCGGTAGGAAGTTTTTTAATATTAAAATTTAACCGGGGGCAAGGTTCCTGGGTCACTCAAGAGAGTTACAGTTAAAAATAAAATGGTAATACTGCACAGTGGTGAGATATGACTAGAAGGGGTGGTAGAAAGCGTATGAAGGAAGACGACCATTGACATTTGAAAAGGTCTTGGTTGAAATATTTAGAGACGCACCTATGCGGTTCTTGGTCGTTTTATTGGAACTTTCTTCATAAATTTTGAACACTGACGAACTAATGGTGTTTACCAAACAGCCCCACCCCAGAGAAACGGTAAGACGTGTTCTAGCTGTAAATGTCTAATTTAGTGGAGCTAAAGAATGTAGTTCATCTTAATATTTGCCGAGGAAATAGCGATAGAGACGTAATGGGCGTGTACAGTGCGTCTGTAGAGAAATAAGTTGTATATTGGAAAATATCTTTCATTACAGTATCACGTAAACGATCTTTATATTCTCTCAAGGCTGAAAAATGAGATTTGATACAAGCAGCAATATTGCATTTTGGGTCTTAACTAACTCTTGTAGCAGTGTTCTCCTCCTTATCAAAGCTGTTTCGACTAAAAGCACACTGCAAATCAGTGATTTCTCATCTTGGGCGTGCTAGCTTGAGCATTCCCGTTTTTTGGGGGTTTTTTTTCAGAGCCATTTTGGTTCCTTCAACATTCATCCTGTGGTTTATACGACAATTATGCTGAGCTACCTTTGTTACAGTTCAAGCAAGTTCTCTGCCAAGTTCACATAAGTTTTTAGATTTAAAATTTTCCTTCTCCTTTACTGGTTTTCCGACTAGCGAGTTCAGTTCTAGCTGCTATTTAACCCATAGTTAGAGAAGAAGTGATGGATTCATACCTTTCACAAGAGAGTATTATAACCGTAAACTGAACCCTTGTTAGTCTGAGTCTCTAACCATTGCACCACACTTACATTATAGTGGTATTCAGACACTTGAAAATCTGTAATGGCTTTAGTTTAGTTTATTTTGCGGCATATCAGTCTGAATAGGTTATTTAATGCCGACAAGATTCTTAGGATAGGTTCGTATGAATAGAATATGTATTCTTTGTATGAAATCGGTTTATAGGAGATCAGGTTTTATTGATGCATTTTTGCAAAAAAGGGTTTTTGCCGAGAGTCAAATCTATTGCTGGTAATATTTCTTTTCCAGAAATCTATTGCTGGTATTTTTACTATAAAAACCTATTTTTACACTTTCATAATATTTTGACCCCAGTTTGGGAGTTAACTATTTCCTCATAGCTGGGACCCTAACAGACCCTAACAGATGCTACAACGCCGGATCAATCTGGACCTGGGAACAACAGCAATTAAGAGGTGGTTCCACGCTCCTCAAAACCTCCTGATAAAGTCTTGCTGCCAGATGTAGTTTATCGTCATACCCAGGACTCGAAAATATTGGCGCCAAACTGAACTTTAATAACAACCATTGGCACCTGTGTGACATATGCAACAACTTCACCAACCTTAGCGAGATAGAATATATTCTTAATGCGTTTTAAATTATCTAAAACCGTTTCAAATCTATTTGCTGATATAAAAATAACAATTTTAAATTATGCACTAAATAAACAAGGTTTTTAATTTAACACCAAAGAAATGTACAGATAAACGTGTACAAAACATCGTATAATTTTTGTTGAAAGGCATTTACATTTTTAACGGGCTAGGCTTTATGATAGTGATGTCGAAACGCACTGACATTATCACTAAATCAGCTTTAGGGAAACTTCGATGAAAATATTCACATGTGATCCGAAATGTTTCCAAAGAACACGAATTATTGACATTTGGATAATCGTCTTCTGCTGACTTTATTTCTTCATCGATATCTTCTTTTTTTCTTTTTTTCTTTTTTTTTCTTTTTCTTTCTTTTTCTTTTTTTGTTTTTGTTGCGTTGTTTGGAAGCTCTGTCACAACCCTCATGAATTATTTCTAATCGCTTTCTTTTGATGCTCGCATGAAAGGAAAATAATGTTTTTATGTGGCCTTCAGGCAACTAAAACCCTGTCCATAGACATGGGCCGACCTGACCTCCATTATCATCTCATTTAATCCTTTCAAAACCGTTGTCATTTAAAGATTTAGATTTGAGATATAAAATTCACCCTCAGAGTTCGGTTAATGCTGATAAACTTATGAGTTAAATCCACTCACTAGAGATAAATTCAGCATTTAATGGTACAGCCAAAACTGAGGAACATCCGTTCCAGTTCGAAGTTGTACTCTTTGGTCTTTATATATTATACTATCTGGCTTACTAACACTCGACGACGGGTATATTATATATAGCTTTTTCCATCAAGAAGTGGGGATTTTGGCTCTTCACAACTTTCTATATTTTGTAAGTCTAATTTTTATCTCCTTACTATCCCATACCTCTGAAGGTGGTTCCTTGTCGTGGTGGAAGGGCTTGCGTGGTACAATGGCTCCGAGAACCATACCTTCAGAAGTTGTTAGGGCCACACCTGGCGCCAAGATAAGACAAGGACCCAGACTAATCGCAACCAACCCGAAACTCATAACGGTGGAACAAGCGGATGATGGTTACAACAGATCTCAACGGTTGAACCAGCGGATGAAGAGGGCTACGCATGGGGGACATGCTACAGAAGGCATCACTCGAAATTATAACAGCGGCTGTTCGTTGGTTTCATAAGTGGATTCTGCATGTCATATTCCATATGTGCCGCAGAGGAAGGACATGAAATCAAGTGTGTGGGTCACTTCCTAGCAAGAAGAGCAGGAACACCTTAAACAAATCCACGCCATTGAGACTTTCTTCTATTATTATTCTTTTATTTCACCTTCAACAAATTCTTGCAAAGCCAAACTATGACGACTATCTCATCCTGTCGGTTTAGTGCCTTGCATTTACACGATACTTTTATGAAGGTGTTTCTCTCTTCACCTCCGTCCTGGCTACGACGTTAAAATGCATCCAACAGCAAGACCTCTGATCAGGAGGTTTTGAGGAAGCGTGGAACCACCTCTTAATTGCTGGTTTTCCCAGGTCCACCCTGACCCGGGGTGGTAGCACCTGTTGGGGTCCCAGCTATGGTCAAATAGTGAACTTTCAGGTCTTTTCCAAACTTCCAGGTCTTTTCCAGCACATTTCTTTTTGAAAAAATATTATTACCAGCTATACGTTTTTGAAAGAATATTATTACCAGCTCTACGTTTTTGAAAAAATATTATTGCCAGCTATACGTTTTTAGAAAAATAATATTACCAGCTTTACTTTTTTGAAAAACAATATTACGAGCTATACTTTTTTGAAAAAACAATCTTACCAACTATACTTTTTGGAAAAAAAAACAAAAAAAAACTTTTCAGCATTAAATGGCCCAACGAAGGTCGATATGCTGGTTAAACAAACTATCTATCTATCTCTTCACCCCATGCCATGTTGTCTCACATAAATTTTAACTCGCTCTTCCTGATTTTAAGTATATTTGTTTCCATCGGACTTCCATCCTTGCTCACATGTTCCGTCCAGTTTATACCCAGTATTCTTCCATGGAAACATATTTTGTTGTTTTGAATATCATCGTCATCTGTGGATATTACGTAACGTTTGAGCACTTTTTCCTTCTTTTTCTTTTTAAAATATGTTATCCTATTACTTAATACTTTTAGATTTTGGAAGCTATGAGAGGAGATGGACGTCGCGAAACTGTCTGAAATCCCATTGAAATGATCATGCAGGAGAAGAATGTTTCTTCTGTCCTCAGGTCCCCCTGACGATTGAAGCAGTCAAAGGTTTTGTTTTTTTGTTTTTTTTAAAAGGCAGCATTCGCTATTTCGCTAAAAAGATAACTTTCGTTATAACACTCTTCCAGAGAGTTAAATTTCTGTATTTACTTGATTTCGATTTTCCCAATTCGTAGCTTGCATTTCTGTTATCCCTCATGCTAAGGGTCATTTTGGCTGTCCCTCATGTCTTCGTATTATTTGAAATATAGTCTTTTTTGTCTCCTTTTTTCTTTTATTCCATTAACAAGCAGTGCCATCAACACTGTCTTCTGCTAATGTTGTTACAATTTTTGTGAATTAATCATGTCCTGGTAGGATTCGAATTCTTGTAAGATTGATTCGCTGGTTAAATAAACGCTGTGAGAAGATGCATTCTTGTCATAAGTCATTTCTAATTTGTAGCTTCTCAATTCATTTCCTGTTTGTATGCAAGTGCTTTCTTCCTAGTAAATGTTCTGAATTATTTAATATATTTCTTAAATTCACTTCTTCTGTGTGCCGTGTCCCTTCAGAATGTGGGAGATCATAGCTCTCCACCCTTTCCTGCCCTTGTATCTCTTAATAACTTTCGTCTTTTTGCCATCTCTTCCAAACACTGTTCCGCCATCCAGTCACCCAAGCTTGCTAGGTAGTTTGTGCGTTGCTTTCCTGAAGCGTTTTACCTTCTATCTGTCCTGTGAGTATCAAATTTTCCAAGCTCTCTTTCCTCATTATCTGCCCCAGAAATTTCAACACACTCTGTCTGATACTATGCATATGTTTCCTTGTTGTTGCCATTGTCTCTAGAACTTCGTCGTTGCTCACATGTTCGGTCGATGGTATGCAGAGCATAATTCTGTAAACCCACGTTTTTGCGTTTCCAGTCTCTTCTTCATCTGTGATGAGATTTTCCAACATATGTTGCCATTTAGGAGGATGGATACTGCATAACAGTTCAGTATTCCTTGCTTTATTTTGTGTTCTAAAAGGTGTTTGTGTTGTACTTTATCAAGTACTTCTGGGTAGTCTATCAAACATCGGCAAACGGTTTTCTGTATCTACACTGCTCGCTCTGATAGCATGCTAAATATAAAGATAGTGTTTTGCAATAGGGATTTAATTCAGTGCATGTTGAAAGTTTTCAACGTGACCTTTCAAATCACAGCTTTACGAGAGGCGCCAAAGTTTAGTTTAAATGCAGTTTTTCAAGCCTAAAATATCACGAGATTCTAAGCTAAATGTCTGCCTTACTGTTCAGTAAAATATTTTGCGAAATCAATGCGTTTCAATTTGCTATAAAACTTCACTGCAGGTTTTTTCCAATTTTTTTTCTATCTTATATATATATATTTGTAATAAAGGGATGAAGTGCTTCAGAAAAAATTTCCTCGCGTCGAGATTGTCTTGGATCGATGCCTTTCCCAGTCTCTTTCTTTTGTTCAGATAAATTGAATCAATTTATTCAGAAAAATTCCCTCGCGCCGAGATTGTCTTGGATCGATTCTTTTCTCTGTGCCGCGATTTGCAAAGTACTCAATCCATTTGCTTATCTCGTCTTTGCTCTGATTGTGAACTTTCAACATCAAATGACTGGGAAAACTTGCTTGACTTTACTTGAAAAGACCCTGGAATTATTGTCTATTTATTTTCTCTCTTGATTGTTATATTATATCGCTACATATAAGTGTGAGCAAAGGTATCCGGTATGTCTCATTTAAATATGTATATACAAGGTGTATCAAAAATACTTTTACAAACATTCGGTGCGTTTCCCTCACAATAAAACAAGGACAAAAGTCCATATAACCGTATGTCCGCAAATCCTTTATTTTTCAGTTATTAATTTTAAATAAAGTTTACGGTAGATGGTGCTGTCTTGCCATGTAGACTGGGTTACATTTGTCATTCGTATACATTTGTGGCTCGTCTATCTTCAAGAAGTGTAGTAGTGAATTAACTGAAAATTGTTCCGTTTAACAATGACAGAATATTATATTATATATATGGTGAGCAGGCCGATATGATTTTCACATGGCCTGCACGTTCCCTCGACCTCAATCCCTTGGATTTTTAACTGTGGGGCCACCTAAAACAATTAGTTTATGCAGCAGATATTAATAATGCAGAGGAGCTTCATCAACGCGTCATGGGGGCCTGCGAATCCATTGGACACCGTGTGGGAGTATTTGAACGAGTCCGCCAGTCAATGATCTGACGTTTGCATGCGTGTTTAGAAGCAAGCGGAAGACATTTTAAACATTTGTTATAAGTTGCTGTGTTGAAGTACAACGATGGCGTTTTAGACATGTTTATATGGACATGTTACCTTGTTTTGGTGTCAGGAACTCGTCCCCAAAGTTTGTAAAAGTATTTTGGATCGTATCTTGGTTTGTACATTTAACAGTGTCTACCGTAAACTTCATAACTCATAAACGAAGTATTTGTGTACATATGTTTAAATAAACTTTTGTCCTTGTTTTGGTAAGCGGACCCCGCCTCCAAAGTTTGTAAAAATATTTTTAATAAACCCTGTATAATGAAATATATAAAATATATTGTACTATCGCCAATTAGTGCTACAATCGAACTACATGTAGAAGTCTTTGTTATTTATGAAGCCAGGCAGTGAAACAAAATAGTGAAACATATGTGTACAACGCAAATAACTGAAAAATAGAAAAATCTAATAATAGTAAAGACTTAAAATATGTCATCATTTTTAGCGGCATGTATAAATTCGTAGTCTTTCTTATATTCACAAAATCTTTGTTTTTTTTTTGTCCATCTGTCTGTTATTCCTAGGGTTGCCAGACGCCGTTCTATACTGAACATCTCCTGTATTGAATAATTTTGTCTCCCTGTCCCGTAGTGACGATTCAGGGGCACCCAAATGTCCCGTATTTAGTTCATGTTTAAATTCCGTAATAAAAATATTTTTTACTTCCTTCTTATGGATCTTAATTGTAACTTTATAAGTAATTATACTTTCTTTTCTCAGATTTTATTGATAAAATTTAACTAAAACAGGTAACGCGGAAACTGGTGTTGCTAGAAGCTTATACAAAACTGATGTGTTTATTTCTCTGTTGTCTGTATTAAATAAATCTTTTCAAATGATTTCACTATTACAGAATTTCTTTTTCTTGCCTTCTATTAAATAATTTTCAAATGATTTTACTTTTATTTTCCTCGTAACACATTAAAATCATTGCTTTATGTTTTACCTTATGTCTCGACTTTTTATATAATATATATATATATATATGGCTGTGCAGGCAGACACACACACACACACACATATATATATATAGGTAACTATACTCGTGTCGAAAAACCTTCGAATTCTTGATTTAACAATAGCCAAATCAATCTCGAAGGGAAAAAAAGGTTTTAAAAAAGAAAGAGCCAGGAACATGAAATTCTGTCTACCCTGACGATCTGCCTAAGTGAAACCTTGGTAGGTTTGTCTGGTTCATTAGGCTTGACTATACATATATATATATATATATATATATATATATATATATATATATATATATATATATATATATATATAATATCTTTCTCCTAAGAAAGAGAAAGAACATATGTAAAAAAGAAATATTTTTTGTTCACGGTAACTCTGTCTACTTTACCAAATATGAACTTTGTATTTGGCTACAATATTGTTCGTCGCTGACTCGTCTAGAGTGTCATTTTATCAAGACATGAATTAATACCCCACCTCCCCCAACCCTCTGACCTTATTTTTCATTTTTTCTATTTTAGCTTAGATATGACTTTTAATTAGTTAATCCAGACATTAATCTCACGTATATTTTTTTAATTCTGACAAGCTTTCCTCCACTCCTTTTTAACTTTCAAAGGAGGTAACCATTTGTTTTCAAATTTTCTAAATAAATGATTTTTATTATGTTATCTACTATGGCCCGAAGAGGAACGATTATAGTTCCGAAACATGAAAGTTTTTGTGTAGCGATGTAAAATGGTTTTATTCTAATCTATTATAATGAAAATATTTTAATTATATACTTTTTAAGCGTCTTTAAATTTTTGTTGATATATTTTGGCAAGGAGTTCGTTTTACAATGTAAATAAAATGTTAACTGGACACTTGTCTTCGTTAGATTATTCCCCTTCTATGTGCCGTGTCCCATCTTGTATATTAATGTTTGTATTTTCACCATACCTCCCATTCCTAGTCCAGACGTTTATTCACATAAGCTCAACAGGGAGGTGGCACAATGCCTCTCTTTGTCCCTTTTACCGTAAACATATCCTGTGGGTGTCAAATTTTCCAAGCCCTCCCTCTTTATTTGCCCCAGAAATTTCTACTCTCACTTTCAGATTCTAAGCGTGTTATTTTTCCCTTATTTCTCAAAACTCCCTACGTGTTGAGACGCTCCGTCAGCGTTATTCTCAGCATCCTTCTGTATAACTACATTTCTGTTGGTTCAAGTCTTCTCTTAACCTGTGAGGAAATTACCCAGCATTCACTGCAATCTCATAGGATTGATATTACATAGCAGTTCAGCACTCTGTTCTTAGTTCCTATCGAGATTTCCGTTACTTAGTAATATTCATAGTTTTTATTCATATTTCTGCAGTTGTTTGTTTTTTTTATGTAATGGAATAATCTGTTACCACCCATGAGTGACTACACTATAGGTAGAAACTACCTATAAATATCTGTATGTAAACGGACTATAGATCGGGTCTGTCTACCTCCGGGGAGGTAGACAGACCCGATCCTGTTTATGCGGGGTCTACGGTGATGTTTTGGCCGAGGCTACAGGCTCGGGAACCCAACATTAAATTCAGCCTTGTGTCACATGCGACTGCGTGGGGCAGTTGCTAGATACCGTCTAGCTGAAATCTTTTTCAGCTGTGCTGGTCGAACTCTCTGCCTCCGAGCAGAGAGGATTCCTAGACGAGGCTCGGGAAACAGCTACACGGCCCCGTTTTATACGGGGTCTACGGGAAATTTTGGCTGAGCCTACGGGCTCAGATGCCCCACATTAAATTCGGCCTTGTGCCACATCTGATCGCGTGGGGAGGTTAGTAAATACACTAGCTGGAATCTGTTCCAGCTGTGCTGTCAAACTCTCTGCCTTCGGACAGAGAGGAACTCGGATGAGGCTATGTCGAAGGGCGGAGTCTCGTCCGGGGAGGTAGACAGACCTGTACCCGTTTATGCGGGGTCTACGAGGATTTTTTGGCTGAGCCTACGGTCTCTGATTGCCCCACATTAAATTCGTCCTTGTGCCACATCCTATCTCGTGAGGAGGCTGGTAAATATTTCTAACTGAAATCTGTTGAGTACGACTCAGACTTACACGAGAACTACCGACCTTCCAATAGTAGCACTCACTACTGGATTGACTTGCGACGACATTGTGCATAACTGTTACCTACTATTTTTATTGTATTGGTTTTTACAATAAACCTTTACTTATTTTATCCACCGTATTTTCAAGTATATATTCCTATTAGCACGGAATATAAGTTTTTTTACATCACTAATCCATAGTTCGCATCTTAGACTATGTCTTTTGCTGATATCCACACATTCTGTCTTCTTTCAAATGATTATTCGTCCTTTTACCTTGTGTTGCTTTATTGTTTAGAAGATCCTCTTGTTTTCCTTTGTTTGTTATCAACACAGTGTTATCTGGGTACCTTAAATTAAGACTCTATTCGTCCGTGTAACTTATTCCCATTGTCTTAAAAATGAGACTGCGAATTAATATATCACAGGTAGCCACCTCTAATGCCGTAATTTGTAATTAATATCAGGTTTTGTTTTTTGTTTTGCTTTTTTAGAAACCTCTAATTAATATGGGATTTTTTTCGAAATCTCTAATTAGTAAGGGATTTACTTTTTGGCAAACCTCAAACTAATACTGGATATTTTTTAGAAATCTCTAATATCTGATCCTTTTAGAAAATTATAATGCTTATCTGATTTTAGTTCAATTTTACGCTAAGCACTGACTGATTAAACCAGGGATTCCCAACCTGTGGGTGATATCGCCCATCGGTGTGCGATTTCAACTGTTGGGTGGGAGATGAGAAACTGAACAGAAAATGGTGAGCAATTGGAAGTTTTGTTGGGCGTTGTAGGATTTTTAGTATTAAGAATGTATTTCAACATATGCTATACGAAAAAATATTCAAAGTAGATATTCAAAGAACATATATTAAAAGAAATACAAGAGACTAAATGGGAATAAAAGGGTCTCATTCCTAGATAAGATAAAAACAATGGTATTTTCGATAGTTTTAAGAAGGGTCATTATCATTCAAATATTTTTTAAGACGAAATAATTTTTTTTTTTTTTTTTTTTTTTTTTTTTTCAGATATAAATCAGGGAAGAAGAAATTCAACGAAAAATTATTCGCTGATTGTTTTTTTTTAATTGCAAATGGTGTATATTCTTTTGAATTTTATGATTATGAACAAAATTTGTTTAATTTTATTGTCAACACTTGCAACCCTAACTATAAAACGAACTTTGACCATAGAACTGAATTATATATATATAGTTTTCAATGATCAAGTTTGATTTCGTTTGTTCTTTAATACGATACCGTCACATAAATCAGTATTATTTGTTAGCTCCCTTTGATATTTTTACCACATCGTAAATTCATTTTATAAAACGATAACAAGCTTTTCTCAAACAGTTCTTGTATCTTTTGAATATTTACTATACATGTGGGCGATGGAATTTTTTTTTTTTTCATGTGAAAGTGCGATGACGCAAAAAATGGTTAGGAACCCCTGGATTAAGCAGACATCCATCAATCAATTCAAGGTTTCGGTTAGTGATGTTACGCGTCCAGGCGATGTGCTGTATCTGGTTTCATGATGTTAGCAGGGACATCTTTTCCCTTTTTTTTTTTTTTTTAGTTTTCTGCTTCCACATCCCATGGAAGTTAAAGAACGCTGAGCTGACCAGCTGGATATGAGTCTGGGACTTCCTGGCTGGGATCTAAGCCAATATCAATTATTTGTTACCACAGTAACATTTAACTAAAAGCTTCTGATTAGGATCATTGCTCTGTATTCGGTCGGCGATATTTCCTTCCATAAGGTGAAGCCACATTTAAATCGAATGATATCAATTTTTCAGTCATTTCAGACTTTGAATACCCCATCTATCTGCCACCCAGCATCATGCTCCGATCTACGATAATTTATGTCGCTTTGACGTTCCCAGATATCAGAGCAAGACTGATTTCCATGACGTCTAAGTCCGCTGGCGCCAACTATGATTTCTTTTTACATAATTTTGGTACGTCAGTGTATATTGCTATTTATAGAGAAGTATTGTGCATATAAATTTACAATAAAATGTATTGATAATCAGGAAACAAATAATTATTAAGGTTTAAGAGTGAAGGCAATCGTTGCTAATGGAATACTATTATTTTTATGTACAGTAGCACTTCAGGACATGGTTGATCATGGCGCTACACAATTATCTATCCTCTATAGCTCTAAGCAATGATTCTCCCCTTATTCTCCCTCTTAGTCCTGGGTATGACGATAAACTACATCCGCCTCCAGGGTAAGACAATAAACTACGTCCAGCAGCAAGGCCTCTGATCATGAGGCTTTTAGCAGTGTGGAACCACCTCTTACCGGGGTGGTAGCACCTGTTAGGGTCCCAGCTATGGGTAAATAGTTAACCCTGAAACTGAGGTAAAAAGCATTATGAAAGTGTAAAAATAGGTTTTAATACCAGAAATACTTTGTAAAAAAAAAAATTATTACGAGAAATAAATTTTTGAAGAAAAAAAAACTATTACCAACTATACAATTTTGAGGAAAAAAATATTACCAGAAATAGATTTTTGACGAAACAAAAATATTATCATTAAAAAAAAAAGTTGTCGACATTAAATGACCCATTGAGGTTGACATGCTGTAAAACAAAAACCAAGCCAAACCAAAATACTCTCCTTCTTTGTCTTTGTTTAGCCATCCATTTATACAAGCTCGTTTTGAAAGTTAGTCAATACTTCCCTCAACCCCTCTGCCTTCAATACTCCGGCTGATTTTCACATTCACTTTTCTCATGAGTCGTTAAAATTTTAACAGTCTCCTTCTGATTCTAAGTACAAATGTCCATTTTTATTCCATTCACAAAACATAGGAGTAATGTTTATTACTCACATATTTTGTCAATGGCATTCTTAGTATTCCTCTGTGGAATCACATTTCTGTTGTCTAAAGTATTTTCTCAGCAGCTGTACAACATTCACTGCCATATGGGAAGTTTGTGACGCTGCAGCTACATACGCTTTTCTTTGTTCCTGCTTCTTGGAATGCAGCTTTCGTTATTCCGATGCGCCATTGGATTTTTCTCAGTTTTATATCCAGTCGTCTATTATAACACTGCCCAGATAGTTAAATAATACAGTTATTGTATGTATATAGGAAACGAATAGAAAGGGATATTTTGAGAAAATTCAAAGAATCTGCAATGTTACTGGTCCTAACCTATCATCTCACCTTCAATCACTTTCCCACTGCCATAATGTTGTTACACTGTCTCTTTTATAAATATTTACGTAGCAATTGTTCTGATGAACTTTCCGCTATGTTATCTAGTCTTTATGAATTTAAGCGCAGTACTAGATTGGCGGAAAGGTCTCATCCTTTTACAGTTGAAATGGCTAGATGTAACCATAAGTTCTATGCTAACCGTTTCTTCTATCGCACTTCTCGCTTGTGGAACTCTCTTCCGGCTTTTGGCTTCCCAGTCAACTTTCATTTTAAAAAAATATAAATACAATGTCAATCGTTATCTTCTGTTTTCTTAATTCGTCTCCTTTTAATGTTTTTCTTTTCTTGCTATTTTCTCTGTCTCCTTTATAGTGTTTTTCTCGTATTCTTTAACACCTCTTGCGTTTTAGTGGCTTTATTGCCTTGCTTGATATGAAATATTAAAAAAGTTTTTCTTCTACAATTCTTGATGATTTTAATATAATGGAATAATTGATGATTTTACAAGTATGACGTGAAAAACTGTTTCTGTATAATCTAATAGTTTTTAATTGTTTTTAAATCTTGAGTTATTTTAAATATATCAAAATCCTTAATTCATTAATGCCCAGCGTTCTAAAAATGGGATGATGGACGTTAATGGATTTTAGATAGAAACGTATAATTAATTATTCCTGGGTTTTTAATTTTTTTATAATTACGCCCAAATTTTACGGTGAGCCGTAATGGATTAATTATTAGATCCTATATTTGTCGCGGTTCTTCTGTTTTAACTCGTATCAAACATTTTTTTTTAATAAACACAATAATTATCAAAGATATGGTTCGATACGAGAGCTGAGGTCGTCATGCTGAGAAGGTTAACGCACTACATTATAGAATAGCGAATCTTTCTTTAATCAGTTTTTCAAATGTTTCGCTCTCCTAGGCATTTACTGTAGAATGAATCTAAGTAAGCTTCTTATTCATTTCAAAGTAGTTCAATCTACGCTTAGTGCTCCACATACGTTCATTCGTATCCTCGGTCTCAAGGCTAAGATCAAAGTGTAGTATCTGTTCGCAGATTACTCACTGAATGATCGCCTATGGGGCCGGGATTCTTCCTCCTATACAGGCCGGCGGCAGGGATTGGTCCCTGCGCTGGTAGTATCGTGGCTACGTCTGACTAGCTATGACCAGCTCTGACCAGCTTGGACAAGCTATGACCAGCTAAGACCAGCCAAGATCAGCTATGACTAGCTAAAGCCAAAGCACTGCGACCCGGGTGAAAACACGGGTCCATTCTCCCTCCCTTCCCACGTTAAACTCGACCTTGTGTCACAACCTGGCCATGTGGGAGGTCAAGTAAATCCCGAGATAAGAAATGCGATGGACTAACAATTCCGTTCACTATTAAATAGCGTGGTCGAACAAGTTCAATTTCTGCTTCATAGCGTTTGTTCGCTTCGCAAGAAACGCATATTTCTCGACCAGTAAAATAGGGCATAATCAACTCCCTTGTGTTGTCTTTTAACCAGTCTATGAAAATGACAAATCTGACTTCCAAATTGCGCTGAAGGCAGCATGCACACGTCTACCTTTACCAACCGTCAGTCGTAGATTGATGAATCAGTCAGTTATGTGCCATGCGTGATACACGCTTAGGCGATCATGTATCTTTTGATACATGACAGACGAGGTAGATTTTTTCCTGCAGTAGGTTGCCATTTCTTTCTGCGGTAGACCATATATAGCCATCCAAAGCTATAGAACCCAGTCTGTCCTGCTATTTACCCATAGATGGGGTGGGAAAGAGGAATAATACCTTTCCCAAGAATATTAGCACGTAAGTGAATGGAATGGATTCGACTGTAATTCGAACTTGGCTCTCCGATTCTTCAATCCGAGCCGCTATCCATGTACTCCAATAGTAAGCTAATAATGTAAGTCATCGTGGTTTAGTTTGATAATGAACGAGTGCACCGCTTCTTCTGCTTTGTGCCAGACCCCAAGCAAAGCTTTGTAAATATCATTGAATACAAATGATTATCCCATGTAGTAGACAAAAAAGACTTAAACATTTTGATAAAGGAACCAATTACTGATCAAATTCGAAATTCAAGACTTTTTACTTATCATTCTTCCTTCAAACACAAATGGATATCGTAGAGTTCGGAAGATTTTGTTGTGGCATCGATGCCAAGAGAATCATCATCTGAGAGACTGCTTTCTATCTGGGCTGGAATACTGATCACCAATTGTTATGAAAAATGTCTAAAATAGGGGGTTACAACCTGAAATATTCAATCCGTCTCCTATCTAACGATCAGGGATCCGTACCTCAAACAGAATGTTATCACGTCGCTAATGTGAGAAGTCATGTCTACAGCAAAGGCCTACTGAACCCGGCGATATTTATTTTTATTTTTTATTTTTATTTATTTATTTATTTATTTATTTATTTCCGATTTTTAAAGTATCTTAATTATTTTTATTTATTTTTGTTTATTTCCTTCTTTTTCATTGGTTTGCTTTTTTTCTTATTTATATTTTTTTTTTTTTTTTTTTTTTTTTTTTTGATTTACTGATTTTATTTAAATTTTGCTTTTTTTAATTTTTTTTATTTTTGCCTCTGTATTTTTGTGGATAAAATGCGATGTTGGGCCGCGTGTATACAGATGTCCCTACTGTAGCCCTACCGAACTTACTATTTACCGTATTTGGCCATTGTCTATTAACAAATAATAATACCGACAACTGACGCCAGTGAAATATACACAATTTTTAACCAACAAAGAAGACTCCAAAGATCAATTTTCTTCACACAATTTCTTCTTTCCCTTTCTCTCCAATTGACATTAGCCTACAATATAATTCCTACAGACATGTGAATGCACTATACAAATAATTTAGCTTAAGAATCCAAAAGTTGAAAAATGGCCACATTTTTTTCAGCATCCCTGCCAAATGAATGTATATTGCAAAAAAGGCCAATATTATGACTACTGCGAAATGGTAATAAGTATAAAATATTAACCTGTTATGTTGCGTCTTAAATAATTTCCGTTTTTGTTTATCCATTCTATTCTCCAGTAAATGAAGTCAATTACGTTTTATTCAATTATATATTCAGCATTATTTGCAATGACTTGTTGCCACCTATCGATACATTTGTATAAAATTCTGCAGGTTTTATTGTGAAAGAACTTTTGGCGAACACTTGAATCAGGTTTTCCCACCATTGAGTTTTGCAGCGATCAAAAATGATAATAAGTTGAAAGGTCAGGTGAATAGGACAAGTGAAGTTGAACAAACCAACCGAATTTTATAAATTATTTGACGTCATTCTTGCTGTATCGTGTCATGCGTTTTCATGTAGAAAAAAATAGCAACTTCTCTGGGCGTTTTTTGACTATTTTATATGAACACGTTGTAGCTGCTGGATGTATAAATATGCATTTAGTGTGTCCTTGTGTTTTAAGAATTCTCAATGAATAATACCCGGACAATCCCAACACACGCACAGCATGTTTTATTCCCTGTATATTGATGTCTGATGTGCTTTATAGAGATTTAAAATTGTCAATCCACTAATTTGAACTTTGTAGTATGATACCCATTTTTCATCACCTGTAATGATATATTTCAGGCGCAGTTTTCGGCGACACAGTGTAATGCAAATTAGTTCTGAATAATTGAAATTACGTATGACTCAACTTCATATACAGGGTGTGATGGATAAATTGTCGTCATATAATATTTTCAATTTCGCGCATGCGCGTTGTTTGTTTTTGATTTTGTCGACTATACAGTATAGTAGGGTCAACTGGGCACTGTCTGTGAAAAAAAATAGCACCATAATACAATCGCTCCAAAGATTTGGAAACTGCAGGTTGTACTGCGTGGCATACGCACCGGAAGCCCACTATGAATATTTCAGATTGTTTGCAGAGGTTTTGAAAAGAGTTGGATGTGTCTAATGGTGATTATGAATGTATTTGGAGTGATCACTAGTGATAGCGACGTTATGCCTTCATTCATTTTCCCACAGGGCCTCAGACTCAACAGGGAGGCCTACATCATGTGCTTTGAGGAAGTAGTGCTTCGCTAGGTCAAGAGGGTGGCTGCTGGAAGACTCTATATCTGGTAACAAACAATTTCTGCGACCACATCACCCCCTTACATCTGGTCATATAACTCCCCACACTGCAAACCCCTTGATTAGTACGTGTGGGACGGAGTTGAGCAAAAGACCAACAAAACTCTTTTTAACACAAAAGATGAACTAAAGACAAGGATTATGGCAGCATTCACCAACTTAAACAAGGAGACAGTCAAGAAGAAATGCAGGAGATTCCGAAGTCTTCTGGAGGCCGTGGCTGAAACCAGTGGCGATTTGATTGAATAAACTTAATTTTCATATTTCAAGATATTTTTTGTTTAATTTTGGTAAATATATCTGTTAAAATGAGATGCCTGTATTTTCATTTTTGCGTTATTTAGACAATTTTTTCCATCGCACCCTGTATACCGTTTAAGCATTAATAAGACTCATTCAGTTTTTAAAAATCCTTTTATTAAAACAGTTTTACAGAAAACTAAACACCACTAATCATTATAGTTCTTTCTGAAATTGATTTTAACTTCTGTCAAGCGATTTTGTTTTTAGTTGCGTGGAGTTTTTTTGTTTTTTTTTCTTAAATTCATTTCACCACAAGAAAGGCGTTGGCGGGTGTGGAAGTGAATGAGAAAACTTTAGTGAGGGGAAAGTAAAATAAAAGGACAAGATTCAGGAAGATAGAAGATGGTGATTGATGTTTCATTCACATTTTTGGAATTCGGTGTCACATTTTCCGTCCTCTGTTAAAACACTTCCGTGATGTAGAGATTGTGCTGACTTGGTGTCTCCAATCTGTAATTCGCAGTGTTGACCTGTTTCCTTTGCTGGTAAATATGTATTCTGTCTTCGTCCAAGTGATGTTTAGTCCTTTCTTATTTCCTTTACTAGCCTCTGTAAGGATTCCTGTAGTTACCTTACTCTGTCTGCTATCAACACTGTGTTATCCGCATATGTAATGTCGTTAAGATTGTGGTCGCCAATAATGAGTTCTATTAAGGATACAGTCCATATTGCATAAATGTTGTAACCAAGTATATGGTTAAGAAATAACAAAACAAGAGGTTGCAGATAAGTAGTGTATTGAACAGTAAATACAACAAGAGTATTACACGGCTTGGGAGTCTGTCGATTGACCAGCGCTCAGTCTATATCACTGTTCCCCCGAGGCTTACTTTCCTACTAATTTTATAGTAAGTGGAAGAGTCCACAATAGCCTCATTAGAGGGAGGACACCACAACAATAAACTAAAGAACGATGCTCGTTTTCCTCGATATTTAAGTGTTATCAAAAGATCGTAATCAAAAACAAAAATAATCCATTCTAATCATTAGTTTCATGCACAGTAAAAATAACATTTGTGGAATATTAACTGGGCCATAAGTGGTTAAAGACCGTTGGTGAAAGGCATTATGTTGTTTAATTTGCAATATTAGTAGATTAAACCTTGCAGCATTCGCTAGAACAGTCTGACAGTTGTTTGGTAAATTGGCTTGTATTGAGTCTGTCCGTTTATTTGGAATTAAGCGGTTAATGGAAGAAAAGTCTCTGAACCATTTATCATCAATTGTGATCGGGCGAAAAGACACGCAATGGCACTGTACAAATGAAATACCACATACTGAACAAATATTTGAGTTTTCATTCACACACACACACACACACACACACACACGTGTGTATATATATACACACGTGTGTGTGTGTGTGTGTATATATATATATATATATATATATATATATATATATATATATATATATACACAACACACACAAATATGAAAAGTTATTTTCGTATCCCTTCATCATCTCACCGTATATGCACCAATAAGCCAAAGCAATCTTACCAGGAATAAGCGTTAAGAACAACAGCTACTGTCTCGTAATAAACACATGTCAAAGCCAGATTTATATTAACAGGTAAGTCAGTCATGAGTACTTAATTTCCATGTATTGAATGCCGCAATTATATGTAAGAAAACAGATCAACAGGACTTTAATAAAAGTCAAATTCTTATCACATACGTCATGGCATTTCTGAAATGACAGCGTGTGTTCGGTGCTCATATTCTCTTCTGGTCTCTAACAATCGGTAGTCTCTTTGAAGTAAATCATTAAACGCAGAAAATTCATTGGGCGGCTAAACTTAGCAATGCGAGGTGAGGGAAATTTTATCAACAACTATGGACCAATCGGTGTCCAGCCGCTACCCAAGACGTGGAGTTGTCGCCTGTCGCTGATATTGATCTTGACATCTATCGGGTGTAGACATCAAAATCGGGTGGTAACCAGAGCTGTTAATGATTTTGCGCAGTTATAGTTGCTGCATCATCGTGTACTCACTGAGAATTCAGGTGTGAATCATTGCGGGTCGTGGTGACTTCGTTGTCTCTGTTGAAAACAAATTCCACAGAACAAACCAACAAATTCTATTGATAACAACAGATTTAATGAAAGAGAATTGAAAGATAGGTAAGAGATGAACCTTCTACATGGTTATGTTTGAATTTTCAGCAGGAAAATTTTCTAATATTAAATCGTATAGTTATAGTGCACTCTAATTTTATCTACTAGAAATTGTCTGCTCGTTGGTGGCAGTGGCTGGTGTGCTAAGATCAGCTCAATGGCTCTGATCTGTTTTTCCAGAAAAAAAATCGTCGGTTCTGCACCTCGGGTTTATATAAAGAAATTCACTCGAACCCGACATAAATTTATTTCATATTTTCGATAACCCATCAAAATATTCCATTGGACTTTATTCAGTAACACATGACCCTCATTTAGATTGTGTTCAGACGTCCTGCAAACAAAATCCAGCAGCAAGACCTCTGATCAGATGGTTTTGTGGAGCGTGGAAGTACCTCTTAATTGCTGTTGTTCCCAGGTCCACCCTAACCCGAGGTGGTAGCAACTGTTAGGGTCCTAACTATGAAGAAATAGTTAACCCGTGAACTGAGGTCAAAACACTATGAAAGTATTAAAATAAATTTTCATATTAAATAATTACCAGCAGTACATTTTTTTTGTAAAAGAAATTAGTAATGCTCTCAAGAATATTAAATTTCCGCATTAAATGACCCATAAGGCGTTGATATACCGCTAAACAAACAATAGTAATAGAATGCGGTCAGACCAAATCAGAAGCCTGAATTTTGATAACTGAGCATCTCGGGTGGTTGTATTTAATGTAAACAACCTGACGCATAAATCTTTTACATATGGCTCCGGAGATAGATGGGTTTGATAAGATGTAGTCTTATTAAATTCTAATGAATTCTACTTGCTTTATTTTAGGTTCGAATTCTTTTAGAGTTTTCACTGAATGTATTTTATTTATATTTTTAATCCGTTATATCTTTCCTTATCTTATTTTCTCTGAGTGTTTCACGGTTTAAACTTAACTATTTTCTGCTTCAAACCAGTTCTCTTACGATTATTGACGTTAAGCAACATCGAACTTGGTCAGCACCTAGATGGGTGACCACTTTGGAATACCAGGTAAGACTCGATGAGGGGGTGGTATAATGGGTAATGTCTCGGAAATATTAATCGGACCCAATTCCAGTTGGGTTCGTTATATTCACTTACGTGCAAATACCCTTGGAAAGGTATGAATTCACCTCTTCTCCCCTCAGCTATGGGTTAATTGGAAAGACTTGCATCACTAAATCATTATTTCTAAAATCCAGTGTATCAGTAAAAGAATTTCACTTGGTGGGATATGTTTTGCTTCTAAGTGAACAGAATGGTATATGTACAGTGTTATCATGATAAATGCAATGTGGAAAAAATAACAGACCGATAGAGAGCGTTATTAGATGGACAAAGTTATTCTGTGAAACAGTGGGTTTTGTTATTTATGTTAAAGGTACTATTACCTCAACATCACATGAACACTACTTCATCACAAATCTTCTACAAAGGCTCCTTTCATTAAGACATGCACTCTGCCACGATACACGAGCTGCAGGCTATACAGTTTGAGGAGCATGGCAACTGGTCTCTACTGTTTTGACCCCCACATTCCATTTACTATTATTACTGCTATTACTAGTAATAGTACTAGTAGTAATAGTAGTACCGAGATGAAAAGTTAATTGTAAAGTTAGCTTTCAGTACAGGAAACATTCAGCATTCATTGACGGAACAGTCGGTTGAAATTTATATCATTTTATTAATTTTTCCAGGAAATTTATCTCCAAGTTCACTAAATATTATAGTTCTTTCTAATATTGATGGAATTTTCCTTGCAATATTTTTTTTGATAGTGTGGAAACGATTATATCATAATTTTAACTTCGAGTTAAATGTTCAACGTGTTACTGAGGAAGTATCGATTTCTTTAAGATTTATATGAGTAGAAGCCATTTTTAACCGTTGAGACGAGAACACGACTTTATACAGATAATAGTTTAGTAATATTTTGAAGAAGCTGCACGCCATGCTAGATACGTATATGATAAGTCTGGATTTGATGAGGTTATTTAAGACCATATCTCAAAATTTCAGGTAAATCTTTTGGTTTTGTAGCATCTTAAATGCTAAGCCATGTGCTTCTAATACAAACTACAGTGCGTTCAAATTAACTCCTATACTAAATTTATAGTAACCTATCCATACGCAAGGTATTTAAAGCGTTTAGAAATTATCAACATCGGTGTCTTTATCTTGTGTTATTTTTTTTTTTTTGTTGTTTTTTTTAATCTGCGCGTTTCTCTCTCAAAATTGATTTTCTTTTTTAGCTTTTCACCCCAAGCAAGGCGGGAGTGCCGCTAGCACGCAAGGAGTTACAGAGGGTGGGAGCAAGAGTAAAGAGACACTTGATAGAGGACAGGATGAAGAGAAGGACGGGGAATTAGATCAAGGCATCTGGAGATTTCGATTGACATTGCATTTGAACCCGTGTCATAAAAAATAACGCGATGGAGGCATTTAATTTGAGAAACCGTAAAAATAATAAATAAACATTACTCAAAAGAAGCAAACCATAACAACAAAAAATGTACAATCGAAGAATATGCACTGATAATTATGGGACGAGGGGATTCCGCTATTAAGTAATATTTTATAAACTAAGCTTGTAAATTGTTAATGCTTTGATCTACACAGGTTGCTCCACTTTTGTGACCTTGTGTCAGACTAAACGGAGTAAATACAAATAAGTGAGACAATAATGCAGATATCGATGAATAGAAACTGCAAAAAAAGTTAGAAGAAAGAATTAAACTTTAACTGTAAGTCTACAAAGTGTACGGTTGACAGCAATAAAACTATCTCAAGGTCGGAACTATGAAATGTGCGAAAATTTAAATTACTGGAAATTGTTTAAACAGATGAGTGAATATGTGATACTGAATTCCAAATGTGCATTGGGATAGTGCAAGATGACTTCCAAAAGTTAAGCAAAGTATAAAGAAACAAGAAAATTTCGTTAGAAACAAAGAAAAGATTGTTGAACTATTATGTAATATCAGTCCTATATGGCAATGGATGCTGGACAATCAGCTCTCAGATCACTTGAGGCAAGAGAAATGTGGTTCTACAAAAGGATGCTCAGAATCTTGTTGATGGAACTTGTTAGTGAGGAGGAGGTTTTAAGGTAAATGGGAACAAAAATAACAGAAAAAAGTCTGAATTAAGAGGGCATGGAAAATTTGACACTGACATATTGAGGGACAGAGGGAAAAACAACGCGTATCTTACCTACCATGCTTGTGTAAAAGAATCTAGCGAACTGTGAGAGGGATAGTAAAAGTAAAGTTAATAAAGGCTACAAAGGTTTAAATATTGTGAAGGGCCACAATAACCGATGTCTTGATGAGACATGGCGAATAAAAGAAGCCGAAATAAGTCCAACTGTAGCCACAGTTTTTTTACCTTCTTTATTCTCATGTACCAAATACAAGTGCCGGCAGGATTAAAATTTCCTTCAATACCGCCTTAACACAGTGCTTATTTGGTAAAGCAAGCTTATTACTTTTCAAATAATTTTCTTCACGTCACTACTATGTTCAAGGTATTATGCCACGTCAGAGAATATGCAGATGAATCTTTATTTGAACCGGCATGCGTATTCCAGGCACGGCTATCTATAATTTCCCTTTATTTTGCGAGCTATTCAATCTTAAGTTATCCCTGTTTTCCTTGTTTTGATTATCGTCAATATGTCCTGAGAGTGTTAGAATGTCTGTCTTTCTTTCTTCGTATATCCTAAAATTAGTTCCTATTTTCCGTAAAACCCCTCTTTAGTCATATATTCTGTCTGATATTCTCATCATTCGGTAGTAGAACCACATAGCTGCCGCTTTAAGATTGCATGATATCAGCTTAGGAATGTACAGAGATGGCGTAAAAATTAATGGCGAAAAAGATAGTCGGTGGGCCAAGTTAGTCCGGACGAAGCTAAAGCGTTCTGTTCGGTTTAATACTCTTGGAAACTGTATGAACCGATCTCGTCTCCCTCCCACTCTTGGCTATAAGTAAGATAGAAAAGCAAACTGTGTTTTATAGCCTTGTTAGGGCAAACAGTCTTGGGGAAGGCAAAGTAAACGACTCTATCTTTCCGAGCAAATCAAGGCATTCAAACATTAAAGAAAAGAATACTGTGGATCGCCTCCGTTCTGAATGGATATGATATTAATAAAGAAATATCAGCTTCGTATTATATTAAATATCTGTTAATACTACGATTCTGTCGAGATCAGGCTTTAATAAGGACTCGTACACACACACAGCAACGGTCGAAAAACAGACCCATACAAATCCACGTTTTAGTTAGCGTCTCAAGGCAATAAATTCTGAGCGTTTCTGTCACAAAATTTGTCGCCCTACACCCTCTCCGGTCGTCCAAGACGTCCAGTACCTGCGGCTGATCGATGGGGGTGATCACTTCGATCCAGGTCCGACCTTATCCCACGTTGTGATTTACTTGATCATAAGGCGGCCAAGAACGAATCTTCGTATGGTATCTTCGTATTGGGCTGCTCCAAGCACGGCGAAGACTCGTAGCAAAAAAAATAACACTCAAATAAATTTAAAAAAAACTTAAATACTGTTTTTATATCAAGTCCTTTCTACAGAAATTGGTTAAATCAAGAGTTCGCATGCCACAATTATCGAATCAACCCGCTTCTAACTCGGACGTGACGCTTTTGTTGACTTGGTCAATTTTGTTTTGTTGATTTGGTAATGTTCAGCACAAGGCTGAAGTCAGGGATTCTCTTCGGCAGATAATCACGTGGGGTGTATCACGACCGATAGCTGGAACGAACTCTCTTCCGTCTGACGATCTCGCTTCGGGCATTCGTATTTATTGACGTTCGCCCAAACCACGGCGCAGTTGGAGAATTCGGTGTTTCCCCCAGACCACCATCTGTCTGGGTCCTGAGTATTAAATTACTTCATAATTTGGGGGAATTCCCTTCTTCCACAGGTGATGGTTACAGGCATTACTCCACCTCATAACTTCCACTTTCTCCAATTATCATCTCCCACTAATCCTCCACAGTGGGCGTGGGTGGCTCTTCCACCTTCCTAGGTGACTCATCTTTGCCTCCTTACCTCAGCCACCCTCCGACAAGGAACGATTAATTCTAAGTTCGTTGTTTCCGAAAATAAAGTATCGCATTCATCGCTCGTATTTTAGCTGTGTGATAAGTGACAATCATTATTACCCTTTTAGCCTGTCGTAGTTCAAATCAACGTCCACCTTATGTTTTTCATTGTTCAAACCCCCGCCACACAATTCAGGTAGCTATCTATGTGATAATTAAAATCTTCAATTTTTTCCACGGGTTTTATTCATTAACCTTTCTTATTTATCAGTAATAAAAATCGTGTCCAAAATTGATTTACGTACTAATAAAAAATGTCTAGTAATTAATATTTAATAAAGATTATAGTATACAGGAATACATTAATATAATTAATTTATCCATGCTGTCTAAAATGTCTTTACTTTTATTAGATAATTCTTTGAATATATTTCTTCCAAGTAAGGAGTAATTCGCTTCATCACGGCGTTAGTCTGTTCATCTACAAACTTCATAAATATCCTGAAACAGCCCACCATTATCGTAACAAAGACTCTGCCACCTGATGTGGCTAATATTGTAAAGTATACTACTACAGCTGTTATAGAAAAATATACAAGTCCACGTGCCATTGGATGGATGGATAGATAGATATTTTTATTGATTGATTCATTTTCTACGGCTTATCAACACTTTGCAGATAATTTAAAATCAGAAAATATTTTCACAACGTAAAAATTTTTTGGAGATAAGGATCTAGTGATGCAAGTCTTATTAATTAACCCATACCTAGGGGGAGACGTGGAGAGTCCAAAGCTTATTGAGTACTTCAGATACGTTGCGTTGTGCCAGAATAGGTTAAACCTAGGAAATAATGATAGTATCGATCATACATTCAAATACATATAAATCCTTTATCGTTTTATATATATATATATATATATATATATATATATATATATATATATATATTTGTGTGTCTGTTTTACTTAAACGTTATTTTTGATCGATACTCATATCCAAGTAAATGTTCTTTTTATTGAATTAAAAGGTAGTTTTATTTAATTACTTTTTCCGCCCTGAATATTCGAAAAATCTGATCAGAAAATATGCGTCCTCCGAAATGATTCGAACATGCATCCTCTAAATAGTGTTTTTGAACTCGCATTCTCTGCCGATTCTCGAAGGTTCCATATCTGCTTTGTTTAACAGGATGTCCTACGTGGCCGAATCGGTTAAGCATGTCATAGGGAGGTGCAGTTTTGAATCCTGCCGGAGGACGAATGTTTTCTCGAATATTCAAGCCGGTAAATGTGATTAAATAAAAGTGCTGTTTAATTAAATATACAGAATATCCATCTAAAATAACGCTTAAGCAAAACAAATTAAAATATGTCGGATTTAACTCATTTCATAATATATATATTATTTGGTAATCCGTATGGATATTCCCAAAGAGGATATAGATCCAGATAGCTCAATAGAAAAACAGAGCAAATAATAATTATTATGGAAACGAAGACTTTAAGAGGTCCTGGTGATAGTTTATTTCATTAGAATTGATATCGGTTCCAACTCTTCAGGCCAAACATTCAAATATTTTTTGTATTTATATAATAAATAATATATTTTGTATTTATATAATAGATATTTTTTTGTATTTATAGAATAAATAATATTTTCGTATTTCAATGTGTGATCTGAAGAGTTGGAACCAATATCGTTTCTAATGAAGTAAACTATTACCATGACCTCTTAAAGTCTTCGTTTTCATATATGTGTAAATGTGTGTGTGTGTATGAATGCACATAGACGCGGGAAATATATGCGTCCAGTATTTCGATTTGATTCAGGGAAGCAAGACAGAAACCTAATTTGTGCAAATAGCTTGGCTGAATCTAAAAGGGTAGCGATTCAGTGAGTTGACAAGAACCGATTCCAACCATTTACTGTAATTGTTTCTGTGTGGAACAACATCAGCACGAGGGAAATAAAGAATTCCGTTGCCCCGCATGAATAGAAGGTAATTATTGAAAAGGCGAGTTAATGATGACTTGATTACAAACCCACATACATTTTCAAACACGACGTTTAACGCAAGGAAAAATGAGGCGCTTTGCGTGGGTGTAAGAAATAATGGCATCTCATCGCTGGATATTCTTACTGGCCATTTTACTTTGAAAACTTTCGTGCCTTCGCATCTTCATGTATGATTTGAAAGTTTTCGGTATTCAATCAAGGAATGACGGTAATGGTATTATTAGGCGTTTCCTTATAAGGAAAAATTCGGCATTCATTGACCGTGAAAGAGCCACTCCTCAGGTCTAAACTAATTTTTCCCTTATTTATATTGATAAGTCTAGCAGTGGAGTAATGAATAACGACTCTGATAGAGGAATCGGAGAGCCGAGTTCGAATTCCAGTCGAATCAATTACATTCACTTACGTGCTAATAATCTTGGGAATGGTATGAAACCTCTTCTTCACCCCCAGTTATGGGTATATAACGGGACTAGACCGGGTTCTATATCCTTGGATGGCAACTGCGGGAAAAAATCTACCTTGTCAGTCATGTATCGAAAGATACATGATCGTCTAAGCGTGTATCACGCATGGCACATAACAGATTGAAGTCAAGCATCGACAAATTTCAGTGAAATAACAGAGGAAGAATCAAAGATCTGTAATAGCTGAGCGTAGAGTCGGAAATGGGCGACAAACGATGTTGATTGACATTTTACAAAACCGTGGAAAAAGAAATATTATTACTACATGCTATACTTCTCGGATGAGCATTTTCGTCTTGGTAGTTATATTCACGTTTCATATATCTGTCGATCCAAGTAACTTAAGAGAATTTCGAAATGAAAACTTTATTTAATCTATAAAAATGTTTCATTCACCATCCAGTGTATAAATTTCTACTTAGTACTAATCAACTGATTCTAAGTCTGTACTACCAAACCCAAGGATTGAACCTCTTTTTTTTTCTTTTTTTTTTTTTTTTTGTTACAAGCAATTGACCCGAAGCAAAGCTGGAGTGCCACTAGCACGCAAGGGGTTACATAGGATTGAGAACAAGAGTAAAGAGGCTTGTTTGAAGAAAGAAGACAGAGAAGGACGCAGAACAAGATCCAGGGATCGGTAGATGTCGATTGACATTACACTTGAATATTTGAAGATTATAGTCATCGGGGAAGCAACTAAGGAGAAGGGAGTTCCACAGACAGGAAGTGCGAGATATGAAGCTGTTTGAGTATAAGAGAGGGATACATTTAACCGTTTTTGAGAGTGAAAGGGTGGTAGCTCGCTTAAATGCATGCAGTCCAGGAACAAGCGAAAGTATTTCGTCGGAACAGTTACCGTGAAAATACTTGTAGAAGAGACAGAGGGAGGCCACGGCACATCTGTGGGATAGCTATTGTAGACTAGATGACAGATCAGGACCTACCATCTTGCA
>OZ038475.1:67360356-67385356 GCA_964036315.1 Acanthosepion esculentum
TCACTGCAAAAGACATACAATTGTATGAGTCATATTTTTATTTTCCAAATGAAAATACTCCCCAGGACATACATGAGGTAACGGAAATAAAATAACTCTCGGTGTTCAAATACATGATATACCTAGATCGTGTTATTTTTAATGTTAAGATTATTTTGAGGACGCTAGTACAAGGATGGAGCACCCAGTAAGGATCTGACTCTCGATTCAATAGTAATGATCTGCAAAACAAACTTGCTTATTACAGTACTGGCAAAAAGTTTAAAACTACCTTGCAGTAACCTAAAATTTCACTATTACTGCAGGATGTTGCATAATCCTTTTAGTTAGACGAACTGCAATTATTTGCAACAGTAAATCCTCCTCAATTTGAAACCATGTATCTATTTTCGAAAACTGTAATCTTGTTCGAAAGAATAGCTTTCAGCAATGTTTTATACGTTAGTTATGCAAAAAAAATGTCACGTCACTTTCTGACATTCGAAAAGCTTAAATTATAATATTATACAGACAGGTTTAAGCAGAGCGTGAAATCTCAGTCCAAATTGGTTGTTGCAAGACATCACTTCACAGTCCTATAGTCAGTTATCAAGTTGATAGCTCTTATTCTGATCGGAAGAAAAGTGGACATCGCAGCAAAAACAAATAATGATGATCACATCAACGGATCTATCGTATCATGCGAAAATATTCGAACTTCTATGTTTCTTGGGGGTACAGATGTGATGGTTTCGACTCTTTTTTTTTTTTTTTTTTTTTTTCGAGCAGATTGGTCAATGAATTTTAGGTAATGTTCTGCTAACCTGTCCGAAAAATGAATTTTTGATTGTCAAAAAGAAAACGAAGCGACTGCCATTCGCCAAAATATCATAAACATTGGACAGAAGAGCAATTAGGAAACGGTATATTCTCTGATGAATTAAAATTGCAGTGTTCCTAATGCGTCAGCATTATTTCAGAATGTCTCTTAGAAGGAAATATAATGAAATTTATACCATACAAACTAAAACATCCTTCCAACAAGATGTGCTTGGAACAGCTGTTTTATATTTTACGGACATTGGGACAACTATGAATGGTCAAAATTATCTGGGACTGTTTCAGGGTTAACTAGAGATTCACATGCACATACAGGGTGCCCATAAAGTTCGTGTGCACTTTAAATAATGTATAACTTTATTTGTATTTGCGATGAAAAAAAATTTGTAAAAAGGATTCGAAAGAAGCAAATCCATATTTTTAAAGGTTTTATTGAAATTTCATTTAAGTTTCCACATGTCCTCCATCATTAGCAATACAAAGGGTAATACGATTTTGAAGTTCACGGAAAACATTTGCCAACTAATTTACAGTAATGCCTGAAATCACATTAGTTATTTTAGCTATACTTAAAACAAGGTACATTAAAGTTTATAACATTTTTACAGATTATTTCTATCGCGAATAGAAATAAAGTTATAATTTTTTTTAAGTGCACACGAACTTTATGGACACCCTGTATATAGTAGCAGCTAATGTACGCGTGAGGGTGACATATGTCACAAAGGAAGGGCAAGAATATCGTGGTCACGATTAATATCTTGAAATGTATTGGCAACAGCCCTGATCTCAATACCATAGAAAAGTTGTGGGATTGCATGAAGAAGGTTCCAGGCAAAAAGCAAGACTGCAATTCACAATGATATCTCTTACACTGAGAGAAAGAAAATTGAACGCCCCAGAAAAAATAATCCCTAGAATAAATAAAAAAAACAACTCCCATCATCAAATCCTTCATTTCGCGATATTCAGGCAGAAACATTCGAGTCACACCGTTTCTGAGAGGCACAGGTGTAATTCTCGCGACTCTTTCTAGTAGAATGGTCACTGAATTTCAACTCATTCCCGAAGATGAAGATTATTCGGGGAAAATGATGATGAAACGCCTGGTATTCGCGAAAAAGACATGGGCATTGGACTGTCACAATAGGAAGATGTTATGTTCCCTGATGAATCCAAATTGCAGCCAGTCATGGGTATGACACTAAACAAACATCTGGCAACAAGACTTCTGATCTGGTGAGGTGATAGCACTTGTTAGGGTCCCAACTACAGGTAAATAATGAAACTTCCAAACTTGGATTAAAATACTATAAAAGTATCAAAATAGATTTTATTAGTAAAAAAATTACCAAATCTCACAAGAAAATTAAATTTTAGCATTAAATGACACACAAGGAGTTGATATGCCATTAAACAAACCAAACTGCGGCGATTTATTTTGCGTCGGAATTATGTCAGAAGATCTCGTGGAAAGAGATATGATGAAAAAATATGAGAACAATTGCTTTATATTTTCTGGACCTTGGAACAATTATGAATAGTCAACAACTAAAACCAATATCAAATGTAACTCTAATAAAAAACAATGACAAAATCAAGACTTTGATATTTCACAAACAAAAGACAAAGGACGACACCCATTATTAGTGGAAGGAGCAATAACAGCAACTGGACATGAGAAAACTATTTTCAGGAAAAAAAAAAGATCTTATGAATTTCAACCGACGACAACATAGCCTGTTTGATCAATAAATAGTGAATGTTTCCTTCTAAGCCATCAACTAGTATTACTATTGCTATTACCATTACCTTTACTATTATCCTAGCACACTCTTTCATCTTGCAGGCTTACGTTCACATCACTTTGAAACACCAGTTCCTGTACGGTCACCGAAGTTAACCATCGTTGAGCGTGGTCAGTACGTAGATGGGTTACCGTCAGAGAATACCAGGTGCTGTAAGATTGGATGTGGGTTTGGTGTAATGGATAATGGTTCGACATTTTTAATTGGAAAGCAGAGTTTAGATTCCAGTTGGGTTCGTTGTATTAACTTACGCAAAAATACCCTTGGGAATTGTATGAATTCACCACCTCTACCTTCATTTACAGGTTAATTAGTAAGACTTGATTGCTAAACCATTACTATCTCAAAACAATTCTTACAATCTAAAAATATTAACATGCATATGGTTAAGCTATAGCAAACGAGTCTGTCTGTCATATAAAGTGGCATAATATTGAAAATCGTGTGTAATTGTGCACCAACTTGTCTTCGGGGATTAAAATAATAGTATAAAAACAACCAAACAAAATGTTACTTTTGATAGTACCTGAATAGGTCCGGTGGAGTAATGAATAACAGCTCGGATTGGGGAATCGAAGAGCCGGGTTCGAATCCCAGTCGAATTTATCAGATTTACTTAAGTGCTAATACTCTTGAGAAATACCAGAATCTCTCTTTTTCTCTCGGCTGGGGGGAAATAGCTTGACAAACTGGATAAGGAGAAGGAGAACTCTGAATTCAAAACCTTACAATCTAAAATATTTTATGGCTTTAAATAACTTCCAAAGGGTTGATACGCCATAAAAATTCGAATAGATCAATTTTTCATCTTACGTCGGAATTTTCTGAATACAAACGCAGATGAGCTATTCTTACAATAATGACAGAAATATCTTAAACAAGGGAGATATGATATTTAAATTCTTATTTGTTTTCCTGCATTTAATGTAGTCAAAGATTTGAGGTATTTTATTTCCTTCGCACACTTACAATTTTTTTTTTTTAGTTTGTCTTTTTTATTTCTTTTGTGTGTTTGTGTGTGTGTGTGTGAGAGAGAGAGAGAGAGATTTTCCTTTATTTCACCATTTTGTCTTTTCCACTTTGAGATCAAAATGTTCAGTTTTTGGCTTTTTTTCTCTTTTTCATTTTCCCGAGTTGATTTTTATTTGTTAATATTATATATTTTTTTCTTCTAAAGTTCCGTACGGTAAATAATGATAATGTTTTCCTTTGATTCTAAATCATGAATTCCATCAGGGATAAGCGAAAATTTACAGCCGGAAATTATATTTATTTCTCTTTCTTTATTCTCAAAGTATATGAATTATAGATCGACTAGCTGTTTATGTAAACAATGGACTGAATTTATTCAATAACACTTTCATGATTATTTATTTATATATATATATATATATATATATACTCGCTATATCTTGCTTTGGACAATGAAAGCAGTGAGAATCGTACTCATTACAAAACGGATTGCTATTCATTGCTACATAGACAAATGAAAAAATATTTCTTCAATATTCACTCACATACATACACATACACACACACACACACACACATATATATATATATATATATATATATATATATAATGTTTCTGTCTATTACTCTCTATTTTCTATTTCTTTATCACTATCTTCGTCTATCACTCTGGATTTTTGTCTCTGTTTCTCTCTTTGACTCTATCCCGTCCTTTTATCTGTGTGTGTGTGTGTGTGTGCATCAGTCTGTATCTGTGTGTGTTCCCCCCCTCTCTGTATATGTCTATTGTGTACTTTACATTTTTAAATTCCCACATTATATAGCTTCCCAAAGATCTTCGATTATTCTATTTTCACTATGAAAAAAAATATATTGATAGACGTGGTCTGGTGAGTCTTGTTTTTATTTTCTTCATTTGAATAGCAGTTACCCACTAAATGCAGTCCTCAAAATACAATAAATGGAGAGGAGGGGGAAGAATTATATCGATGACTGGTTTACGCATCGATTATAATGTGTAACAAAATTTTGACTTTTTTGTCTTTGGTCAGTGTGTCTTATTTCGTAATTTCTTCTGTCTAGAAAGCAAAAGAAAAGGACTGTTATTCTCTTCAAACTTTGCTTTTCTGACCGGAACGTCGATGTTTTAAAACTAACCTATCCTCCATTATATTCCAAATAAATTCAGCCAAAAAAGATGGGAATTTTCTACACCTTTCTAGAAATTTCTAAAAGTTTCAAGAATTTCTAGTACGTTCTGACAACCAAGGATCATATATTGAAAACTGTATAATTGTAAATCACAAAAACCTACTTCTAAATTTTTGTGTTCTTTTCTGTGAAATCCTAGTATAATGCTACTTTTTAATCATATTTTCTTCCTATTTTGCGTGAACGAGTATGTTCACATTCGCCAGTTTTCCTAGTGAGAATAGGTAAAATTCAAAAATAGCACCCTAGTCACAAAAGCCGTTTTGAAGGATATATTAGCCATTTTTCATACTTTATAGGCGTAATCAAATAGGAAAAACTGCTGCTACCCAAAGGTCAAAAATAGTGTTACATAATGTTATTTAAGTATTTCAAAATCTTTCCCATAAAATTATTCTTACACGACGAAAGATTTAAGATTGTAACTCATTTTCCATAGTTTTATTATTTATTTATTTATATTTTTAAGTCATTTTATTCTTTCGCTCTGTTAGAGGTAAAGAATAAAATGATTATATTCCGCCAATCTTTTAAATTATGAATGCTTGACGATCTTAGCAAACGGCACTTGAAGCATTTACCTTTTACATGACTTTCGGTAGAAAATACGGGGTAAGTTTAGTCACGAGGAAAGTTCTTGTTTGTTAAATTTAATTTTAGTGTGACAGAGAGCTGAAGACGCACAGGAATAACAAAAAAGGCTTTCGAGAAATTAGGCAAAGTATTAAGACATAGAAATATTTTGTTAGAAACAAATAAAAGACTGCTGAACTGCTATGTTATATCTCTCATTTAGTATAGCAGCTAGTGCTGGAGAATTTCCTTACAGATGAAGAAGGAACTCAATGCAACAGAGATGTGGTCGGATAGATGCTGGGGAACACAAAAGGCAGAACACGTGAGCAACGTGTTCTAAAGAAAATAGGAACCGAAAAATACATATTTCAATCAGAAAGAAACATTTAACATTTCGGGAACACATTATGAGGAAGGGCGACTTGGATATTTAATACACATAGGACGTATTGAGGAAAGTATCATTAAAGACTACCATCTAATATCTTACACTCCGTCGTTCACCTATCTTCCGGTTCACACTCCTCCTCAGTCTTTTGAGCAAGAGTAGAGGTTTATCCCTTGTTTTCTGTTTAGGGCTTAGTCTCTGGTTCCTTCTAAAGTCTTTTTTTTTCATTCCAAGTAACCCCTTGCGTCTTCGTGCCATTATCGACTTGCTTGGGGTGAATTGATTTTTTTTTTAAAAAAAACCTAAACCTACACAAATCCTGATTAGTGGACATACCCTCAAATAGTCCCGTTGCCTCAAACGACTTCCGGTGGAGCGCGTATATTCGATGCCATAGCAAAAGATGCCGGAAGAATGGCCAGTTCTTTGTAACGTTTCAGAAAATGCCTAACTCTTGCTGCCATGATCTCTTTACAAGAATTGAGTGTTGTTGCCGCATCTGGTCTGATGCAGCTCCGTCCCTACTCTCGAGCCGAAATAGTTCAAAAGCGCTTTGCGTCCTTGTGGGTGATGAATTATTAGCCACCCTGTAACGCTTATTCCACAGATGAAACGTCGCTAGCCTCTCACGATTATAACGCTATTACTATGGCATACGTTCGGACAAGTTACATTCTTTAGTTCCGTTAGCTCAGAGATTCAAAGCTAGGGCATAACATGCCATGTCCACGGTGGCAAACTATCCCCTTCGTGTTCCGCTCAGAGAGCTTGTTTCCCACAACTGTCTTTCCCAAATTCTCTTAATTTCGCCTGCCTAACAACACTTTCACTCAGTAACCTTCAATCTTACGTGACTCTTGGGTCATGCACACCACCAGTCTTTCAAATGATTACCACTAGTATCTTATATTCCTGACAAATATAAAAACGGATATTACATATTTCCGAATATTTTAATTTTCAACCCGATTAACATTCCCTTGGTATATCAGTTAATCTGGGGCCTAATGATAAGT
Source organism: Acanthosepion esculentum (assembly GCA_964036315.1). NCBI lineage: Eukaryota > Metazoa > Mollusca > Cephalopoda > Sepiida > Sepiidae > Acanthosepion > Acanthosepion esculentum. The sequence goes on from OZ038475.1 coordinate 67,367,148, forward strand.
CCCCAGGTTTGATGATAACAACAAGGCAGCAAGGCCTCTGATCGAGAGATTGGAGATTTTGATGAGCGTGGAACGCCTTCTAGATTGTGTGGTAGCACCTGTTTGGGTCCCAACTATGGGCAAAAGAAAAACACTATGAAAATATAAAATACATTTTAATAGTAAAAATACAAGGAATATATTTTTATATAAAAAGACCAACAATACATATCACAAAATGACAAGCAATACCTTTTAGCTGTAGTTGAAGGCATACAATTACATTCCAAATATATTTAGTTGTAGCCATAAAATTGTTTTCAAAGTATTTAGCTTGCAGCATTAAATAAGCCATAGTGGTTGATATGCCGCTAAACAAAATCAACCAAACAACAAGCGTAACTAAACTTTCATGACATTAATGTATGTAATAGCCTACAATTTTTTTTAAAAATCAAACTGTATTCCAAAATATCACTTCAACAAAACTACAACATAAAACACATCACCGCATCTTGTAATTATGTCGATACAAATATGTATATGCACAAAAGCTGAGTGTCATCTACCATGTACTCAATTGTGAAAGCAGAATAACATACATTTACTTCAAAGTTTCCAAGAAAATTAAACTTCGGCATTAAATGATCCATAAGGAGTTGATATGGCATTAAACAAATCAACCAACTAATGATGAAAAATGATTTGATGTTACACACCAATATTTGTCTCTCAAGATAATAGGCCTTTCAAAGCAATTAAAAACGGGTTCAAAAGATTAAGACGATGGTTCTTCACAAAGTGTAATATCAAGCAGCAAAAATCACATCATTTGAAGAATTCCAGCAGCTACAACTAACATTGATAGGACTTCTGATTAGAAAAGAAAATAATGACTAATTTTAGCATTACTATGACCAATTGGGGGCACAGTGGTGTAATGGATTGAGGAATTAGAGAGGGTTCGAATTCCAGTCGAGTGTATTACATGAATCCCTCTCTTACCCATTCCCTGGTGAGGAGGGGGAAAGACATGATGGCAACCGATCTAGGAGAAGGAAAATTCTGAATTCAAACCAGCCTTGAGAGAGTTGGGCTATCTTGCCCAAGACACACTACGGCTGCAAAACATATGATGCCCTTAGGACTCTAATGACTTACGGAACACGTAATCGTGATGAATTCTTAATATTACTAATAATCACATACCTTAACTATTCCTTTATAATGCCCCTCGCTAACTGTAATACATAAATATATATTCTATGTATAATTTGCGTGATTTTCATATTTTATAGATGCTAACTTTAACCTAATTTTAAACTTTATTCAGCATTTTATTTGCTTCGTGACGACTAGAAATAAGAATCTTTGTTTAGTTTATATTACGTATTGAAAAACACGATTTACAGAGTATTTAAAGTAAATGAAATGCCATATTTACGCAAAAAAATGCGACTAGTCTGCGGTGAAATTAAGTCTACACTTGGAGAAACAAAATTATAAACGAAAACACATTTTTCTGTAGCGCGAAAAAAATTAGACAGCTATTGGAAGCCTAGCAGATAATGCCTGAAACCATGGTGGGGAGGGTCATTCACGAAATTGCTGCATCACGAACGTACTGGACAGCAGTGAAGATGTCATCCTTTTTGAGGAAAATTGACAAGATGTCTCTCTAGACGACGGTGATGACGATATCGAAGATGACAAAGATATCTGCTACTCTGACAATGTAGGTGAAAATTCTCGCGTATAATACTATACTCAACTATAGCGGAAAATGTGTATTATACTCGTATAATTTTGGTAAAGTGAACATTATACAGTGAAACGTTTTTGTCAAAATTAAACTACAACTACAGAGACAATTATTAATCCACCCTTGTTAGAGCTCTTCCTATCTTTTCCGAAGTAAAATTTATTTAAAAAGTATATGTATGAATCTTTCATATTCTCTGGCGGATAGTGTTTTTAATCATTTCACTGCAAGCAAAGGAATAAAGTTACTAAAACACAAGGGATTACCGAGTGTGAAAGAATGAGAAAAAGGAAACATTATTAAGAACAATAAAAGAATAGGAATTAAGAAGACAAAAATAACGATTGATATCGCATTTAATTTGACTGGAAAGCAAGAGACCGGAAGAGTTCACAGGAATGAAATACTAGAGAAAAAAACTGATACTATAAAATTTACGGTTACATTTAGCAATTTCAATTATAAAATGATGAAACCTATCTGCCAATCAAATACTGCGCTTAAATTCGTAAAGTCGAAGTGCCAAAAGAGAAAAACTCATCAGAAGAATTACCATGAAAATATTTATAGAAAGGCACAGTGAGGCTACGTTATGGCGGTGGGAAAGTAAATGAAGTAAGAGTTGTCAGACCAAACCCGATAAAATTGCATTACTTATTTGGATAGGACAAGACCAGATGTGACAGCAATCTGGACGAAAGGTAGACTTATAAATGTATCTGATTCCGACGAGAAAAATTTTTCTAGCACGTCACAATGAACCGACTTTCCTGGCAGCAGACCAAAATTGTTTATTCTTTTATTCCATGAGTTACGTCTCATGATACCTCTGTGCATAGCCCGTGAAATAGTTATTCATAGTTAAGGCAGCAATGGCCTTGAACAAAAAAATCAATATTTTTTGCCAAGTATTTAAAGAAGCATTTAAGATAAGCCTTTCCAAAACTGAAACTATGATCTGGAATTGGAATGAAAACAGTTCTTGCTGGATTTCTAGTTACTATTTAGTAAATATCTAGTCACTATTATGTTGCGGTAATCAACATTTTGGATGGTAAATATTTACGGGCTCCTGGAAAAATTAACCCACAAACAATACTGGCGGGCTCATGTGAGTCCAAGTAGAAATTAGAAACACAAAACAAACGACATCTAATTTCATGTATTGACTAAAGAAATTACAATTGCAACAAAAGAACAAATATTTAAAGTCTAAATACATAGAAAAAAACCTTTAAAACCAGAGAATGTGCGTTTATGTGTGAGTGTGAAATGTGTGTAGACCTACTCGATAAACACGTGAGTGTGAAATGTGTGTAGACCTACTCGATAAACACGCGAGTGTGAAATGTGTGTAGACCTACTCGATAAACACGCGAGTGTGAAATGTGTGTAGACCTACTCGATAAACACGCGAGTGTGAAATGTGTGTAGACCTACTCGATAAACACGCGAGTGTGAAATGTGTGTAGACCTACTCGATAAACACGCGAGTGTGAAATGTGTGTAGACCTACTCGATAAACACGCGAGTGTGAAATGTGTGTAGACCTACTCGATAAACACGCGAGTGTGAAATGTGTGTAGACCTACTCGATAAACACGCGAGTGTGAAATGTGTGTAGACCTACTCGATAAACACGCGAGTGTGAAATGTGTGTAGACCTACTCGATAAACACGCGAGTGTGAAATGTGTGTAGACCTACTCGATAAACACGCGAGTGTGAAATGTGTGTAGACCTACTCGATAAACACGCGAGTGTGAAATGTGTGTAGACCTACTCGATAAACACGCGAGTGTGAAATGTGTGTAGACCTACTCGATAAACACGCGAGTGTGAAATGTGTGTAGACCTACTCGATAAACACGCGAGTGTGAAATGTGTGTAGACCTACTCGATAAACACGCGAGTGTGAAATGTGTGTAGACCTACTCGATAAACACGCGAGTGTGAAATGTGTGTAGACCTACTCGATAAACACGCGAGTGTGAAATGTGTGTAGACCTACTCGATAAACACGCGAGTGTGAAATGTGTGTAGACCTACTCGATAAACACGCGAGTGTGAAATGTGTGTAGACCTACTCGATAAACACGCGAGTGTGAAATGTGTGTAGACCTACTCGATAAACACGCGAGTGTGAAATGTGTGTAGACCTACTCGATAAACACGCGAGTGTGAAATGTGTGTAGACCTACTCGATAAACACGCGAGTGTGAAATGTGTGTAGACCTACTCGATAAACACGCGAGTGTGAAATGTGTGTAGACCTACTCGATAAACACGCGAGTGTGAAATGTGTGTAGACCTACTCGATAAACACGCGAGTGTGAAATGTGTGTAGACCTACTCGATAAACACGCGAGTGTGAAATGTGTGTAGACCTACTCGATAAACACGCGAGTGTGAAATGTGTGTAGACCTACTCGATAAACACGCGAGTGTGAAATGTGTGTAGACCTACTCGATAAACACGCGAGTGTGAAATGTGTGTAGACCTACTCGATAAACACGCGAGTGTGAAATGTGTGTAGACCTACTCGATAAACACGCGAGTGTGAAATGTGTGTAGACCTACTTGATAAACACGTGCGCGAAAGAGTACAGAAGTCAAGAAAGAAAACCATGAAAACTAACGTGCCCCAGTAGGAGACACTTTTTTTCCCCACGTGTGACTATATATTATAGCCAGAAGCTGTAAAAGAGGAAAGAGTGTATGGAGATATGAATATATTTTGGCTTAAGGAGCATCCCATAGCGATGTCCTTTTTTTTATCAAATTCAAGTTAGATAACCCACACAGTTGTGGTACATAACCTGAATCTATCAGAAAATCAAGAATGTAGAATAATAAATATTAAACATTTCAAATTCCTCAGTTATAAAAGATTTAGGAAATTAAATCCGAATAGGCAGCACTAAGGGTAGTTTTTCCAACACAGCAGAATTCCCCGAAACTAAAATCTGAGTCTAACAGCTCGTGTCATGATCTTAAATAGACTTATCAGATTTAGGCTTTAATAAGTGTGTTATACATAGCGTCAAAATCGTTCCGAATGTGCTAAACTCTCGGCTATATACAACGATTTTCTCAGATCAATGGTTAAAAATGAATTCAAGCAAATAAATTATGTTTGTCTTAAGAGATCTTTTCTGTTAATCCAGGCCAAAATATAAAGAATTTATATTTAATAAATTTCACACCAAAATTCAGAAATGTCCTTTAAAATTTGTTGTAAAAAATGCATTCATTGTTATTTTTTGCGTTACTTCTCCAACTTTAACCATAAATAAGTATTATTTTATGGTCGATTAGTCGTGACCCTTGGAGCCAATTTCCTTTCTTTGGCGACTTATCTTTACGGCATTCAATGAGATGGCAACCGCCTCTATCCTGTCGATCCGTTAAGCTCAAACTTACATTGTGCCCTTCAGAGCATCTCATCGACGAAGGAAGAATATTTATTCTCTGTAAAAAGCGAACACCACTCTCCTTGTAGCTACATTCTTGTATTAATTCTAGCAAGCTTCATAGCAAGCTAAACAAATTTTGATTTATAATTTCAAGAGTGCCAAAAATTAAACTAAAAGAAAAAACAAACTTTGATTTAAAATTTATAATTTTTATGGGGTGAATGAATATTTGTGATAAGTAACTTTACATTATTTGGGGTGGAATAACAGAAAAGATCGCTTAAAAGGATTCTCCTTTGCCAGATCTCATAGAAGTTCACCAAGTAACAGAAAACACATCTCTTAAAGACTTTTAATAGCGGCAACAACTAATATGCATAGCACATTAAGACTGACTGCAAATGACATAATAAAAATGCTGACTTTCCACGGTACATTAAACAAAAGGTTAGCAAAGAAACTCCCATCAATACTGGAAATGGCGATAAGAGTGGACTAGATACTTCTTCATAAACATTGTTCTACGATTTTATAAATCCCAACCGACAGTAATACTGTTTAGTAAATGAATGCCGCATGCTTTCTTATAAAGAAAATGCTAAGCTCACAGTTACCAGTGAGACTCGTCTTCCTTCAGTATTTGTGAATGGACTAGTTTCGATTTTTGTTTCTTCACCCTTGTAGCATTTTACTGAACGATATTAACATCGATACACAACTTGTAGTGGGTGCTTCTGAAATAGAACAATAATCGTCAAGTTGGTGTACTTAACACATTTACTGCTATTCTCTTTCTTTACCCTCCTCCCCCAACCTACCTAAGGGGTGTAAAACATCCAATCGGGAAAGCCGGTCTGTTGTTGATTGAATTTACAAGTTTGCTGCACATTCTGCCGTTTTTGTTTGGAAGGAAATATTTCCCATGGTGTTGGCCGTGCATTTTCAATAACTAGGAAAAGTCTGCATGATTTCAGTTCTACGCCTAACGATGGAAAGAAAAACATTTTCGAATTATTAACAGTGACGTTTACTTCAAAAGCAGTTCTCCCAGCGACGAAACTATTCACTGATCTGATTCTGAAACATTCGCTCACTTCGTAGCCATAGGAGATATTCAGGGTTCCTGTAGAGACTCGGTATTGGTATTGTGTTCACATATCGGCATCTCATGACAGGAAAGTGAAAATATATTTCGCAAAAAATATCCAAACACTCGGAAACAAACAAATAAAGGAAATATATGCAATAAGCGAGAATGAAGTCAGTTTCCACCGACGGTAATGCCTCATGTTATTTGGGTGACGACATCAGAGGCGGACGTTGGTTGCATCGCGCTAGATAGTGATCCTTTCCACCAACAACCCATATTATTTTTATCATGTAACGGCAATTGGCAAAATGGCATCGATCATGAAAGTACCTTGGAAGAGGTGTCACCGGAAGCTTTCGTTTAGAATCCTCATTTAGAATAGGTCTGGGTAACCATTTTGGAACAGTTGGCCGCCAGAGGTACAGTTCATCATTAGGCGGGTCGCACTAATAAAAGAAAAAAATCTAAGTAATTATCCATTAAAGATACCGTAGACAAAAAGAGCATGCGCATAAGCAACTGCTTTAGAAATGGTGAAAAATCGATTTTTTTTTTTCTTTGGAGAAAAGATTCCTTCTATAATTAAAAAAAATGTAGTCTATAACATTACTGACGACAGTTATTAGCACACGCTGTTATGTGTGATTTAATTCTAACTGGCTTAAAAGCCGCTCTGTCGGGCGGCATTTAAGCTAACTCCTACAAATGGCTCTTCATTGGACCTTCATCACAATAGATAGAGAGGAGTAGATGCAATAGGCAACAATGAACTACAGAAGAACTCAAAATTGATCACTGCATTTAAGTATTTAAGCATACCTTTTAAAACTTCAACGATAATTCTTCTGTCGCCATTTAAAGATGATTTGATGTACGTAGGTGCTTATTTTCCGTACAAACAATTATTTTTATTTCATGGGTGACTTTCATGGCTGGATTTCGCAATTAATGTCGGTTATTCCAAAAACATATTCAAGTTATAAAATAGCACGCTGACATTCGCATTTATTATATAGATTTATTTATTTGTCTGTATAAAGACATTTTTAAAGTATTAGGTTGGTGCAAAAATAATGTCGTTTTTTGACGTTCAACTTCAAAAGATCATAACTCCTTTCATAATAAACTTTATTAATCGAAATAAGAACCATTAGAATCGACACATTTTTGCCAACGAGAAAAGTTTATTTATCCCATTAGCATAGAAATCCGGAGTTATGAAAGCGATGAAGTCATTGAAGGCCGATTCGGCAACATCTCGGCTTTTGAAGCATTTTTCGCGCAGGAAGTTGTCCAGATGCTTGAAAAAGTGATAATCGGTGGGCGAAAGGTCCGGTGAATATGGGGGATGAGGCAGTCTCGTAGCCCAATTCGTTCAGCTTCTGCAGGGTCAGTTGAGCAACATGCGGGCGAACGTTGTCATGGAGGAGAATTGATCTCTTCATATTGACCAATCTCGGGAGCATACGTTGGAGCTTCTGGTGCATTTCGTCAATTTGTCGGCAGTACTTCTCCGCCGTAATCGTTTCGCCCGGATTGAAGAAGGTGTGATGGATGAGACCGGCCGCAGACCACCAAACAGTCACCATAACCTTTTTTTGGTGCAATTTCGGCTTCGGGAAGTGTTGCGGAGCTTCTCCGACATCCAACCGCCGGTTGTCGTAGAGGATCCACTTCTCATCACACGTCACAATCCGCTCGAGAAATGGGTCGTTTTTGTTGCGCAGAAGGAGCGTAGAAGACACCTCAAAACGACGATTTTTTTGATTATCGTTCAATTCATGCGGCACCCATTTATCCAACTTTTTTGACTTCCCAATTTGCTTTAAATGGCGAAAGACTGTTCAGTGGTCGACCTCGAGTTCAACAGCAACTTCTCGTGTGGTTTTGCGAGGATCGGCTTTAATTAAGGCTTTCAAATGTTCGTTATCAACCGCAGTCGGCCGGCCGCGACCGTCTTCATCTTCGAGGCTCTCGTCACCATTGCGAAATTTCTTGAACCACCGTTGTGCCACACGTTCGTTAGTGCTTCCTGGGCCAAACGCATCATTGATATCACGAGCTGTATCGGCAGCTTTTCGGCCTAGTTTGAACTGGAACAAGAAAATCGTGCGGATTTGAATTTTGTCTATGCTGTCGAAAAGCCTGCAAAAAATGAATGAAGAGATTGAGAACGGTAACGAATAACACGATTCGATAGAGCGAAAAACGCGCTTCAAAATGATATATAACATGGCTATATATATCAATGAATTAATTCAGAAATCGTATATAAATTTAACATATGTGAGAAAACGACATTATTTTTGCACCAACCTAAAAAAAGAAAAAAATAATTTTTAACTTTTTCTGTTTCTTAAATAAAAGATGTCTACACTTATGATCTTCCCTAGTGAAAATCGCCAACGGTTTAAAATGCTGAAAAAGTTACCTTCAACGAAATGTTACAAAATTCAAGAAACATTGTATTTAATCATTGTTTATGTATGTGGCTATCACTGTGAGTGAACAATGGAGAACGAAAGGAAAGAAACAACATTTTAATAACGTTATTTTTCTCGTGAAATTAGGCGTGCCATTCCTAATGCCAAACGGGCCTCAGTTTGCCTAGAACTGATTTAGAACAATCATTTTTTGGGAATACAGTAGGTTTAAATAGAGGCGACATCTCTGATGATGTTTTAAGTGCGAGGGCTTGAGTTATCCTGTATCGGGTAATACTTCTTTCTTTTCATCACTCCAAAAGGTTTTCATCCTTTAGCTATCAATTCTAAATCATGACGGTGGGATTCTGCCCTTGATAGTCTGACTAGGTTCTAGGAGGCTGTAAAGTTCAACCAAAAAAATCAGGAGGGCCTTTGAGCGGTGAATACCTGGTTTAGGATAAGTTGGGTGAGAAACCTGAGACTCGGTCATACGGAAAATGTACGATCAAGAAAAGGGTTATTTTCAAACTATACAGCGTATAAAAACGCACGATCAAGGAATTGGTTATTTTGAAACTATACAGCGTATAGAAAACGCACGATCAAGGAAAGGTTATTTTGAAACCATACAGCGTTTAGAAAATGTACGATCAGGGAAAGGGTTATTTTGAAATGACACAGCGTACAGAAAAGGCACGTTCAAGAAAAGGGTTATTTTGAAACGATACAGTATATAAATGATTAAGAAAAGGTTTATTTTGAAACTAAGAGTCAATTTTCGTCAATTTTCGTCGATTTCTCAAATATCTTCGGATTATTCTGTTTTGTTTGCAACAACCGATTGTGTGTTTCTGGATGAAATTCAACAACTACTCTCGATTCTTCACTGTTCAGTAATATCTTGTGAACGCAATTAATTAAAACAAACTCAAACAAAATTCAGAATAGAAGCATAAACACATGCTTTAAACTTATATGAAGATGTGCACATAAACGGAAGGGAATTATGGGAAAAATCATCCCACTAATTCAACGGAAACTACCATTAGTTTTGTTTCAATCCAGTGCTTCACAATTCCCCTATTTGCTTGTACTTTTCTTTTGTCTTTATTTTTATTCATATCTCTATTGTCAGTCATTTCTCTTACAGATACATGTCCTTTGTCACTCATTATTATTCCCTGAAATGTAAATCACAAATGTTATTTATTACTCTTTAGAAAACAAAAAAAATGAATTTGCATACCCTTATCATATTAGTCTGTTATTTTCATTTGAACTTGGAAGAGTTAAAATCTGTTTGAACTGTTTCGATATCGGTGCTTCGTGAAGAATTTAACTTGTCACAAGGATGATACGTTAGGATAGGTAATTATTCATATCTAGGTGTATCGCTAATAAAGATTAATTAAGAAACTAGATTACAAAAACTATCCACTCATACCACCAACAACCTTCGTATAGAAATGAGCAAAATTATAAGAATCTCAGAAGATAATGTTTCTGTTGAAAAGTAGCTAGCACCTCTTCAGCACACTACCAGATGGCCTGGCTAATAGACTTAAAATAGTCTACGATTAAGGACTTCAAAAGTTGATTAATAAGTTCATACTAAACTGATTTATATTCGGACTTCGTTTGGCTAAACAGCATTTGACCCTCTCCTCTATTCTCTGTAAGCTGTCTTGTTAATTGTTTTGTAACTTATGTGTTCTGTGTTTTTGTTTTTTTTTTGTATGTATCCATTAGCACCGGATACTGACACTGAATAAATATTAAGCACTCATTCTTCTCTGTGTATCATTCACCTCAACGATACCACAGTTTCCTCAGAAAAATCAGTTTTGGCACCTTGTCTAAATATCATTGCCTTATGACCGGGCAATGACATTGTGTAAAAACAAATTACACGTGCACTGAAATAGAAAGAAAGAAAGGAAACAAATTAAGAAAAATATTAATAAGAAAGAAAGAAAAACAGAAATTAAGAAGAGGAATGAAAGATGAAAGAAATGATTGCTTGATTCGTTTTTTACGGCTTATCAACCTTTTGCAGGTTAAACCCAGAAAATAATTTTTAGATTGTAAGATTTTTTTTATTTTTAGATAATAATGGTTTAATGATGCCAGACTTACTAATTAACCCATAGCGGGGGAAGAGTTGGATTCATACCTTTCTCAAGGGTAATTGCTCGTAAGTGAATAAAATGAACCTGCTCTCCGATTAACAATTCTGATCCATTATTCATTACACCACTCACATATCCTAGGTTAAGTTACCTGGTATTCCCAAGCGGTCAACCAACTAGGTACTGACCAAGCTCGCCGTTGCTTAACTTCGGTGATGTGACCATAAGCCATGTAGAAAGAAGTGAAAAGCGACGAATAGACACATTTAGAGAAAGAGATGTAATGAATAAAAGGGGGAGAGAGGGTAATGAATAAAAGAAAGAAACGAACAAGAGGAAATATGAAAGTAAATACAAAGAAAGGAAGGGCCGCACAGGAAACTTTGGGGTTACATTCGAGTTGCTGGTGTCAGCAACCTTTCATTTCTTTTTAAGTCTTCATCGGATACATTATTTTTCTCCCTTTCGGCATTAAACTTGGTCTTATTCGCCATTCCCAAGTAATTCGCCTTCGGGCCACTTCAACTTGAATTCATGACAAGGTACTAAGTGTTTTACAGCTTGGTTCTTCGATCTCATCCAGAAGAGCCTGCGTTTCAGAGAGGCATTTCAAGTGCCTAATGGGCTTGCCACTGATTCTTTCGCTGCATTCGAACTGTGGAAAAGAACGCCTCTCAAGTGTTTCTTCTATAAATACCAATATATACATCAATTTCTTCATATAGGCGTAGCTACTAACCTTACGCGGGGTGCTGTAAATGTCCCGTTCACGGAAAAAATTATTTTTCTCATTATCTTGCTCGGAAAATTTTCAGCGCCTCTTTGTATCGCAACATATATATTATTTACATTATTCGAACTATTGACCTCAGCTTCGTTGCCATATTTAAGACAACATTTCGGCCGTTGTAGGCACCGGCCTACTTCAGATGGTTGGAATGTCGAACTGAACCCTTTATTTCGCTCGGCCGAAAAGTTGTGATAAATATGACAACAAAGATGAGGACAACAATCCGAATAATGTAAATAGTGTACATAATACCTCATCTCAGAAATATAGACAGACATATATATATATATATATATATATATATAATCTTTTTTCTTTTCTCTTTTTTTTTTTTTTTTTTTTTTTTTTTTTTCGGACATTTCTTTCTTAGCCTACACACATAGTTCAATATATATATATATATATATATATATATATATATATATAGCTGGTCACTCTTATTCGAGGATACCTGTCTACTAGGGCGCCTGTCCAGTCCCTATTGCAGACGCTCGCTCAGGGAAATTTTTGTTTGTTCAACACCCACAGATTCCACCTGTGGTTTATACAACAACTATGCTGAGCAGACCTTAGTTACAGTTTCTGGGAGAGACCGTGTTATTCAGCATGATAAACAATTTGAACAAGACCAACAAAATCAAACTCTAGGTCACGATAGCTTGTGACTTCATGTTAGCACAAATTTAAATCCCAAGTTTTGGGTCAACCCATGGTATTCAGGCACTTTCCAATGGTATCGCACCCTCCAGACCGATAACATCAGGAAGTAGACTTCTTGGCAAATCAACCGTGGTGAGATTCGAGCCCGGGTCTCATGGTCAGAAAGCGAACGTTCTCACCACTCATATATATATATATATATACTCGTTTCGAAAAGCCCTTGGAATTCTTGATTGGGTGAAGATTTGTGCAAGAATATTTATAAGTGCTTGGGTGAAGATTTGTGCAAGAATATTTATAAGTGCTTGGGTGAAGATTTGTGCAAGAATATTTATAAGTGCTTGGGTGAAGATTTGTGCAAGAATATTTATAAGTGCTTGGGTGAAGATTTGTGCAAGAATATTTATAAGTGCTTGGGTGAAGATTTGTGCAAGAATATTTATAAGTGCTTGGGTGAAGATTTGTGCAAGAATATTTATAAGTGCTTGGGTGAAGATTTGTGCAAGAATATTTATAAGTGCTTGGGTGAAGATTTGTGCAAGAATATTTATAAGTGCTTGGGTGAAGATTTGTGCAAGAATATTTATAAGTGCTTGGGTGAAGATTTGTGCAAGAATATTTATAAGTGCTTGGGTGAAGATTTGTGCAAGAATATTTATAAGTGCTTGGGTGAAGATTTGTGCAAGAATATTTATAAGTGCTTGGGTGAAGATTTGTGCAAGAATATTTATAAGTGCTTGGGTGAAGATTTGTGCAAGAATATTTATAAGTGCTTGGGTGAAGATTTGTGCAAGAATATTTATAAGTGCTTGGGTGAAGATTTGTGCAAGAATATTTATAAGTGCTTGGGTGAAGATTTGTGCAAGAATATTTATAAGTGCTTGGGTGAAGATTTGTGCAAGAATATTTATAAGTGCTTGGGTGAAGATTTGTGCAAGAATATTTATAAGTGCTTGGGTGAAGATTTGTGCAAGAATATTTATAAGTGCTTGGGTGAAGATTTGTGCAAGAATATTTATAAGTGCTTGGGTGAAGATTTGTGCAAGAATATTTATAAGTGCTTGGGTGAAGATTTGTGCAAGAATATTTATAAGTGCTTGGGTGAAGATTTGTGCAAGAATATTTATAAGTGCTTGGGTGAAGATTTGTGCAAGAATATTTATAAGTGCTTGGGTGAAGATTTGTGCAAGAATATTTATAAGTGCTTGGGTGAAGATTTGTGCAAGAATATTTATAAGTGCATGTTAAAATTAAACCGTGCGAAGAAACTTGTGTGGCTGTGACTCACGATGTTACGTTAAGAGTTTCTCTTCTTGTGGTTGTAATGATGTGAAGGTATATAGACTGTAGTTGTAAACTTTTGTGATTCTGCAACTGTCCAAAAATTGTTGTTTTTTGTTATCAGGAGTGAATGTTCGTACGCACGTGCGTGTCTGTGTTATTATTCCCCTTTATATTGGCTCATTTCCCTGCTGGTTCATATTTTCCGATGACACTCTAGTCGCTAATAATATATGATCTTAATCTGTTCATGTATTTCTCACCTTATACATCACTCTTCGGCAGTATCCAATTCAGACTTGGAAGTACCAAAATAAAATTCTAGAAAATGAACAAAATGTTCAATTTTCACACCTTTTGATATATAATTCCTTTATTTTCATTTTAAAAATTATATACTCTCAAACTAGAAAATCTGTATCTTGATTTCGATTTTCAGTATAGCAAGAATTCATACGCATTTCCAAGGCAAAAACAACAATCTGAAATTGGAATGAGAACGTAATTTTAGAATAAGGAATTAATAAATTCTAAACACATTAAAAACCTGAGTATGGATTAGTTATGAGAAAATGGAAAACAGGATATGTTACACTAGGTTTACTTTTGACAAACACCGTAAAATGCTACGAAATCAAAGTATTAACCTGAGAATCATTCTTAAATAAACCTGTCAGATCTAAACTCTCATATGGATGATATATATGGTATTCAACTTGTTCAGAAATGTCTAAACTATCGGCTATCGCCAACCGTTTACTCAGATCAATTATTAAAAATGACTTCAAGCTAATGGATCCTTTCAGTCTTAAAGATGACAATCCTTTATCAGACTGTCGCTACCGAATCACAGTGCTTACCAAATGATAGCCACACTTTTAGTCTTTCAAGACGTGTGTTTCAATGCGTTAGGTGATCGTTCGAAGGAAATTATGTTAAAACAGAGACATATATATATATATATATATATATATATATATATATGGACAAAATCCGACAATTATTTTTAAGACATTTTTTATGTTTATACGTTCTTTTTATAGATACAATTATTTATGTAAATGCTCCGTTTATAATAATCAGCATTTTTTATTTACGTGGGTTTAGTTGAAGAACGACAATAGTTCTTTGATTATTCTTTGAATATTCTTAAGTTTCGGGTCATTTTTCTAGGTTCTCGGCAAAATTTGTACATAAACAGTCCAATATCTTCTGAACGCACTCGGTTTTCATAAGGCATTATCAAAACGCTTTATTTTTGCGTGATAAATATGTCTATGCAGTGTCCTTCCTTTGTTAATTTTCGTGTGTCGCGCCTTCATGCAACGGTGAGTGCGATGTTGTTTTTTTTCCAAGTATCACGTTTCATTTACCAGTGCGTATCTTTTTTGTTTTTCTTTACCAGGTCTTCATGATAGATATATGTGTCTATGTGGGTGTAGACCATTGGGTATTTTTATACATGTAGACTTTTCCAATATTCTCGAGTAGAAATATGAAATTCCATTTGTCATAAAATTGAAGCTGCATATAATTTCATGAAAAATAAATTTTGATTAAAAACAAAAGAAAAACAAAAAAAAACAGGTTCCCAACCAAATTCCATCTGCAAATCAATTTTCGGTGTAATCTAAAGCTCAGCATTCCTCAGGTTTAAGCCAAGAATCCCTTCTCAAGTATCATATTTTGTTACTTTTCTTTTACAACCTGAACAACTGCGCAAATAGATTTTCTTTCCGAATGTTTTACCGCGATGGATCTGACGCCGTAATATACTTTTAAACGGATATCTCTTAGTTTTGTATTTCTTTCCGAGGTATGAAATCTATGGAGGTCTAAATATGAGTGACTTTTTTTTTTCACTCTATTGTGCTCTATATTTTCTTTCTGCTCTCTTTTCTCTGCTCTCGTTCTTTCTATTTTCCTCCCCTTTGACTATCTTTTTTGCTCTTTTTTTCTGCCTTTTCTCCCTGCCCTCTTTTTTTTCTCTACTTTTTTCTCCCTGCTCTTTTTTACTTTATTGTTTTTCTTTTCTCTCGATCTTTTCTCTCTCTTTTCTGCTCTTTCTTTCTCTTTTACTTTCTCTCTCTCTCTCTCTCTTTCGGAGAACATTCGTTGATTTATGCTGAGTTGTTATTAAACTCATGCAGTAATAAGATATTTTACAATTACGAACGTATGCTTCTGGGAAAATTAACTTGGCTCTTGTTTTTTACCCTTTAGCCCATCCTTCCGGGAATTTTATTTCATTATATTTAGTGGCATGATGTGTCTTTGTGTGTATATATATATATATATATATATATATATATATATATATATATATACGGAGAAATAATCTAGTCTGGCACAAGCTCACTAGCGCGGAGTAGTCATATGTCTCCATTCATTACAATAATATTTGTCAGTCAGTTACATCACCGCGAGCTACTTAGCATAATACGAGACAAGAACAAATGGGAAGTAAAGACTATTGCATTGCAATTATTTTAAAAGTAAGTATGACCTGTTTGCTTACCTTGAAAATAGCCATTATTAAACGAGACAATCTTTCAAAGCATTACTTGAATATAGAAGTGACTACACACACACACACACACACACACACACACACACACACACACACACACACACATATATATATATATATATATATATATATATATATATATATATCAGTTGTAACAGCAAAATTGTCCAAATCGAGTAACACCAAAATTGTCCAATTGTTAGATTAAGCTTTGAACCGTTGTATCTTAGAAATGATTAAAGATATTATATTTATTTGTTTTAAAAAGAATTATAGTCTATTAGTAATTAAAAGTAAAAATAATATTTTAAAATAAAATAATATTTTAAAATTGTACTTCAATATAACGTATTCTAATCCCCTTTTAGAAAGAATCTTTATGTATACAAGTACGAATTTAACGGAAAAAATGCCGAAAACCTTTTTGTCGTTGATAAAAAAAACAGACGACATGCGTTGAACGGATGTCATAATTCGTTGAAAAATGCACCCCTACCCTACCTGGACTTAAACTCGTAACTACCGCCCTTGTCTAAATGATGGGATTTCTCTGTATACTTGGAAACAAAAAATTATGAATGTATGTGTTTTTAAAACTCAGTAAATTTAAAAATAAGTTATTCCACAAATCGCTTGAAGATGAAACAGAAATAATGCTTTTTATTAAATTATATTATTAAAGTTTAAAGTTTGTAGTTTCGGTTTTTGAAACATGGTAATTCCTGTGTAGCGAAGGAACCATATTTTTTAATCAGTTAATTTATAATATTTATGCTCTGTAAATTTACATTGACCACTGTTTTGTAAAAATAAAAATATCAATAAGAACACCGGATTATATATCTTACTGTTCTTTCTTTTTTTACTATAATACACACACACACATATATATATATATATA
Organism: Acanthosepion esculentum; assembly: GCA_964036315.1. Lineage (NCBI taxonomy): Eukaryota > Metazoa > Mollusca > Cephalopoda > Sepiida > Sepiidae > Acanthosepion > Acanthosepion esculentum. Next base: position 67,384,112 of record OZ038475.1, read on the forward strand.
TATATATATATTCCAGGATTATTTTCCAACTTCAAGATGATCTTTCCCCTATCTTACCTCTCTCTTGGAATAACAAGGTGCCTCACAGGTTTCACGTACTACTTCATTTTCAAGTTTTTTTTCGCCGCTCTTTGGATTGTCATAGGTGAAACTCCTCTCTCACGTGCCAAAGGTCATATGGATTGAGTTAGATCTTTTCTAAATTAATTGTTTAGCTGTAAGTTGAAATGAGGATCCCTCTTCCTGTTTTGATCTCCTGATCCAGTTTTCCTCACTACTCTTCCATCGTTCTTATTCAACGTTCTGTTGATTATCTTTTTTCTCTCACCATTGCTCAATTGGGTAGACATAGTGGGGGCTCACACAAAACGATTTTAGCTTGTTCTCTTTCTAGCTGAATGATCCAAAGGGTTTGTCAGTCATTCTTACGACAAATGATGTCAAGATGGCTAAACGTCTTATCTGAAAAACCTGGAAAAAAGAAACCCAATTAGTTTTTTTTTTTTTTTTTTTTTTTTTAGATATTAAAAATTTCCGTGGGTGGACAATCATGCTGTTACACGATTTGGACAATTTTGCAGTTATACTAGGTCTATAAGTAGCACATCTTCATTTAAACATATTTCATTGAATAATATAGGCTTTTTTGTCTACTTACTTTTATACTGATCCTTTCCAATCTGTTTCCAGATATTAAGATACAATTCGTCAAAGAAGGCGCCGTAGTTTTTTAACCCAAGTTCATTCGATCTTTTCCAACATTTTCTTCAGGGGTAAATTACAAAGACAAACTTGTTGTAACTGCGATAAAATTTGCATTTCGTTGTGATGGTGATTTTTTAAAAAAAAAAAAACACGCGAGAAAGCGCACCCTGTTATAGTTTTTAAAATTTTAAAGTTATCCGTAGTAGTTATGGAATTTTTTTGCAAAACAATCGTTTCAATATATGTGAGCAGATGAGAAATCGGTAGAAATGTACTCTAACATTAAATGCTTGTTATATGCACTTAATATGTTGTTACTGTATTCGTAATAATTTTTTGTCTTTGCCTCAATCAAATTTGAACTCGGATCTCTGATTTTTCAGTCCGAGTAACTATCCATTACACCACACTCACATTCCGTCGCTGGGCGGAATACCTTTCCTTAATTTTTTTTCCTCTTTCGCAGACGAACTATGGAAAATGTAAACATATATGAATATTTTATATTCTTTCTCGTGTACACATTTACATATTTGTCTG
>OZ038475.1:67392856-67405356 GCA_964036315.1 Acanthosepion esculentum
GTGGGAAGCACAGTAACATACAATATAGAATCACAAATTCTTTTACCAATAGTCCTTTCCTGATTGATCAAATACGGCCGAGCTAAATGGAATCAATTAACGAAAAAACCCGGTAGGTAACAAATAGCAGAAGATATAGGGATAACAAATAACCATTATATTACTCAAATATACAAATGGAGATTAAATAGGTTGAGGAATGTTAAAAGATGAAAGACGGGAAAAAAAACATGAGACAACATATTACGGGACAAAATAAGGGCAGAGAACTTATCTTTTCAGAAAGGTAAATATTATATTTACAAAAGACCTTGTGCCAAACTTGCATGAAATTACAAATGGCAATAAGGCAAAATGAGCAAAGATACAAAAAGGTCTTTCTTTTTCTTTTTCTCTTCCTTTTCTTTTAGTATCTCTTATATGTTTCTCTTTTCTTTTAGATTTCTTTTTTATCTTTTATCGTTTTTCTCCTTGCTGGAGATCTGTGAAATCGATTTTTTTTTTTTTTTTTGGTTTCCTTTCTTTTTTTTTTTCCTTTACGTCTTGTCCAGGGGTTGAGTGAAGAACAAATTGAATCTTTCTTTTCCTTGGCTCTCAGGATCATGTATCTTTCTTTGTTTCGTTGTATCTGCTTCTTTTAGCACGCGGGAGTTTAATTTCTTTGAATCAACATTTTACTGAGACTTTTCAGCTCAGAAACCTTAATACATTTCCATCAATTCCGCACATCCAAATTTATAGCATATCATAGCAAGTTTAGCCGGACGCCCATTCAGTTTGAATTCTGAAGAGGGACTGACTTGGTGGCGGTCTTTATTTTCGCGCCTCGATTTTGGCATTTAACCATGACTTCCAAATATGGATTTTTACATGTGTGGGTGAAAAGCGGTCACTGACCCTTCTCCCTTTTCTGTCGTATCTCAGAGAGTTTGTTTTAATGTCTAGATAGTATATGATCTAATCACGCGACCAAGAAGGAGAAAATGTACTTTTCATAAGATACATAAACTTTGCTCGGATGCATGCAAATTTTATCAAGAACCGTTGTCAATTTCAGTTTATTTCTTTTTCATTTTCCCACATTCTGAAAGTACTGGCTCCTCATTCAGAAATTTAAGTCCATTTCTCTGTATATAATATATATTATATATATATACACACACACAGATACATGTAAACATATATAGATAAGTTGATAAAATTTAAGTTGATGTTTGCATTATATATACACTACACTTCAAAAGTTTGAAGCCACCACCAGAATTAGCATGCGATGAACTTGACAGAAGAGTGAAAAAACGAAAAATGTAAAAAGCTCTTAGAGTCATTGAAAAATGAATGGAATCAGTTATCAAACTTTAATTTGAGAAACTTTTGCAATGAATGCCAAACATTTGTGCTGCAGTAATCAAGGCTAAGGTAGGATATTTTGACGCGAGCAAAATTTAATCATAAAATGTTTATTTTTTTGTCATAATAAAACTTCTAATAAAATATCATGTCTCACTTCTTTTTAACCGTGTATAATAATTTTCTCTTATTTAAAGTAATTTTGGGGCCAATTTAAAAAAATTCTCAGGAGTAGCTTCAAACTTTTGAACTGTAGTGTATACACAAAGATACATACAAACATATATAGATAGGTTGATAAAATTTAAGTGTTTCTTTTTGTTATATACATATACAGCATGGCCCGAAAGTCTTGTCACCCCTACATCATATAATTTTCTATTTCAGATGGCTGACACAGATCCGTACAATTTGGAAGAGCGTTAGGGGTAACAAGACTTTCGGACCACCCTGTATATATACACACATACACTTAATTTTCAAATGGTTTTCTCTAATGTATAATTGATTTGCTTTACGCATTTAATACAAACAAGCAGTAAATTAAGAACTCCCTTGATGCCAAGTAAAAACTCCCACAGGTGGCCGATTATTCGGTAGATATTTAAATTAAATGTTTGTTAAGCAAATCAATTTGGCAAAAAGCAATAAATATTGACCGACTGTTTATTTATTTTCGAAGTGTTTTCTCTTCTGCTTAATTTTCTTTTTATCATGAACAAACGAAAACACAAATGAAACAGCAACACGAAATTTACGGAGACAGCTTTCAAAAAGAGATTTGTTTTCTGTTTTGGGGGAGCTAAGAGATATACAAGGGTTTCTAGAAAAAAGTTCTCAGCGTGGACCACTTCTCAAAAATCTGACCAAATGGCAAAACAATTTTTTCTTTTTCAAATACCTACATGATCAAGCAGGGAATATTTCAACAGTATCTCTTTATAGATTCATTCCAATTTTCAAAATATTTTCGTAAATTATTCATAATATATATTTCCGTCTGTGTTTGTAATGATCTTTTTTATTAAACAGAAATACGTATATATTTTTTAATATTTTATTGATCGCATAGATGTACACTATTGTGGTGCTGTTTTCATAAATATTTACGAATTTTTTCACAAAAAAAAAATGAATAGCGATTATTGCTAGAAAAATAAATATTTTTAATATTCGATATTTTTATCTTTTCAAACCGGAATCAAAGTTTAGCTCGTTCAGAGGCTTTTTCTTACTTATGACCTTGATCCTTGCATTTCATTTATCCTGGATTATATTCCATATTCATATTTGAGGATATTTTTTTTTCTCCAGAAGTATGGAAACTCTTTTCTTTTCATAAAATAAAAATAAATATGTTTGCGGGATTCTAGTCAGAATACGTATTTTAAAAATAAGACAATGAAAACAAACGTCCTCTCAGAATCTTAATAAGGATTAGTTTAAGACTGACATGTGACAATATCGTATGTGTTGGCTAGAAATATTCAGGTGTCGGGGAACAGTTCGAAGAGGAGCAAAATGTTCTCGGCCTAACCCATTTCTCAAAACCCGAGCGTTTTTTCTCGCTGCAGCTGAAAAGAGTTATTTATATATGATCCTGTAAAGTGTTACTTTACAATATATATTAAAGAGAAAGGAGAAGCCGCAAACGTTTTTCGTTATAATGTGGATTTTTTATATATATATATACATATATATATATATATATATATATATATATATATATATATATATATATATATATATACTATACTTAATTTTCATATATTTTGCTACACGGGTTTCAGGTCTTGTGACCTTCATCAGGCGAAAAAAAAATTATTTCCACATATTATTTAAGGGTATTAATTTTTATGTTTTCTTATGTTTAACCATTCTTTTGTGTGTACCCACTTTTTTTTTAATTATTCAAACTTATTTAGCGTTCTGTTGATGGTTCTTGAATATGAATATTGGTATCATTACTGAGGGCTTGGATGATCTCTTTCCTCTTATCATTGCTCAGTTTTGAAGAAAGTAGGTCTGATATTAAACAATTTCAACTTCCTCTTCCTCTTTTTTAGCTGAATAGTTGAGAGGGTTTTTAAGTAATTCTTGCGAAAAATGGTGTCATATCTAAAAACGTGGACAAAAGTAACTGAATTATTTTAATTTTTTTTTTTTTATTGTTTAGATATTGAACATTTTGTGAGATAGCTAATTATGCTGTTACACGTTTTGGGCAATTTTGCTGTTATACACAGAGAGTGTGTGTGTATACATACATACATACATACATATATATATATATATATATATATATATATATATATATATATATATATATATATATTATATGATCCTGTATATTTTCTTATATATAGTGTATTTAGGCAGCAATGCCTCTTTTATACATGCTTCATTAAATACGAAAGACAAGGTACTGCGATTAAGCTTTCTATTTAATTAGTATATACCAATACTAATATTTTTGGATGGAGTCTGGTAAGTTTGTGTGTGTGTCTAACATTTTACGAGTTCAAATGCCCCTTAAGGAACTGTGTTCCTGATCATTCTCATAATTATTTACTACATCCCTCTCCACACGACTTACGTTACACCTATCCAACCACAGCTCCATCAGAACGCATTTAAACACACCGACACATTTACCAGACGACATCCGAAACATACTAGTAAAAAAAAATACAAGCATAATAACCTCAGCTACATGTAAAAAGGATTAAAAATAATGGAAGCCTTAATAATAAAAAGAAAAAGCCAACACTCAATAACTACGAATACGGTCACAATATGCTGTGTTCGGAAAATAAAAAATCCTGTAACTCTAGATACATACACACAACCTATACTTCCAGTTAAAAACTAAAAATATCATCCTTGATAATCGCTAAAAGTATAGCCGAAAGCGCTCGGTATTACAGAAAATTTGGACAGTATCTACACACTCGTTGTCCAGAAAGGAAAAGAACTTGTTCGAACACAAGAAAAATTAAACAAAAAGCTTAATAGCAGTACTTTGACGTCTTTCTTAATAATAATAAAAAAACATTATTTGTAACTGGTAGGGATAATTCCAAGAGGGATATTAATCCAAAGAAACTCAGTCTAAACTACAAAGTATTATATAATATCGTGTAATTTTTCATTTATATGCTAACTTACAGGAGAGTGCTTCGTTATGCCTCCTGGGCCTAACATTCTCAGCTGATATGAAATCGAAAGACTATATTGAATACAATACTAAGTTTGCCGCTAAGAATGTTGAATCACTGTGTCATGCTAGACAATTTCTTCATACTTTCAATATTGCTATCACATATGCACCGGTGTTCCTGCTATATATTTAGAGATTCTTGATAAAATCCAAAGTATGAGCAATATTATTGGTCCTGACCTGGCATCTCGGCTTCAGTTACTTTTCCACTGCCGTAAAGTTGCTTGTCTGTGCCTTTTCTATACATATTTGCATTGTAATTGTTCGGATGAGCTCTTCGTTATGTTACCTTAGACTTTATGAGTTTAAGCTCAGTACCAGATTAGCTACAAGCTCTCATCAATTTACAGTTGAACTGGATAAATGTATCTAAATTCTACGCTAACCGCTTCTTTTCTCGCTATCCTCGCTTGTGGAACATTCTGCCGACTCCATGCTTTCCAACCAACTTTGATCTTCAAAAATTGAAATTCAATATCAATCATTATCTGCTGTCTTCCTGATTAATCTATTGTTTTCACTCCTTGATAATGTTTGTTTTCTAATTCTTTCACACCAAGTAACCTCTTGTGTCTTAATGACTTTACTGCCTTACATGAGGTGAATTTGATTAAATATATATATATATATATATATATATATAATACGCCACACACACACACACACACACACACACACACATATATATATATATATATATATATATATATATATATATATAAAATAAAAACAGACCACTTTAACGTTCCATGTAATAAATTATTTCACCACAGCCCTTTTAAAGGACTGCGGATCATCAGACTTTACTTCCAAAGGTTGAAACAAAAAATGAAAAGAAATGTACACATTTTTGACGGGCAATATTAAGCATATGTAAATTGAGGAAGTGAGGAGTGAGAGACATGATTGAGTTAGATGTCATTTAATATTTCTATTGTTTGATATAAATTTGAATGTTTAAATAGTCTACAAGGAATGTAATTTGATGTTTTTGAGGATTTTCAATATCAGCAACAAATAAAATGAATATCAACTGTATCTCGAAAAGAAAATAATGACATAATAAAGATGTTGACGTTTGACACTACTTCAACCAAAAGGTTAGTGGAAAGAGCGATAACAGCTACTGGACTTTTTTCTTAAAAAATCGTTTTAAGAGAAAGATTATATAGATTTCAACCCACAGTAAAACTGGCTGCTCCGTCAATGAATGCCAAATATTTCATTACAAGGAAACTGCTCATCTTAATATATTTCTAAGGAATTAATGAATTTAATTTTTTTTAATCAGACACATTTTTATTAATTCAAACGTTATTTTTAGTGGACACCCATACTTGAATAGAAAAAGCACACCGGATAAGACGGTGGTTTCTGCTGCAAGGACGGACACTGAGCATTTACGGTTAACCAGTAAAATAATGTTTGAAGTAATAAATATATGTATATATAAATTGTTAGTTTACAGGATCCTTGCGCTTATATTTAAACTTGATCATTGACTGAACTATATGAACAGAAGTTGTAGGATTATCAAGAGCTGAATTTCAGGTGTTCGTGAAATTCTTGTTCCTTCAGAAGTAAACAGCAAATGAAAGCTACGTGTTTATGATGCAAAATTTGAATGGCATACTCTTCTTAAGTATGAAGAAATCGTGTGAAGATTTTGAGACCCAAGATGTGGCTTGGTCCCGGACGCTTTGAACGGTTTCAGCTCCCGAAATTGTTGATTGTTTTCAAGAAACATGACATATTGGAGACAAAAGTGAGAAAAGGAAACAACGCATAACCTACCTAACGATGGCGGGAAAGGGTTTGGGGGAGATAGCAGAAAGACCAAAATTACTACGAAGAGCAGGAAGTTGTGGATTGCCAACGTCTTGAAGGAACATAGCTCATAGAATAATTTTGGCTGTTCAAAATTATCTCAGCCAAAATAACTTAAATTAATCATTGAATGTGTTGAATTTGTAATGCATGAGCAGTTGCGTTTCAAGTAGTCAACAAAGTGAGTACGAAAATGCTTGAATATTGACTTGAAATAATATCGAGTGGAGACATCCGGATTGAATCTGCAGGATTTCCAGTGATCTAGACATATATTTAAAAAAACCTTTTTCAACAACTTTTCACTGACGAAACGTGTTTACATCACTAGGATTCGAAGACCAAACTACATTCAATACAGTTGCAATACTTAGGTTCAGAAGAAATACAAAACAAAAATCAACAGAAAAGCCATGGCTAAGGTTTTCTTTTTTATTTAGGGATATGGAACGAATTTTGATTAATATGTACAGAAGTGTCAAGCAGATAACACAAAATGCTACTCTAAATGACTGTGCCGATTAAATAAAACGTTGAATGAAAAACGACGAAGGATGGTACAGAATAATGTAACTGATCCCAAGACAAGCAAGACGATGAATACATTGAAGAATTTGGATCTTTAATGCATAGAATATTCTTCTTAAAGAGCTTGAAAAGTAAGACATTTTCAAATGATTTGGAGATGCTAGCAGCAGCGATGTTTATATTTCAATTGACAAATATCAGAATTGCTTTTTCGAAGGGGTTAAATAAATTTAAAAAACGATGCTCCAAGAGTGTTGAAATCTAGAGAGAATACATTGAATCGTACATATGTTGTAGTCTTTGCTTTATTGCTTGTGCAAAGATCGTTCAGTACCGCTACTATGGTTTTCTAGGTTTTCTACTAAACTGGTCTCCAGCCAAAGCTAAAGAGCCCAGTTTGCTCTAATATTTAAGCAATAGACCAACCTGATTCCTTCGGTCAGAGATAGTGAACATTTACAGTAGCCGGGTCATTTTTGATACTTGAAATTTTATTTCATACATATACATATACATATACATATATATATATATATATATATATATATATATATATATATATATATATATATGTAAATGGGTCACTCATATAATTACCGATATTATTTTCGAGAAGCTTTTCGCTATATCTTAGTTGCCAATGTTTTAATTCTCAGTAACTATAAAGGAACCATTACAGAGGATTTGAAAATAGCCACCAATTTTAAAATTATCTGAACGGAGACTAAAAATAGCTGAGACTACGCCTGATAAAATGCGAAGACAGACAAAACCTTCCCACACAGCTGTACAAAACGTTATAAAACTGGCTGTCAGCTGCATGGCGCAAGCAAAACTCGGAAAATCACAAAATTTAATTTTATATTTCATGAGGAATTTTCATTCGTTCTTCTTGGATCACTAAACAGTTGATGGTTGGTCAATTCATGACTCGCCATCACTGCAACCAGGTAATCTTTTTAATGGAATTCGTCACAACATATTATTACAACTGAACAAAAACACAATTTTTCCTGCCTCTATTAATTTTTTACCACTTTGAAATAGCCAACAAAAAAATATAACAACAGTACTTTTTTTCCCATCCCTTTCTTTGTGTCGTTCGTATTCCTGCGTAATCGCAAACTTAAGATTTCAAAATGGCAATGTTCATTTTACTACCTGAAGTGATATTCTGCGACAAAATATATATAAACTTTATTTATTGGTTGACGGTTTTCAGTCTCTGGCCTTGTTGCTTTTTTGGAGAATAGCGAAATTCACTAATGCCCGGTTTCTGTAGCGGATGGGGGATCCCGTCTCCCAGTCAGAATATCCCTATTTCATTCACAGAGTAATATGCTGATGGGAATACTCACCCATGAGCAAATATTCTTCGGTATGAAAAAAGCATCTGGGCCCGTCTCATTCCTGGAGAATATATGAATGCAGTCTATGGTCTTCTGAGATCGCTTAGTTAATATTTAGTTACCTGTTTAGTGATTCATGGTCTTGTCAAATGCATAATTAATAACAAGAATATTACAAAATTATTTATATTTTCATAACAAATAAAATTTTAATATTTATTTTTTACGAATGGGAAACAAAATTAGAAGAAATATATGAAGTTACTAATCTTACTTTGAATTTCTTCTTTGATATACCGTATCTTTTTAGAACCTCGTTGGTCATGGCTCTCCATAACACCCTTTCTTTTTTATTCTTTACCATACTTCTTTGCTAAATTAATTCGTTAGTTAATTTAATCATATCGATTAAACATCAACCAATGATTATTTCGGATCAAAATTGAGCTGGTGCTAGGATATGTACTTATTGATCTACCTTTTGTTTTCAGTCGATAAGAATGATTGCAACCAGCTGATGTTTATGATTACGTTTATTCTTAAGAAACTGTTTAATTTTCTGAGAATAACCACAGCTGTTATTAAAATCAGTTGATGTATTGGAAAGATTCACTGGATGTGCATTTAAGAATATATATATATATATAACTGTATTTAATTAAACTTTCGGAAATATTATAAAAATCTTTTTAAAAATCTATTCTTTCCGTTAATTCCTCATCATTTACAATCACAGCATTCCTGATATTCGATGTGCAAAATTCAATATCTACGCATCTATTTTTCTCACCCATCAGAAATAATTTGTTAGTTTTATGCTATCTTCCTGTTGTCTTGTAGGACATAAGGCTTGTGTAATCGAACTGTTCCACCAGGTTTTGGTGACTGACTCCAAACCCAACCTCTGCACTGGCGCGAGAGGTTTTCTTTCTATTAGACAATTATATATTCACACGCTGACAAATTATAATAACAGTGATTTAGGTTTTAGGATTTAGTTCTTCTTTCTCCTACATTGCCAGTCAATGCTGAAGAGCCTAGTTTGCCCTAATAGTTAAACAAAACATAGAGAGATGGATTCTTACCTAACCCAAGGGTATTTGCGAGAAAATGAATGTAACGAATTCGTTTAGAATTCGAACTCGACACACCGATATTTCGATCCGAGCTGTTATAGAATGCGTTATCCAAGTTTTTTGTAGTTAGTGACAAAAGGGAAGAGAAGTTATGATAGGGTAACGGTAAATTTAGTAAACATTTATAATTTATGCTGATGTAATTCTTAAGCGCTCTGTCCGCTATACAATGAGATGCCATTTTTCGTAAGAATCACTGAAAAACCTTATGAGTTCTTCAGCTAAAAAGAGAGCAAGTTAAAATTGTTTTGTGCCAGACCCACTGTCTCCCCAACTGGCCAATGTTGAGAGAAAAAAGATCATTCAGGCCTTCAGTAAAGGATACCGATATTCATATTCTGGCTTCCATCTTAAAAAGTCTAGAGGTGGTAATCGGATGGCACAAGGTCAGGTGAATAAGGTGGATGGCACAAAGTCTCCCACCCAAGTTGCTGTATGGTATCCCTCACCACTCGCGCGACATGCGGCCTGGCGTTGTCATGGAGGAAAAGCACACCTTTGCGATTCACCAGTGCTGGCTCCTTCTGGCGCAATGTCTGTTGCACACGTTTCAATTGCTGAGAGTATAGGTCTCCAGTGACCGTTTGGCCCGTTGGTAGCAGTTCATAATGAACCACTTGACGACCTGTCCACCAGACACAAAGCATAATCTTGCATGTGTGCATAAGCGGTCTTGCGGTGTGAGGTACAGCATCCTGAGAGGAAAAACCAATGTATGGAACGCTTGGGAGTTTCGTACAGAACCCACCTTTCATCACTGGTAAGCACTCGATTAAATAAGGATGCGGTACGGTTACGAGAAAGCGGCGATACGCAGGCTGCCACTCGTTGTCTCTTGTGGACCTCCAACAGCGTTTGCGGAACCCACTTGCTCAGTTTGTACGTCTTACCTAGGCGGTGCAGGTGAAGTCTAACTGTTTCATCGGAAACGTTGAACTGTCTTGCAAGTTCACCACACGTTAGACTACTGTTCTCTTCAATGGCCGCCTTCAGGACTCCGTCATACAAGAACTATGGTCGTCCACTGCGAGGCTCATCATGGAGAGACAAATCTCCCGACTTTAATTTTCGAAACCAACGCCTTGCAGTACGTTCATCCACAGTACTATCCCCAAACGCTTGACATATGCGGCGACTTGATGCAGCTGCTGATAAGCCCACTTTGAAGTCGTAAAGCAAACAGCCCCAAACGAGATCGCTAGACACTTCCATCCTTCTAGCAGCTGTCCGGTTTATAACTGATGGCCGGGCACGATGCGCGTGTTTTTTATAAAGTCTGTTCCTACTTCCGGCTGTCTGAATTTGAAAACAATTGCTACACGCATTTCGTATATATTTCAACTTCATTCAATGACTAATCAAAAAACGGACAGAACTTATTTGGTTACCTTGTAATATAGATGTATTTTCAACTAATATCAGTTTAATCTGTGAGTGTGGGTATGAGTTTTCCTTCAAATGCTGAGTCATTGTACTCTGATTAGCCAAATGAAATGTAAGACATTTAAACCTATTTAACCGAACCTGTTTGAATGTAAATATGCTGCCTAAATATACAATATATATAATATTTTATGGAGGATTTGAATAATCATAATTAATTTATCGAGTGTAGAATAATCCTCAACAGAATACAGAAAGTGACGGGGAGGTAACAAACAAGACTATATATAGCGCCAGATCTTCCCAAATTCTGTCGTGTGACACATCCGAGTCTACAGGCTGTGTCGCCATAAGTCACGTCTTCTATCCCCAACCCGCTCCAACCAATTATATATATAGAGAGAAAAAAAATTAAGCTCACAACCACCGTTGGTCCAGTGGGTATGACGCCTGCGTCATATCGTAATGCTCTCTCACACACACACACACACATATATATATATATATATATATATATATATATAATATAGAAAAAACAACTGAAAATTTGCAAATTAAAAAAATTAAATGTTTTTTGTGAAAGTATTTATTTATATATATATTTATATATTTATATATATATATATATATATGATATTTCAGATCGGCCCCGATCTTTCTTCAGAAATGGCTGTTTTCAGAAGTTTGTTTACATTAAGTAGCGGACGTCACGTGATATGGAATGCAACTTTATAAAGATTTAAAATACCCAAGTCTTTTATTTAACCCTAGTTTATATGTATTTAATTTTAAAATCCAGTATTTTTTTTCTGCGTGTATATTTAGAGAGAGAGAGAGCTTGGTAGCTTTAACAGTTCAGTGGGAGAGAAAAACAAACTAACGACGTTCCATCGTCATCGAGCGGATGGTGAATTTTCGCCTATCGCGATCAGCGTGTGTTCTCTTAGGGAAACCCCGTACTTTGAGCGCTATTGAGACTTAAACTCAACCCAGACCCCCAGTGAAGCTACTACGTACGATCCCACGCTAAAGATATTGGGAAAATGATATATTCCCTGCCGCCTCTTTCTACCGTCTACCGTTACATGATCCAAACCAGGCCGCAAATGGAGTACATCAGTGACTGCTGCACAGGAGCTGCACCCTCTCCACTTTCCAGTTTTGATAAAATCCAAAAGCGTTTCCGCGTCCTAGTGGGTGATGAATTATTTTTCACCCTACAATCCTTTCTCACAAACGAAATATTGCCAGCCTCTCGCTGTTCTGCTGCTTTTTGTATGGCAAATGTTCGGAAAAACTACAATCCTTAGTTCCACCAGTTCTAACGTTAACGTCTAAGACCCACCATAACATGCACATTACAGCAAACCACCCTCATTCCCTTTATATTACATTGGTGAGATGTAAGTTACACTCGAACAGCTTCTTATCACGAACCGCTTCTTTCTGGAAGCGCTTTCCCAAGAGGATTCTTCCCCGATCACTACAATCTTAACCTGTTCATGTCAAGGGTCAAGCGTTATGTTCCTCACATAACCCCCAGACTGCCTCTTATTCTGTAACCCTGTCTATTCCATTTCATGAATGACCATTTAGCTACATGTAAGAAAGTAGCTGTAACTCAGAGATATTCTAATGATTTGTACAAGAATACCATTCTTTGAACAATTAACTTCCAAAATCCAGAGACAAAAATGCTCAAGAAAC
>OZ038475.1:67417856-67457856 GCA_964036315.1 Acanthosepion esculentum
TTATTATGTCAGTTTTTATTACTCTTCGGAACATTATTATGTCAGTTTTTATTACTCTTCGGAACATTATTATGTCAGTTTTTATTACTCTTCGGAACATTATTATGTCAGTTTTTATTACTCTTATGAACATTATTATGTCAGTTTTTTTGCAAATCAATGTTTTCACAATGAAAATGTTATTAACCAAGAGATAACAGTAACATTTTCAGGATATAGTCATAAAAACAATATATTGCGTTAGTTTGTGTTTATAATATCTATCTTTATTATCTTCTGTTCAAGGTGCCTAGATTTATTATGTAACATAAAATAAACCCGAAATATATAGACCAGAGAATAAATATTGCATGAAAACAATATTGCATATAACTGAATAAATTGTTATATTAGTATCTTATGTTAATATATACTCTTTAACCCTTTGTGCCCTGCGTTCCTGAACAATTTTAAGCCTTCTGCCTGAGCACTCAAGTCAAATTTCGCAAATAATTGGTAGGTAATGTTCCACGGTAGGTATAAAAATAGTTACAAGTGTTCAACCGGTGGTTGGGCATTAAGTCATTTTTTATCTACCACTGTTCAACCGGTGGCTGGGCATTACTTCATTTATCTCTACCACCGGTAAAGCAGGGGTCAGGGCTCAAAAGGTTAATGGGTGTGCGGTTGTGTAATGGATAGGGGCTCGAAATGAGAAATCGGAGAGCTAAGTTCGAATTCCAGTCAAGTTTGTTACATTCATTTACGCGCAAATATCTCTGAGAAATTCGCTCGTCCCCACAACTATTGACATAGTGTTCTATAGCCTTACTTAGCAACCAGTTGAGGAGGTGGAAAACGATGAATTCAAATCAGCCTTGAGAGGGTTGGGCTCCGTCAGGTTAACATCCTTAACTGCTGTTACGGCTGAGGTACATGTGGTGCCCCCATCCCCGACGGTCCTAATGGGTTACGGGCCTCGTGTTCGTGACATGATGTGCTCCTTTACCTGCAACAATCTTCATCAACCATTAACTCCCTGACTTTTACCTCGCAGATATCTTTTTTTTCTTTAAAGCCGGTTAGAATTTTCATTTTTTAAAATAATACCATGTTCCTTCAGGGTATAGCCGATCATGTCTTTACCTAGATTCCGCTTCTTTACTGTCTGTGAATTGCTATGAATTCTTTGGAAAACAATGGAGTCGTCTCGCATTTCGTTCTCCAAGGTTTAGAATTCAGAATTTTCTTTCTCTTAGATTGGTTGCCATCAAAGACAGATAATCTACACAGTCTACCTTGCTATTTAATCGATAGCTGGGGTGGAAAAGCAACATGCATTATCCAAGGTCTTTCTTGGTCATCCAGATCTAAATTTTCACCTCTAAACTTAGCAAATCACTACTGAGAAACGGTATTCCCAGCTGTGGCACCATCTCAACAAAGGGCACATATTATTTTTGCTGTTTGTGCAGCGATGTTCGGAAAAATAAGTGGGCATCAAATTTGTTCGGAATGTCTTCCATTGACGAAACTGCAACTCGTTTTCTTCCATTAAATTCGTATAGTAGAACATATTGAAATGCCTCCTTTCAGAATATTTTATAATATTTAGTCACGGATAAAACGAAATCAATTGTCCAAACATCTCCTATTGATAAAAGCTACTAACATTTGTTCCAATCTTATATTTGTCAGATATGTATGTATGCATGTATTTGTGTGTATGCATTTCAGGGCCAGAATTGATAGTTCGAGCCTAAGTAAAAGACGTGCTGATTTTAAATACACGGATACGCCTATTCATATATGTGCACATATGTCTCTTCATTCTAATTTCCTGTAATTCACCTTATATCTTCCTCGGGTAAAATTAATAAATAACAATTGTCCTGCTAAAATGCGACGAAACATTGATAGGTGTTCCTTGAGGTTCCTCATTGCTATTAATGGCTTGTATATTGTACTTTGTTTTCTTGTGTTTGAAAATGAATAATTGCATATATGTACGTCTAAATTACGCAAAAATGAAAATAATAACAGTAACATCTCATTCTAACATATATTTGCCAAAATTACGCAAAAATGTTTTGAAATACGAAAGAGTAAATGTATTCAATAAAACATCGCCATTGGCTTCATCCAAAGCCTCCAGACGACTTCGGAATCTCCTGCAAATCTTCTGGGCGGTCTCCTGGTTTAAGTTGCTGAATGCTGCCATAATCCTTGCCTTCATTTCGTCTTTGGTGTTACAAGGAATATTGTTGGTCTCTCGTTCAACTGCACCCCATACATAATAATAAAGGGTATGCAGTCTGGAGAGTTGGCCACATGTAAGGGGTGATGTAGTCGCAGAAATTGCCTGACATCCATGACTCGTCATGCTTAAGTGGCCTGGTGCAGAATCCTGTTGCCAAACATCGGATCTTCCAGCAGCCACCCTCTTCACCGAGGGCAGTACTACCTCCTCAAGGATGTAGTCCTCTGTGTTGAGTGTGGACCCTGAGATGAATGGAGGTATAACATCGTCATCACTAGTGATCCCTCCAAACTCTTTCCGAATCCTCATTTCCCAAACATTCTGAAATGTGCGTATTGGAGCTTCCAGCGCAAATGCCGAGCAACACAGTATGCTATTTCCAAATTTCTGGCGGAGTGTATTGCGTCATGGTGTTCTTTTACTCACAAATGGTGTCCAACTGACTCTACTACACTGTGCAGTCAACAAAATCAAAAACAAACAAGGCGTATGCGCGTGATTAAAAATATAAAATGGTAACAATTTACTCGTCGTACTATATATATATATATATATAATGTACACAATGACTCATTTATACAAAAAGTAAATTAGTGAAGTTAATGATATAAAATGGCGAATCACTTCGCTCATTAAATTTTAAAGATGCATTAACCCACTAACTACTCGATGAATGATATGAACTTGTTTTTTAAATTATAAGCTGTATTATGTCTTTTTTAAATATGCAAGTACTTTCGACGAGTACATACATATACATATATATATATATATATATATATATATATATATATATATATATATATATATATATATATAAGCAGGTACAATATTGGAAGAATCGAGACTTTTCTCATACAGTCTCAGTTACGATGGACTGGTCATATCTTGAGAATGTCTGATGACAGGCTACCCAAGATCCTAATGTACAGCCAGTTAGACCAGGGCTACAGCAATGTAGGACGCCCATGGCTAGGATACAAAGACAAGCTGAAGATCAATTTGTCAGCTGACAATATTCCGCATAACACCCTCGAGCGCTTAACCTTGGAGTGGGTAAAATGGAGATCAACGTGTTTTAGTGGACTCAGCAGTTTTTAATCTGCTTGTCTGAACCCTCTTTAAGCGAGAGCAAGATCTAAAAGGTCAGCCAATCTAACAGTGATTTCATCCTACAATCCTCACTCTTGCTCCATATGCGGCCTCCTTTGTAAATCACTAGCGGGTCTTAAGTGCCACTTAAGATTATCGCACAAAATTTCATAACTGAATCAATTGATTAAGTTGTCAGGTCCCCATACGTCGAAACCGACAGGAGAGCCCATTATTATATATACGTGGACACGGAGGACAACACTCAGCGGCGACCGTCTGTTTTATGCTTGAATGCAATCTTCAGGCCTTGGCATGACGAAGGTAAGTGCCACGTCTTCTGACACCTGATCAAAAGTGCACCTACTGATGACATGAAAAAGGAAAATCTTACATTGTTTGATCCTGCTGGTTTCCTAAACCAGGATGAGTGTTGGATTAATCCATGAAGTACAAACACCCTCTCCTCATCTGATCCAAAGAATGACAAGGTAGTTTCATCTGCAAGGAAAGTGATGGTCTGTGTTTGGGGTGCAAAAGGCATTGCGTTTATTGACTATCTTCAAAAAGGCCACACCACCAATGGAGAGTACTATGACATTTTGCTAAGGCAGGTACGAAAGGCTATCAAGACCAAACGCCCAAGAAAAGTGACGAAATAGGATCTTGTTTCTTCAGAAAACAGGGCTCTAGCACGCAAGTCCTTGGTTTCATTGCCTTCAGTGAGTGAAAGTGGCTTTGAATTAATTGATCACACTCCCTATTCTCCTGATTTGACTATCATCCAACGCGAAAAATCACTTGGCTGGGAAACTTTATCGCAAGGATCATGATGTCAGATCTACTGTTGAATTTTTGGACCAACAGGATGAACAGTCTTCTTTGAAGAGTCAAATGTAAGCTTACCTGCAAAGAGACAATGCAGTTATTAATTCTCGCTCTGTCTTTTTTACAAATACTTTCACGGTAATTGCTCCGATGAGCTGCTTTCGCTGGTTCATAGGCCTCATGAATTTAAACGTCCTACGAGGCTGGCATCCCGTTCCCACCCCTTCACCGTTGAACCTGTTAGATGTAGACCTCTCTTCTACTCCAATAGCTTCATGTCTCGCACATCTCGCCTGTGGAACTCCTTTCCTTATTCCTGTTTCCCTGACAATCTTCAACTATTTAAGTGTAGCGTCAATCGACATCTCCAGTTGCCTTGATCTATCCACTTTCCTTCTCCACATCCTTTCACCTTTCATTCCTATCTGCTCTCGCTCCAAATCTTCTGTAACCCCCTTGCCTTGATCGATCCACTATCTTTCTCCACATCCTCTCCTTTACCACTCCTATCTGCTCTTCCTCCAAACCTTCTGTAACCCCTTGCGTGCTAGTGGATTCCAGCCTTGCTTGGGGTGATAAGCTTAAAAAAAAAAAGGTGAAATTAATGCATGCAAGATTTCACAGACTTAGCGTCACACATTCATAGTTAGCCTATAAACTTCTCAGCCCACCCTCACAATTCTATTGCTCACAGGCCGCTTGCTCCTTATTCTCAATGCCGCGATATTTCAAGAATTGTTTTTGAAAATAGCTCGTACTTAGAAGATATACAAAATTTCATATTCCAATACCTACCGGAAAGCAAAACAAATTATTAGCAGTGTTGAAAGGATCAATAAAAAAAAAATAATATAAAAAAACGGAACTTTCGATGTTTTTAATGAATCTTGCATAATTTATTTTGTATGTAATTTTAATCAAATGCATTTTTACGGCGCAAATATACGATTTAGTTTAAAATTAGTGTACGAGTGTAGATTGTCAAAGCAATAGTCGTCTTATATGTTAATATATCAGAAATAGTCATACTTGATTAACAAGTCAACAGCCATCATATGATGTATGTATAGATGTATGTATTTCCCTTTATGTATATGTATCTATTTCCCTTTTCATTCTGATCGTGCCAAATTTGGCAGTCTTTTTTCAATAATAAAAGTGCAGTTCTTTCGAGAAAATGATGAAGATTTTTTTAAGTTTCAAAATTATCAAATGATCAGAGATATTTTTTTCTTTACCTCTTAGAAATATTTGGTAATTTTCCAATTCTATTTGGAAAAGTTACAGAAATATTGTCGTTCATTCCTGCGAATATTTTTCATCATAGACGAAGAATTTTTCTGGCAAATAAAACAAAAACAAAGAATATTCATCTTTCAGAAACTATTTCAAGTTTCGTTGTTCAAAAAGGAAAGAAGGAGAAAGGCTCTATCGTGTTTGGTGACTTATTCTTGTGACACAACTGCCAACGATTCAGCGCCCTTTATTCTAAAAAAAAGAATCAAGATATTTTCTTTTTCGGGTTTTATTTTTCGTGTTGCTCAGAATTTCTGCAAAAGCGCTAAAATTTCATTTTGTGGTAGTAGCACTTCTCGGATTTACAATGAATATTTTACCACACTCTTAATCGATTTCCTTTGGTAGAATTTTATATGAATGTAATAAATGAACCCACAGTATATGATTCATGAGACAGACTTGCTAGCAATTCATTATAGCTTGGATGGTCTCCACTAGTTCGAATAATAACTCTTTGTCTTATGCTGTCCAAAATTCTCAAATGAAGTAATGTCGATATTTATTCATTTTTGGCGAGATCTTCTATCATCTGATGGTGTTACGTTTTTTTTCACAACACTTGTTTATCTTTTCGAGGGCTATTAACATTTTAACACTTTAAACTGCTGCATTTTATAACATTATTAGTTGGCTGTGTTGGTCTGTTTATGGAAGAATAGAAAATTAACATTTAGTCGAAATAAATGACCATAAAGTTACTGCAAACGATTTTCATGGGCGCCACAAGTTTTGCTTTCGATAAAAAGCTCCACATTACAAACTGAAGTTAAACGACATTAACTAACGATACCGGGTGCGATGAATAAATTGTCGTTTAAATTACTCAAACATGAAAATAACACTGACAGCTCATTTTAACAGATATATTTACCGAAATGACACAAAAATATCTTGAAATACTAAAGAGTAAGTTTGTTCAATAAAATCGCCATTAACTTCAACCACGGTCTCCAGAGGACTGCGGAATCTCCTGCAACTCTTCTGGACGGTCTCCTTGTTGGTGAATGTTGCCATAATCTTTGCCTGCAGTTTATCTTTGTGTTACCACTATTAGTCTGGGGTGTACCAGCTAGCCACAATTTAAGGGCTATTTCGTGTTAGGAAGAATAATACGCTTTAGCCTTCCAATAACCGGACACCGACACTAATATTGGCATTAGTGTAGCCACTGATACACTAACACCGAATGAGGATACAGAAAGACGAAATACGGGACCGTACCCAACAAGACATTTAATAATGCAAACAAATTATATGCACATATTAAAAAGGTTTACATGTCCCAAAAAGAAGATTGTTCATATAGTCCAAAGGACCGAGGGTGTTTAACGAGAACAGAGAAATGCCATACCAACTTTAGGGCCGTTGACTGTCCATAGATGAGTTAACAGGACTTACTTCTTTCTCCACGCTAGGCTGGGTACAGCAGACCAATTTCCACGTGTGTGGACACCGGTTGTCGCAAGTAAAAAAAAAGGGGGGGCAGAGCTTCCTAAAAACGGAAGTGACGAAAGGGAAGAAGGGACAGGAGAGTTCTCGTCTCTAAGGGGCTGAACTTCCGTTAGCCCGATCCAAGGGAAACAACTGTAGTCTCCCTACACCACCAACTCACAACATAATTTTAAAAAGTATGTCACTAATAGCTTGTATTGTATGCTACTATATGTCTACTCTGGTTTGTAAATGGCACTAAATGCTAATTAGTTTATGATACCAAAGCCAGAGACCAGTAGCATGCAGAAGGGTTGGTGTAGAGGCTGCGACGACCTCGGACATTCGTATCGGGAGAGCATCCGATCAAAGCGTGAAATAAAAAATTAGTTTTTGAAATCTGAAATCGTCTCTGTAAACTTCGTTGTACAAGCGCCACAAGAGTCCCCCAAGCTGGTGTGAATATGGATCCGTGTTTTGATAACCTAGACCGGAGTAGCCCCACCACCACTTATTTGAGTCTTAGGGGCATACAATCAAGGAGTTAGCCCCGGTCAACTCCAAACCTGTGCACGTCAGTGCAAGGGACAGACATTTTACGGTCTCTTGAAAAAGGATGTGTAGAGAAAAAAAATAGACGAATCTTTAAGCTTGTAATGTAGCTTTATTCAATGCGATTTGACCGCTGTCCATATGTCAGGTTCGACCATTTCTTTTTATCGTAGAGTAGTTCGAGAATGGCGGAGATAACTACGATTGCCTTCCCCACAGTATGTATAGGTCAACAGTAGGAAACATAGGATTCGTAAGACGTATAAGTATGTCTACAGCAGCGGAAGTGTTAAATAAGCAGTTTAAAAAAAAAATTAAACTTTTGAAATCACATTGTTTATCTTACCTTTAAGATTTGATTAAGAAACTTAACTATTGCATATAAACAAATAATATAGCGTTGATGTAAAGTTTGATTATAGATGCAACTACCGTACATACTCGTGTATAAGCCGACTTCATGTATAGCGAAACCCTTGAATAAATTTTAACCCCTCCAAAAAAATTATCTGTGTATATTGCAACCGGTTACTGAAAATACATGATTTTTAACCTCTTCAAAAATGACCTGTGTGTCGGAGTTAACTCCTTCTTAATTGCCCAAATTGTTCACTAGGGGACGCTCTCTCTACGCTATAAATACTGGGTGATTTCTTGCCTCATTCTCTTTTTCATTTCATTTTCAGCGAACACATCTACAATGTAAGCTCTCGCAGAAGATTGCGCCTTCCCATTTGTGGGAGACGCCATGAACATTATAGACACATACACGTACGTACGAACATTCACCAAAATACAAACTCTCTACGTTCACACACAAACACAAATGTTAATATTTAGGTCCATTGTAAATTTTGTTGTTTAATACATATATTTATTGATATATCGGTCTTGTTGGTTTTCTTTACACTTCTTTATGGTGGATTCAATCTCTGAGTCTGCCATGTTCTTGTAGTGGACCTTCTTCTAGCAGGAATAAAGACACACGTGTTCCTAATTTAACAACACTTAAACCCCCGGTCCGCTACAAGTGTATAATGCGACCTCCTTTTTGTGTCTGTGTAAAAAAAAAAAAAAAAAAATGATTATAAAAACTCGCAGGATATTAGAATACGTAGGTTATGTCTATGTTTAGGAATTAAGACGAGTGTTAGCAACTTGATAAGTTTATATTTTATACTGTTTGATAAAGAAGCGTGTAACATGTTTCTTGATGTAAAATTTAACGTAGCAACTTTTCAACGAGCGGTATGTTACTGTTATTTAAATTCGCATCATGTGTTACGACAGTGATTGAAATTGGGAGGTGGACCTGTGTTATTTACACATCAGTATTCGAAATCTGCTTGAACAGCATTCAGTAAGAAGTCATACAGCGTTACGTCGATACCAAAGACTTGATATATATTTGTCTACTAACCCCGTATTCCTGGAACTACTAACCTGTATTACCAGTTTGTATTATTGCGTTAATACATTTATTTCCTATATTCATTCTTGGCGTTTGTTATTATCTGATACCGGATTTCATCCCGGAATACACAACAAAAAGGTATGTGAAGTTTTTTTTCAGTATTTCTATTCGATGAAGTATATTTTGTACTAAAGTTCACACAAGACGAGTTTGGAAAACCACTCAAAGTAGAGGTAATTTGGGCTTGAACATTTTACGATGCCTTACGTCACCAGAAGGAAATACTCAATTCGTTTAGTATGAATGAGGTATGTAATATGATTATAAGAAAATATGGAAGGTATAGAGTAAATATCATAGGGATAAGGGAGATAACCACTTACTCTTAACTTAGAGGTTCAAATTTTAGTTTTCAAGGAAGCATCCACTCTGTTTCACCAAGTGGCAGATCTAAAGAAAACGCTGAGTGAAACTTTCACCTTACTTTTGGAATACGGAAAAGATGAGGGTGATTCGATTACTTGGAAGTAGCATGGCGTTTCCTTACTGTAAAGGCTTGAACTGCGGATACATGACATGGAGCTCATTTGAATATTTGCCATAGTAATATCGATAGAGTAGCGATAGGCTGTCAGTGATACCTCTGTAGGAAGGAGACTGCACATATTGCAAATCTACTATTCGCATTCTTTTTTCAATATTCTCTAACAATTGAGAGCTTGATGAATATTTTCAATGCGGGAGACATTCATCAAAATTATTAAAGACAAAAGGGTGACACTATTTTCAGACTAGCAACAGAATGTTCTCGCTGCAAGTAGCGATCACATTCAGTATTACGTAGTTATTTACTTTTGTGACAGTTTGTATCGCATTTTGGTTGATTTTATTTTTTATGGTAGGTTCGCTTGAAGTTCTTTTTATTTTGGTCCAAAGCAAAGCCGTAATTGATAAAACTCTTCCAGTCTCTGCCCCTGAAGATATTTCTAGCGAAAATGATGGGAAGGCTGGAGAGAGCGTTCGACTACTTTTATTGCACCCATCAATCACGATTATATATATACTTTTTTAATTTTCGGTGCAGGGGGTGGGATTTTTAGGGGGATTTCAACTGATGGCATCCAATTAAATATTCTCAATGGAAGTCGAAATCATTAAATAAAATAAATTACATACACGAAGAGAAAGTTTTAGGCAGGTCAAGTAAATAAAAGGCTCGTTGAAATCAAATTAGAGCGAATTGTTCGAATCAGAAGGAAAATAAACAAATAAAAATCATTTGCCAAAATGCATTTAAGAAAAGGGGTTCTCTTTAAATTCCCTTTTCTCTTATTCTTACAGCCGACTTATTTCTGTTTACAGGCTGTTGGAAATCGTTCACATTCTAGATTATCCGCTAGAAGGTCGTCAGATCATGAGGTCGTCAATCAAGAATATATTAGATATTTAATACTATGGGCGCCTACAGTCGTGAGATGATTAGCAAACTTGCATCTCGGACCAATTTCTGTAGTGAGTTCGATCCTAACAAGGTATCCCACTACTTTGATTTTCTTTCAGACAAAAGTAATCCTAAGTTATTCGTCTTGATAAAGTTTTAAACAAGTTTGCTTTGTAGATTATTTCTATCGAAATGAGTATGATTTTGAATGCGAAACTATTAAGGGTTTTTTTATCTGATTAAAATAAAATAAACTAAGCTAAATAAATAACTATATTTATTAAGCTTCCCGTAGTAAGAAATAAACCTTGAATGCACATCACCCAAAAGCAATTTAAATTTAGTTCTTCTTTTTAAACAGCTTCGGCTGATAACTTCGAACATAATATTTGACCAAAGAAAATACTCCATAATTTCCGGAGTCGATTCCCAAACTAAAATAAAGCTGCTACCAGAGACATGTTAGAATATAAATTCTCAATATCACAAGCCGGCTACAACGTAGAAGTCAGGTAGCCGAAACCAATTCAGCAACCAGTAAGTCATTCCTACTACCACTCTATACACAAAACTTCTTTTACTCGAACTCTAAAAATAGAAAGGCCTACTTTTCTACGAGAATGAACGATTCTGCTATGTGTCTACAGACAATTACTATATATATATATATATATATATATATATATATATATATATATATAATCTGTTACCTTATTGCATTGTTATCACACAAACTGAAACGTTATGTACCCAGTCTGATTTTTTTCTTCATTCAAGATTTTGTTGTTTGTAATGTAATTCCTTCAACAAACAATTGGCTAATTAAGAGTTCGGAGAATTGTTATGTCGGTCGATCAAGTCATCTGAGGATGCTTACTTTGAAAATCAGCATTTTGAAATCCTTGCTTTCATCTAAAACAATCGCATAAATGAGAAGTAGGCAATTATTATACCAACCGCACACCTCTGTAGGCAAAGCTATACATATTTTTACATTATGATAAAAAATGTTAGGTAGATTATGTAGCGCCAATTTTTCAAGTGAGTAAGGTTCGCTCATCTGAATTCTTGACTTTTACCTGTGTACAAAAATGAAACCCTGGTAAAGATGGAGAATATTTACCTACAAGGTAGCACGTTTTTAAAATTCAAAATGTACTAAATGTAAGTGTGGGCACAAGACTGGATAATGGATGAAAAGAATATTGTATAGAATCGCTCTATCGAGATGTAAGGCCCTGTCTTGAAAATCAGGTTCAAAAACCAAGGATGTTGGTAGGGAATGGTGAGGATCGTCCTCACAATAGTAAGATTACATATGGCTGAATTAATGTTACTATTCAATGCACTATAGTAGGCGCTCTACCAAGAATATTTACTTGGCGAGAAGAATTTTGATGTTCAGCTTAATGTTTGAATAATGCTAATATCAATATTAATCAGAATATGGCTGTTTCAGTGAACAAATTGTTTACAACAAAGCTGTAGGTATGAACGAGGACCGTTCTTCTTCGAAGCTTGGGAACTGGCCCTACAGAAACTCAAAGAAAATTTTTTTACCAAATAACAGAAACTACATCACTTAAAAACTATCAACAGCAGTAACAATTAAAATGGATTGCCCATAAAACTCGACAAGAAAATGATAGCATAATCAAGATGTTTCACACTAAGTAAACGGTTAGGAGGAAAAACCCCATCAATAATGGAAATAGCATTAAATGCAACTGTACCCAAGAATCTTATTTTCCTAAAACATTGCTTTACAAGAAAGATTTATAAATTTCTACCGACAGTGACACTGGCTGCTCTGTCAATAAATGCCGAATGTTTCCTTATAAGGAAACTACTAATGTTACTATTACGTGTAAATTTTCTAGGTACGTAAATGGCCTAAGTTACTTCATATAACATTTTATACATAACCTCCGACAAATATCCAATCGCTTATTTTGTTATAACTTTGAAGTCGTTGCTTAATTATATAAAGCAAAGTTATGCATATATGAACAATGCATAGAGGTTAGCGACCGGGACACTAGAATCGTCATGTCGAGTTCAAATTCCAGCTGAGGCCATTCTTTTTGCTTTTGCAGAAATGCCCTTGCAAAAGGTATTAATCCAGCTTTTCTACTCCGATTACGATACCAGCTATAGTTTAACTAGCATCGCAGACCTTGTTCCCTAGTTTGGGTCGGTAACTAGTGTAGGAGAAGTGGAAGTCTGAATCTAAATTGAGTGAGGCAAGACACTCTCTCCCGTACAAAAATATCTGCAGCAGAAACGACAGCAGTTAAATTTTGGGTGATGATGATGTCGTTCTATACTCTCTAAAAGAGTTTTCGTACCATTCACAACGTTATGATCATTATACAGATATTGCTACATGCCATCATAGCAGACTAAACTATCCATATCCTTTGCAACGATCAAATACGTTTTTTGTCGCTGTCCAATGCACAATAAATTTGGACAGCTATCAACAGGTGAACCAATACACACACACGCACACTGTCAAGGAAAAGTAATAACGTTTAAAATACGTTGAAAATTGTCAACATGAGGCAGCGTTCATTTTACGCAAGGCCCAAACATAAAAGGTGTCTTTCAAATGCTTTGTCTATAACTAATACGTCGTCCTGAGCGTAAGAGTTCAAACAAGTGGTACCTGTGATGCAAACTGTATTTTCATTGTGTTTTCAGCTCTTCTGCTACAACGACAATTAGAAATGTCCACGCAAGAGAACAGCTGACTATTTTCTAGGCCATCTATCTCTCGTGTCTGCTGGCAAGAATCTGACATTCCAAACAGTGATGCGGAACGCCAGCACACTTTCAATAGAGCAGCGGTATAAGGTCATCGGCAACTCCTTTTGTAAATTATTTTTTCTGAGAATTCTTTAAGTTGATGCTGTGCTTTCTTGACTAACGTAATGGTATTGCTAGTCCAGGAGATATCATCTGCAATGTACGTACCCAGAAACTCCATTTTATACACCCACTCTACACAAACTCCCCCCTGTAACTAAGGGGGACGGGTGTAGGTGCATTGTTCCGAATGTCCACCACCAGGCTCCTTTATCTTTAAGGTGCTTAAAGCAAAAGGTTATACACCGGGCTCCTTGCTGCCATTTTTTTTATTTCACTACTGCAACTCCTACGGGAGGTAGTGAAGGAAAGCAAGAAGAAAGGACTAAACATCAATTGCAAGAAGGCAGAACGCATTGTTGGGTCTATAAAATATGTCTGCTCCCATATATAGATATAGGTCACATGATATGAGGCGTTGTCTCATTGGTTAATTAAACCACGTGGGTTTTGAAAAAGCTGACCACGAAGAAAAGAGATTCGAACCTGCTCTGAAGCGATACGCAAGGAATTCTCTCCGCAACCGCGGTACCAGTTACCAAAGTTTTTAAAGATACAAGGTGTCTAGTCCTATTTCACTCCACCAGATGGGTAAGTCCGCCTGACATATTCTCTCTCTCTCTCTCTCTCTATATATATATATATATATATATATATATATATATATATATATATAGAAAAGGACATTGTGTTTATGTTAATCGTGGTACTCATGTTTTTAAACGTAAAAAAATAACAACATGATTGTCAACAAAAGGAACAGTCCAACATGTAAATTACAAATTGGAGATACCCAAATAAAAAAAGAACAACAACTGAAATATCTGGGAAGTGACTTTAACAGAGGACGGAAAGTGCGACACTGAAATCCGAAGGCGCATTGGGATAGCGAAATATGCCTTCCAAAAGCTAAGCAAAGTATTAAGAAACAGACAAATATCGTTAGAAACAAAGAAAAGAATACTGAACTGTTACATAATATCCTCCAATATGTCAGTGAATGCTGGACGATCCAATCACAGATTAAGAAAAGACATGCAGCAACAGAAATGGCGTTCTACGGAAGGATGTGCGCAGCGATGAACTTTTTAGAGACAGTGGCTGCAAAAAGGGCACATACTTAACATCAAAAAGAGACAATTAAAATTTCTAGGGCACATTATGAGGAAAGAGGGCTTGGAAAATTTGATACTCATAGGACAGATTGAATCTAAGAAGGACAGGGGAAATACGAATAACCTAGCTAGAGAGCTTGAGTAAAGGTAAAATTTATTAAGAGCTACGAAGGAAAGAAAATTGTGGAAAGCGATCACCTCTCCTCGAAATGAGTCCAAGCACAGTAGTGACGTCCGAGAACCTAATGATCGTCTTGGTGGAATGGTAAGGAGTATAATCACAATGACGTCAAAACTGCTTCTAGTTTTCATGAAATTAATTTCTTTTTGAGAAAGAATTATTCGCGTGAAAACTAACTTATTAAAGCAGTAAAATCTTAATGAATTCCGTATTCAATTTAAATTCATTAAACTTATCTTAGTCTAGCCAAAGGTTACACGTGTGCAGCACCGAGTCGCAATCCGACATTTTACAATAATAGTGATCTTTCATTGCTATATGGCGAGACGCTGATTTTATTTTCATTCGAAAGACCTGAAGCAAATCAATAAACCGAGAAGACTGCCCCACTACTCAAAAGTTGGTCATGGCTTTCTGCCATACGAAGCTAAGCCTCATAAATAATCTACTCAAAAGTTGAACAACATTTTAATTACTGATATCTTGAATCTTCGTTTTCGTTTCCATAGAAATGCATACGTGTGTCATATGTTCGTACGGTAGGTTGCAGTTCTTACAAGGTGTTATCGGAACTTACCCATAATAATAATGGACTATTCCGGACATCATAAATACTGCACCTCAAGAGGGAGCAGCAGTCAGTCAGTGAGTCCTTTTTGGACGACTCGGCTATACGGTCGAATTCTCTGCCTCTGAGCCAGAGGGGAACTCTCTGCCTCTGGGCAGAGAGGAACCCGGACGAGGCTCCGCCGAAGGGCAGAGCCTCGTTCGGGGAGGTTGACCAACCCGATCGCGTTTATACGGGTTCTACGGGCAATTTTTGCCCGAGCCTACAGGCTCAGAAAGCCTACATTAAACCGGCCTTGTGCCACATTTGACACACGTGGGCGCGTTAATGAACATCGTCAGTCAGAGCCAGTCCTTTTTGGACGACTCGGCTAGACGGTCGAACTCTCTGCCTCTGGGCAGAGGGGAACCCGGACGAGGCTCCCCCGAAGGGCAGAGCCTCGTTCGGGGAGGTTGACCAACCCGATCCCGTTTATACGGGTTCTACGGGCATTTTTTGGCCGAGCCTACGGGCTCGGTGAGCCCACATTAAACCGGCCTTGTGCCACATTCGACACACGTGAGCGTGTTGCTGAACATCGTCAGACAGAGACAGAGTCGCGTCAGACGATTACTGTAAGACATTGGAATAGTGATACTTGTCGAGACAACGTAGTTCACTCTAACCAAATCTGATAGACATTACTAATACTTCTACTTCTTTTGTACATATTTCTGTTTGTAATATATCTGTGTTATTCCATACCTGTGTTCGAGTTATTCTTCATTGGTTCTACCTTGGACCATCACCGTGATACAAGGAATTTGGACCATAACACAAGGCAAGGTGGTTTCTGAAAATGAAAGGACAATAAAGAACAGGATTCAGGAAGACAGAAGATGGCGATTGATCTTGATGATACCTAGTTACCAATCTAGTACTACACTTAAATTCGTGCTATTGAGGAGAAAAGTATTATTTATTTATGTAAAAATACATAATGTGACACAAGGCCGAAATGGTGAAAGGACGGTCTTCTGTCTTATAATTAAAATTAGCCAGCACACAATTACTGATCCAGACATACCCCAATATTCCTAACACCAAAACAACGCATTCTCACTTACCATTGTTACTACATCCACCGTAATACCTCAGAATCTCTTTGAAGTCCTAACTAGCCCCTATATATACAATCCTTATCTGGGGTGGAATAAACAAGGAAAGCTCGTTAAAACAATTGTCATTAGAATATTTATAAAAAATACACAGGGAAGTCAAGTTATGGCAGTGGAAAAGTGACCGAACTAGAGAGGCCAGGTATTTTATATTGTTGCCCACGGATCCATTAACACATTTGTTAGAGGAAAATACTATGCTATTTGTTGACAATGAATAAAGAGCCATGGTTAACTCCGGAGACGGTTGGTGGTTGACAATTGAAAACTGGTTTTATTCCAGAGCCAACCTATTGCAAAATTTCGGTGTTAGAATAAAAAATATATTTATGGAAAGAAAGTGAGTATTAATATAAAATATATTTATAGAGAGAAAGTGAGTACTAATATAAAATATATTTAGAGAAAGTGAGCAAAAATAGTTGTGTGGAGAGGCATGAAATTGTTAGAAACTGAGCCAAAAGAGAAACTGCTTCCCTCAAAATGTTATCTTTTGGATAATACCTGAAAATTAAGGCGTTTTTGTATTTTTCATCAAAATTAGTTATTTTATGTATGCCAAAGACCCGAGTAAACGCATTTTAAAAATTATTGGCTACAAGAATTTTTTTTTATTGCATAAAAACGCCAACTGAAAAAGTTTGCATATATTTAATGAATTCTTCAAAGTTTTTGTTCAAAATTATAAATAGCATTGTTTCGTGCCAATATTTGAACACCCACCTCATTTTTTATTATAAACTTTTTGGGTAAATAACTAAAGTTTGGAGTGTAGATTGGTATCATCAAAATATTGTCTCTTGCGTAGGACTTAGCAATTAAGTTTTGCGGTATTTCTCCTCAGATTTTCTAACGCCATTTTTCCCTTGATTGTAGGTGGTCGAGGCTCTTCCCAGTTTCTTTTTTTTTCTTTATTATCTATGAATTGCCTTTACATCTTGGTTACGATAGTAGAGTGGTTTCCTACACTGTTCTTCACGGTTTCCTATTCAAATTTGTTTTTCTCCAAGATTGGCTGCACTGAAGGTCACACGGCCTAATCTATATTGCTAGTTAACCGATAGCTGAACGTTCAGGGAAAGAGTTTGGTCCATGTCTTTTCCAGGGTCTTTTGAAAGAAAATCAACGCAACAGACATTGGAACTCATCTCACCGATATGATATTCCCTGCCGATAATCGTTACGCTATTCGCATATCCGAAATTTAGATATTAGATGTGTGCAAAAGCTCAACCGTTTTTTTAAAACTAGGGGTTGAATACATAGTAAAAAAAATGTTTTTTTTTAGTTTAATGAAAAAACCGGTGGAAACTTTTGCACGTACCAAATAAATTGTTGAATAAGCTATTATTCAAATCTAAAAAAACATTTTACTTTTGACTCACTTCAGATGATACCGAAATACACTTTGCATTCGTTGTCCATCTAAGAAGCTAGGCTCATCGTCGAGTTTAACCCAGAGACACCCTTTTAATCCGCCAGGTGCAAATCTGCGCCTTCCTATATACCAGTGGCTCCTATCGACATGCAAACACGGGGACGATCCTGCTGCGCCTAGAATTTTTACACGTGGAACGAAATGGATGATAGGTAGATATATAATCACCCAATCTAGAGTGAAGAAAAAAAAAGAGTCTTTCTTATATATTTCATCTGAAATGTCTACTGCGCTCTCGAAGTACTTGAATTCACCTGCTATCCCAGTAGTAGTGGTTGTGGTCTTGAATCATCCCCGCTCCGATCCTTTCCCTCGATTCTCCCAGAATTATATTACTCATCCGGTAATGCCCCTGTGGCTTGGTTGTGATCTACTGCCATATTGGGATCTACAGCCTAAAGTTAGCGTCTCGATAAAATCGCCCAGCCTTTTGTGCTTTGAACAGGTTAATAGGAATAGATACGCTCACCTATCGTCCGGGCAGTACTCCATCCATGTCTATTGAACAGGGGTAGAGGATCATCCCTTGTTTTCTGTTTAGCAGCATATGGTTTACCGGTTCTTTCTTCTTCCAAGGCCATAAGGATTTAATTGTCTTAACTTTTTGGTGATCGAACTAATCAGTGGCTGCGACTTTGCATTATTAGGGTATCAGGTTGGTAGGTTGCTGTCTAATGCTTCAGATTGGTAGTAAGGAGCCCAAAATTTTTTGGTCTCCCTGCATATATGTCTAGCGGGCAATCCCGGGGCCACATTATGCTTTGATCTCAGCCACGCTCTGTCTAGTTTGATAATTACGGTGGTCTTTTCCTTTTCTTTTTCTCCTCAATACAAATCTCATGACAAATACAATGGAAACAAAAGAAACACCTAAACCCACTCAACTTTCTTTCTCCACTGTTCGTGACATCTGCTCCAACTTCAGCCGTACAGAATCGTTTCTGTCTTGGAATGGTTGCCGGATATCTTTGCATTTTATGAAATCAACTAAAATTCGTCCATTGCTACCAATACATTCTTTGTCTCAGACTATATATATATATATATATATATATATATATATATATATAATGTGTATTTTGGGGTCAATGTTTGTGGCTAGCTAAGTTTAAAGTTAAAACAGATGAACACCGTCCTTTTCTCCATTCCCTGTTTTGGCCTTGTGCCACACTTTGTAAATATTACAAATGAATATCGCTCCGGTACCTAGACCCTTTGAATCTAAGCGTAACACTAGACTGACGACGAGGTCTCAACAATTTACAGTTTAGTTAGCTAGATGTAACTGTAAGTTCTCCATTAACAGTTTCTTTATCTCGCTTATGAAACTTCATTTCCGGCTCCATGCTTTCCAGCCAACATTAATCTTCAAAAATTTAAATGCAATGTCAATCGCTATCTCCTGTCCACCTAATTGCTTTTCTTTTGTTCACACTCCTTAGTAATGTTTCTGTTTTCTAATTCTTTCACGGCCATTAACCCTTCGTGGCTTTACTGGCCTGCTTGGGGTAAACTCGATTAAAAAGAAAAAAAAAATCCTCGGGAATGTAGAATCCAGATTCGGCGAAAG
Source organism: Acanthosepion esculentum (assembly GCA_964036315.1). Classification (NCBI taxonomy): domain Eukaryota; kingdom Metazoa; phylum Mollusca; class Cephalopoda; order Sepiida; family Sepiidae; genus Acanthosepion; species Acanthosepion esculentum. The sequence goes on from OZ038475.1 coordinate 67,437,050, forward strand.
CCACCAAAGCCGCACACCAACTTGTTGGCGGGAATTGACGAAATCCAATGTTGTGTTAAATATAACGTTACATATGATAGATTTCGACTCATGTTCTTATTAGTCTGAATATAATACCGTTGCACAGTATTTAACCAATTTACTTCCTCTTTTTATTATAACACTCCTAGTTGGATATCTAAAGTTTGGAATGGAGAGGTAGACATATCATTGTATGTTTGTTCCCTTCTTCGCCAATGTTGGCGCCAAGTTAAAACCAGGATTTTCAATGTTGATTCTTCACGCAGACTGACCTTTTCATTTTTGAAGATTGATGTAGCACAATTTCATTTCTCCATATTCAGCGTCCATTTAATGTAAGCTTGCAAAATACATCTAAACGCATCTTAATATATGTATTTCTGTACTGACTACTGCCAAAAGATAACCTGTTATCCGCAGATCGATTTCTTGTGCCTACGTACCTGTGGTAGTTCGTCTAACAGTTGCGAAACTCGTAATAGCTTCATTTTGCAAATATCTACGAATGAGGTGACGATTGTGTGGGTCTGCCTTCCCAGGTTTAGTCGGCGCCGCTTTTGTAAAAGAACCGGGAAAAAAACTTTGAACTAAATCAATAAATCTTACTAAGTTTTTGCACGTTTTATTTTTGTGTATGTAAAGCTGTTTTGGCCCGGTCGACATTATTTATGTTTTCGTAGTCTTAACTTTTAAAAAATCCATTGCAGCCACAGTTGGCATTATCTGTGTTCCACGATAGTTTATTGGCACTGGCTGTACCTTGGATAAAACTAGAGTGAAAAGGATGAGAGAGAAAAAAACGGTATTGTAATTAATATCACACACAAACGAAGTAAAAAAAAAAAATGTATATTTGAGGATTTCTTTGCTTTTCTTCGTGGAAAAAGGTCCACATCCCATCTATTATGAGTTCTTTATTAGTAAATGCAAGGAAAAGATTAGCCGTTCCCTTATAAAGAAACAGTTGTTGACCTAGCAGTTAGCATTACTTTCGGTTGAACCTTAACCCCTACCATAGTTTTTCAGAAAAATAACCTTGTCATGTCTAGTAACTGTTATGACTCTTTCTAGTACTGATTACTATTTCCTTCTTCGCCTTTTGTTTAGTGTTGTGTGGAAAGTGAATATCTTGATCATGCCATTATTTTTACTTTCAGTTACATGCGCTATCAATTTTAATGGTTGCTGCTGTTGAAAGTTTTCAAGTGGTTTCTAATGGTCCAAGAACTGATTTTTTAGATATTCCCGAAAAAAAGCTTATTGGTCAAATGATTATTAACTTTTTTACTTGCTATCTTAAATCTTGTTTTTCGTTTCAATAAAAATGCAAATGTGTGTCATACATTCGTGCAGTAGGGTGCTGTTCTTACAAAGCAGAGGCTTACTGAGGCTGAAAAAACAACAAGAGAACAAGATTCAGGAAGAGAGAAAATGGCGATTGTAAGATTATTCGCGGAGAAATATACTTCCGCATAAATTGGGTAAAGAATTAAAGCGAATGTTTCACTGCGTATGACTGAAACGTAGTCTCGACTCCAAAAGAAGTTTATTATTTGAATTTAGTCCTAATGCACTATGTGGCTATTGAGTACTCTACCAAAATCTATTTTCTAACCAATCGGTTTTTGCAGTACTGATGTCGATTTAGGAACCATCTACCGTCATCTTACAACACCTATACTGACATACACGTGAATCCTTTCAAACTCGAGTTCCGAATTTTGTCTTCTTCTGTGTGCCATGTTCCTTCAGGACGTTGGCGATCATGGCCCTCCGAAATTTCCTGTCCTTGGCTCTTAGTAATCTTCATCATTTTGCTATTTCCTAAACCTGTTCTGCCATGCATATACACAAGCTCGTTAAGCGTACTGTTTTTCTCCGTCTCTCTTACCTTCAATATATCCTGTGTGTGTCAGATTTACTAAGACCTCTCTCCTCAAGAAATTTCAACTGTCTCTTTCTCATATAAAAAGTAAAGAAGTAAAAGTGTCCTATTTGTTTCCATTTTCTCTAAAAACATTCATCGTTGATAACATATTCAATCCATGGTATTCTCAGCATCCTTCTGTAGGACCTCGTTTTTGTTGCTTCAAGTATCTTTTTCGTTCGCGAGGAGATTGTCCAACATTCGCTGCCATATAGGACGATTGACATTACATAATATTTCAGTACTCTTTTCTTTGTATCTAACAAATTTTTCTTCTTGCTTAATACTTTGTTTAGCTTTTGGAAGGCAACATTCGCTATCCCAATGCGCCTTAGAATTTCGATGTCTTCCTTTCCGTCTGCTGTTAAAACACTTCCCAGGCTGAATATAAACAGCCTATCCTTCTCCTAACGCATTTATAAACACCAACAATAATATTATTTATCCCCAAATTCATACTGTTACATATTTATGTCGATTTCTGTACTTCCACAATTAAAAAAAACCTTCAATTTTCAACGCATTTTATAGAAGTTTGAAATCGTATTTCAATAGCGAAAATTGTAACAGAATTGTAATAGTGATAATAGTGACAAGATAGTATTGTAATAATGACAAAATAGTATTACAATAGTGACACGATAGTATTGTAACGGTGAAAAAATAGTATTACAATAGTGACACGATAGTATTGTAACGGTGAAAAAATAGTATTACAATAGGGACACGATAGTATTGTAACAGTGAAAAAATAGTATTGTAATAGTGACATACAAAAGTCAGAAAGAATATAGAGACGATTGCGTAAAATTAACAATGGTATATTTTGTCTAAACAAACTAAACGGAAAGAATAAAAAATATATTAATAAACTGATGTGTTTTCGTACGTACGAGTGTGTGGCGTTGCATGAAAGACTGAGATATTTTCCGCTCGTTTGATAAAATTGGATTGGCCATTGTGTAGAAACGTTAGTATGTTGTGTGCTTTCCGTGTGGTGTTCAGTGCAACACGAGGTTCGCTGGGGACTGAAAAGTCACTCAAAAGGTGAAAAATATACTTCCTCTCTCTAAAACATCCAGTGGGAAAAGGAACAATAAAAAATGAGACTTTTGTGCTTTTTCTTATATATCACTTTGTCAATGTTGTCTAACGGCCATTAGATGTTATTTGGCAGACAAATGGTGTAACTGCAAATAGATGCTCTGTTTATTATTATTATTATTATTATTATTATTTTCTTTGATTTCTGAGGTGTACTAATTTCTTTGCGGGTCCCGACCAGAGAGGTCAGAAATGGAATCATGACATTTTCCATTGAGCAATTTTGAAAAAAAAAAGTCACACATATTTTACATAGATAAAAGCCTTTGTAAGGTGTGGGCTGTACTCGCGAGAAAATTTTTTGTATTTCTTTAAGGAATGGCCTACCAGAGATCCCTTCAGTTTGTCTATTGGAATCTTTACCTATCAATCTGAGGGCTCCAACTACAACTGTAATTGTTGATGTTCTCATTTGCTACATTTTTGAGATTTCGATTTGAAGGTCCTTGTATTTTGATAGTATTATTTTCCACAAGTTCATATTGTTAAATTTTTATTTCGATTTCGGTAATTCCACAATAAAACCCTTCAATTAGCAACACATTTTTTAAAAAGTTGAATTAGTATTGTAATACTGATAATAGTGACAAAATAGAATTGTAATAGTGTGTGGAGGTATATTCACTTACACCATGTGGTCATAAGTTTGGGCTTGTGTTCACGAGGAAAAACAGAACAAACAAACGTACATAATAACAATAAGAAAACGTTAAATTGTCTGGTAGTTTTATACAATTTTATTTATGTATTTGCGTGTATTAGTGCGTGTGTTTCGCGTTAGAATCGTGATAGAGTTCATGTTATAGAAGGGAGTAAGTCATTCCGTAATATCACAAGTCGGGCGGAAGTTATACACTGCCGTCACCCCGACAGTTCTGGGCAAAAAGAGGTTGAATCTCACGTCTCTTGGCGGGATTTTCGTATTTCCGGCAGGAACAGTCCCTGTTGCATGCTGGGAGTAATTTGATTATTTTTATTTTTTATCTATTTTAAACATAGTTTAATTTTTATTTTATTTTATTTATAATTGTTATTATTATTTTATATTTTATTTTCATTTCAAATAATAACAGTGTTCCCACAAGTGACAAGATAGTCATGTAATAGTGACAAATAAAAGTCAGAATGAATATCGAGACGATTGCATAAAATTAACAACGGTATAATTTATTGCCTGAACAAACTAAATGGAAAAAATAAAAATGATATTAATAAAGGAACTTTTTTTCGTACGTACGTGTGTGCGTGACGTTCCTATGAAATACTGTGAGAAAATTACATTTCAGAAAAGTTTTTCGCTCGTTTTATAAGATTATTAGATTGGCCATTGTGTAAACAAGTAAGTTTTCAGCATTGTATTCTGTGTACTTTCTGTGTGGTGTTCAATGCAACACGAGGTTCGCTGGGGATTGAAAAGTCACCAAAAAAGGGAAAAGAGACACGTCCTCTCTCTAAAGCATCCAGTGGGTAAAGAAATAATAACATGAAACTATTGTGCTCTATTTTTATAGGCTACTTTTTCAACGTCGTCTAACGGTCATTAGAAATTATTTGGCAGACAAAAGGTGTAACTGCGTGCTTTTATCACGAATTCAAGAATATTTACTATGACAATACAATCGATGGTAGAAGTTTCATACCAGTGCATTTATGAATATCAGTAATAAACATTCATTTTTTAAATTCCATTTTCTTTCATGCTTACTGTTTTGCCTTAATACTAGTTAGCCAGACTTTTATATTTATAACTCAACTTCTTCACCAGCAGAGAGTCTTCTAGTGACAGAAAAATAAAAAAATTCACTATTTAAAAAAAAAAAGAAGAAATGTAAAGAAACATTTTTGTTGGCCATGAGGAAATAAAAACAAAAAGATTAAAAAAATAAATAAATAAGAGGCAAAAAGGTCATCATTCCTAAATGTAGGTGCAGAAAAAAAGGATTGTCAAATGACTCACACTTGTAAACAAGTCAGAAAGCAAGAGACACGTCAAAAATGAATTCTCTTGTCTCTGTGGCGAACACGAGACGGTACATATGCAAAAGCGACCCCGAATCACATGTTCATTTGTTTGTGAACATCAGTTACATCCGGATTTTCCCCGTTAGCACCCTGACAGCTTGGCATATCTAGATACAGGCCTCTCTGTAACCGATCATTGTCTGGGTCTTTGTAAGGTGGCTCATGCTAATAAAAGCAACGGGAAACCCAGCAGTCAGCAAGCCACAGTGTCTTGTGAAATCGGTCCCGTGGGCATTTTGTCCCTGAAGTGGCTGTGGTTTCCGAGGCAGTGTTATTTTTGTTACCTCTCGTCCCTTTCCCCTCTCTGCCTATTACCCCCGTAGTTGGTTGGGAGAGCAATCGGTTAGATGTTTCCCTTCAACCTCAACACATTCTTGCCACACTTTACAACAGTCTCGAAAAAGTGTATAAACAAAGAGAGGAACCAGAGAGTCAATGAAGAAAATTCGCCCGTTCTCTCATTCCCTATACTGATTTTCCAAGCATAGCTCAGATGTGACACAAGGCCAAAAATACTACTAGTCGTAACTGTTCTAGCGAGACAAGCTTGCTAACCATTACACCACCTTGAGGTGCCCTTAAATATAGTGATTTCCTAAGCATAGCTTAGATGTGGCACAAGGTCGAAAGTATGGGACACCCAGTGAGGATCGAACTCGCTATTCAGTCGTAAATGATTCAGCGAGACAAGCTTGCTAACCATTACACCACGCCGAGGTTCCCTCTCATTCCCTATATAATCTGGGCTCTTAAGTCTTTAGAGAATCGAAACAATTACTACGACCAACGAAATACATCCATCCATACACATTACGATTACAAAGACTCTCTCTCTCTATATATATATATATATATATATATATCTTTCACTCTCCCATACATATGATAAAGGACATAGAGGTTCAACATGAAAACCTTCTGATATGAACAAGCTTAAATATTGCATATATTAAGATATACAAAATTTTATATTTACACACAAAATATATAATTGTACTAATTGTCTTTGCATTCATGTTTAATAGGCCAAAATTTGTGTATAGTTGGATCAAGGACGTTATCCGAAACCCACAAATCGTCAAAAGCCACATTAAGTTCTAAATCATATATCCCTCACAAGTGTAAACCAAATAACCCAATAATCATGTACACCATACAGATCAACCCCACACAAACTCCATAGTCTCTAGGTAAAAGTTTTACAAATAAAATTACTGGGCTGTTGTGCAACTCAAATCTTCGATTACTTAAGATGTTCGTTGTAGCTTCGAAGAGAAACGATCGAGATGTGAGCAATTTTTTTTTTTTTTACCAAGATATAACCTCAGAACAATTTTCTTTCGGGGTAAGGGAATTTCGGAATAGCAATTTTAATGAGCGGTGGGTTGGACGTAAATCAGAAATTATATGGTCCCTTCAGATTCCATGTGTTGACTAGCGAACATTCACTCTCCGATGATAAAAGGAAAGATGTCACAAGTTCATGTAAGAATGATCTAGGATTTGAAAACAGCTATAAAAGATTGTATCATTCAATTACAATCAACGTAGGAAAATATGTCCCAAGGAATATGAAGAGCAATCGAATTTTGCGCTGAGAACAAACAACGTAAATTTTAGCCAGGCAATTTGTACACAGTCAATAAAAAATAAGGATGGAAAACATTATACAAGACTAACAGGACAAATATCGAGAGATCGTTCTAACATCAGTGTTTTTGTGATGAATAAAGGATAATGAGTGTCATCGACTGATTACGCGGGATAGAACCTCTTTCCGTGGATTTATGTCCTTGCAGCAGTTTGTTTGGTTGGTTGATTTTGTTTAGCAGAATACCAATCTCTATGGGTTATTTAATGCTGAAATCTAAATATTTTGAACGTACTTGTATGCCTTCAACTATATATAAAATGTATTGTTGGTAACTTTATTACAAATAAGTATTGTTGGTAATTTTTTTATATAAAAATATATTGTTGGTATTTTTATAATTTCATAGTGTTTTGTTTGGAGAGTTCACAATTTGCCCATAGCTAGGACTTTATGAGGTGCTATAACTCCGGGTTAGGTTCATCTTGGGAACAACAGCGGTTAAAAGGTAGATCCACGCTCTTCAAAACCGACAATCTCCCGATCAGAGGCAGTGCTGCCGGGTCTTACAGCATAACTACACGAGCAAACAATTTGATACATTCTCTTGTGTGTGGGAAAATTTAAAACATTTTATACCAATATCTCGAAGGGATAGACAACAGCATAATAACAATAATAATTCATCTACAGTGTCTACCCGGGACATGGACAATTATGGCTCTCCACAATTTTCTGTCGCTTGTAGTTCTAATTAACTTTTAACTCTTTACCATCCCTTCATGTTATTTCTCTGTTATTCATTCCCACAAACATTAGGTACGTTGCTCACTCAGTGGCGTAGCAAGAGGAGGGCCAGGGTTTGTCCGCCTCCGGTCGATACTTTTATGGAGGCATCACCTTTGTATTTGCTCTAGGCTGTAAGCCTGTATCTGCTGTATAGAAATTAGTGGTTTGAATGTCGTAACAGCACTCACAGTTGAAGGATCTTTCGATTTCGAGTAACTTAAGTTCTGGCATGCATATCTCTATCTATAAAAGGCAGGATGTGTGTGAGTAACGAATGCACGGCCGCAATCTTCGACGGATTTGTACCAAAATTTACATGCACATGCTCCAAGTTAGCGGAAAAGCCAAGACCGACTTTGCATTTCCCAACTCCCATCGATAGTGGAAATAATCGATTTTTTCATGCTTCTACAGCAGTTTTCATGTAGTTTGCTGCCATTTTCTACTGACCAGAGTGAGAGTCTATAGCTGGCTGCCACGAATAGGTAGGAATATTCTATTGGCCAGCGTGAGAGCCAACAGCTGACTGACACGAATGTTAACTAGCATGCAAAAAAGTCGATAGCTGCATTCGTCACAAGTGGGAAAAATTTAAATCTGCATGGCCCTTTACTCTTATTGGCTCATTCGCTTACTTAAACTCAACGTTGATTCTGATTCCGCAGAACTGGGTTGGGTGTGAAAAAGTATTTGTTGTTAACATTCTTTTTTCATTCGGTTTTTCCAGTTACGAGTTCTTTTTTAAAGCTGATCGTTTTGTGTTTATTTTGTTTAGTTCTTTTTTCGTAACAGATTTAATGTTTAGTATAGAGCTTAGAAAAAATCGCAGTGTGAGATAGGCAAGAGGTAAGGCATGTAGCAACATCAGCACGGCAAAAGGCACTCCTTTAAAGGCAAGGAAGGGCAAAAATATTTTAAGTGATATCGATTGCTGTATGAGTCGTACGATTTTTTAATCAAGCACGGGCAACGCCGGGCCATGCTGCTAGTATATATATATATATATATATAAGTGAACATAGAAGTCAACACTTAGAGGCGACAGTCTGTTTCATGCTAGATGCAATCATCGGGCGACTATTGTTGTTTTGGTGGTTTCTACTGAATGTTGCTGGCATTGTTTTTACCTGTAAAGCATTTAGTTTTAATCCCATTTAGAGTAAGGGGAACGTGACGAGAGAAAGAAGACCGAGGACAGTTTGTTGGTATATCAAAACGAGGAAATAAACAAAAACTACTAACAATTTGAATACAAATTAAAAGTAACAACGGAGTGAAAGAGAAAAGACGTTATTATAGGCGTTAAAAAGAGTTTATAAACGATTTATTGAAATAAATTATGAGAAAAAAAATGTACGGATTGGTGAGTTTGTGCGTAATATTTATAGGTATGGGAATATTTTTTTTTCTTTTGTTTGTTTTTTTATAAGCATTTCGCCCCAAGCAAGGCGGGGGTGCCACTAGCACGCAAGGAGAGTTAAAGTAAGAGTAAAGTGAGATGTTTTAGGAAAGGATAAAGAGAAGGACGAGGATCAAGAACAAGGCATCAGAAGATGTCGATTTACATTACATTTAAATTTTGAAGATTATACGTATCAGGGAAGCAAGTAAGAGGAAGGGAGAAACCAAGGTGAGAGTGAGAGTAAAGCGGCCTGTGTTGGAAAAAGGATAAAGAGACAGGCAGGGATCAAGGTCAACGCATCATAATATGTCGATTGACATTACATTTGAATATTTGAAGGTTATAGCTATCAGGGAAGCAAGTGATAGGAAAGGAGTTCCACTGAGGGGAAGTGCGAGATAAGAAGCTATTGGAGTAGAAGAGGCGGTTAGATTTAACTGTTTCGACAGTAAAAGGGTGGAACCGAGATGCCAATCCAATAGCACGATTAAATTCATAGAGTCCGGGCACCAGTGAAAATAGTTCGTCAGAGCAGTTGCCATGAAAAATGTTTGTAGAAAAGACAGAGGGAAGCCACATCACATGTGTGTCTGTTTATGGAAAGAAGTGATTCACTTAGGAGGTTTCTATTTCTGCGATTGATGTAGTTTGATGTCTGAGGCAAAACTATTATCTCGCTTGTGATTTTATATATATATATATATATATATATAATATACATACACACACATATATACATACATACATACATATATATATATAAATATATATATATATAATTTCAAACCTTATTTTAAAATTTTTAATATTAAAACTTTTTCCTTTTCTTTTCTCTTTTTTCTTTTTTCCTCTGCTTTTTGTTCCCTCTGGATAAATTGGCTACATTTATTAAAAAACTTCGGTCTGAAATGATGAATATTTGTATATTCATGAAAGAAATTATAAGCGAATGGATTTTTAAGGATCGTCTGTACTCATTATATTGCTCTGTTACTTACATTGAGCTCTCTTTGGATTAATGTCCTCCTTGGAATTATTCCTACTAATTATCAATTGATATTTTTATACATACACACACACATATATATATATATATAGTATAAAAATTAAGAGATCAGCTGCTTCCGCTACCTTGATTTCAACCTTTCGGTATCTTCAGGTAATTTCGGTTGGTTAATTTCCTAACGCTTTATTTTTTTTTAATTTAAATATTTATGAACGCTATATTTTAAATAAATAAATAAATAAATATTTAATTCAATCGTTCCTGTCAAACCGTGAAACGAAGGTTGTCCTAAACGTGTTATTCTCCGGTTTCTTTCGTACGAACGCTGGTGTTCCCTAAGGCTCTATCGTGGATCCTGTACTGATTCTTATCGTCACCAATGATCTTCCTGGTGTCATCTGTTTTGAAGTAGGCATCTACGCAGACTACACTACCATTTACTCCTGTCTCAATAGTAAAGACGACATTACTGATAAAAATTCATCTGGCCGCTGGCCTCGAAAACAACCTCCAATCTGTGGTTGAATGGAGCAAAGAATGGCCCTTTAAATTTTAATGCCACAAAACGAAACTGCTCTCATTTACCCACCATAGAGAAACCTCCCTGTCTCCTATCAGCATGGCAGATTCTCAACTTCACAAGAGCATCTCACTGCACTTTCTTCGTCTCACATTTTCCTCTGACCTGAGGTGGAACAACTACATTGAATCAATAGCTTTATCTCCCGCGAGGAAAGTTGCTTCACTGTGTCGTGTCAAAAGTTTTTTCTCATCTAAGTCCATCCATCAAATCTATCATTCGTCCTTGCATTGAATACTGTTGCCATATGTGGTCTGGTGTCCCCGCTGTTTCTCTCGAGGTTCTCGAGAAAATCCCAAGACGGATATGCAATGTGATAGGTCCTGACCATGCATCTCCTCTCCAGTCACTTTCTCACGGACGTGATGTGGCTTCCCTCTGTCTTTACTACAAAAGTTTTCGTTGGTGCTCCAAACTGCATGAAACATGCTGCTAGGTTGTCAGCTCGGTCCCACACTTTTACTGTCGAAACAGTTAAATGTAACCGTCTCTTCTACTCCAGCAATTTCTTCTCTCGAACTTCCCGACAGTAGAACTCCCTTCCTCTTACTTGCTTCCCTGATAACTATAATCTTCAAAAATTTAAATGTGATGTCAATCAACATATTCTGATGCCTTGATCTTGAACCTCTTCCTTCTCTTCATCCTTTCTTCAAACACCCCTTGTTCCTCTTACTTTCACTCTTTGTAACCTAGTGCTTATGGCACTTCCGACTTGTTTGGGGTGAAATGCTTAAAATATAAAATTAGAAAAATAATTAAATAAGCGCACGACGTCATGTGTTGTAGAATGTGAGGAGGAGGAGGAGGAAGAGGAGGAGGAGAAGGGAAATCAAATGTATTCGAAATGTATCTGTGGGGTTTAAATTAAATGCATATTTTCTTTTCATCCCCTCTTCATATGAACTCAAAAAGAATTTTTAATACGTATACGACACGTCATAATTTCCGATCTCATATTCAAAAGTTTTTTTTGATCTGGAAATTTTATTATAGCTAACTTTTCTTGTTGACAAAGGTTGCAGATACTACTAATTGTTGTAAAATTTTGCTTTTCTTAAAGTTTTCCAGTTTATAATCGGTTCTTTTTCCCTTAATTTCCACACATGGTTGGCTAGTTCAATAGAATTCCTGAGACTATCTAGCTTTAAAAACGACATGATTGCACCACCTCTTAATGTTAACCTTAGTATACCCTGAGTATATTTTTTCTGACCATTTGTATCTATTACTTCTGCTTTGTAAATTACTGCCTTATTTTTGCAAACTCTATCAAATGGACATCTATTTTTCATTCTACAATTGCATATTTCACTGTTAACAATGCTTTGCTTCATGTTATTTTTGAAATTTCTGGCGTTTCGTCTTTTTATTGTGGCTTCTTAATTACTAGTACAGCTTTGAAAAGTATTTTCCCTATTTTACACTTGACCTCTAAGTTAAAACGTGGGCGGGGGTTAAACCAAATAATTTTTTTTTCCTCGAATTGTTTTTCATTTGTTGTTTTATTTGTGGTTTAAATTCCAGTTTGGTGTTATACCCACTTCTTTTAAACTCCTTTCATGTTCTTCCTTTTTATCTTCTAAAATTATTTTACTAGAGGAATTGATAGATAACCATCACTCTATTTCTTTGGGGATTTGCTTTATTAAACTAGCAGGGTGGTTGAATCTCTAACATTCATGTATTTTAATTTTGTGTTGGGTTTCATATATGGGGATACACTGCCAGTTTGTAGATTTAATTCTACATCCAAAAATTTGACAATTTTCTTATTCATATTGATTTCTATTTGAAAGTCGAAGCTTTTGATGAGTTTCAAAAGCGCTGTTTTTATAACGTCGTTTGTTGTTCTGTTGTCTGACACTATCATCAGTCCGTCATCCATATACTGTCTGTGTTTGTTTATATGTACAATATTGTTGATTTCATATAGAATATGTAGGCACATTTTTATTCTGAAACCTCAGCACCATCAAACGAATCTTGTGGTTCATCGAAGCCGTTCTTTTTTGTTTGTTTTTTTAATCCAATTATATATATATATATATATTTTATATATACACTAACATGTATATATATATTTACACACATACACACATGCATACATATATATATTTACATGCGCACACACGCTAACATATATATATATATATATATATATATATATATACATACACCCCTACACGCAAGCCACCAATCTGCCACTGGGTGACATGCAACTAGCGTTTACCGCTGGTGGCCCGCCGGCATGTTCGTCTCGGCAATGTTACCACTGGCGGCCCGTTAAAGGCCCACTGGTGGCCTGCCCTTTGCTTCCACCAGAGTACCGCTAGTGTTGCCATCGGCGACCTGCCAGTGGACCGCTATTGGATTGTGTGTAGGGATATTTATATATTTACACACACACACACACACACACACACACACATATATATATATATATATATATATATATATATATATATATATATATATATATATGACGTATGTGGTGCTTAATTAAATATGCTTATGTGTATGTGAGTTTGAATTTTTTTTTCTGCGTGTTTGTAGACATGCCTGGGTAATAAGAATATGTCTTCTTGCTAATTGCACATGTTTAGTCATAATTATGCTTCTAACGTCACGAGGTAAAATTATATTTTCTACGAGTCTTGAATATGTAATTTCATTTTCTCTTTTGTATAAAGACACAAAAGATAACCAGAGTCTAGTACCACCTTCACCGTATAAATATTATTTCTAGCAAAAAATCTACATTCAAAGGCCTGGGAATATATTGTTTGCTTGTGATAAGCAAATATTAGACTACCTGATTGATTGTCAGGAAAAAAATGGTTTTATCCCTTATTCAGAAAAATCTACAGTTTTTTGTGATCTCAGAAATTCACAAGAGATTATTTTATTCTTTGAATAGGGAGGATGTTGTCCTTAATATAACGGTGAAATGGCGTAAGCTCTGGCCTATTTTGTTAGATCACTAGTCTGGTGGACAAGAGAATTTTATCGAAACATCAGCAAGAGAAAAGAAACAAGCAGAGAGACAACCACTGCGAATGACAGCCACTGTGAGCCAGCAGCAAGGGCAGAGGCGAGAGACGGACAGAACACAGAAAGAGTAGGATGCTACCGATACAAAACGAATGCCGATACCACGTACAGAACAGATGGGAGCTTAATGGCGACTTGTCTTCCAAGTTTTATATTCGTCTAAATCTTAATTGTTTCTTATTCTTTTATGTGCCGTGTCCCTTTAGAATGTAGGCGATCATGACTCTCCACTTCCGCCTATCCCATGTAATTCTCAATATGTTTTGTCCTTCTCCCAAACCCTATTCTGTCATTCACTTGCTTAAGCCCGCTAGGTATATCACGCATTGCTTTCCCTTGCCTCGCTTTCCTTACTCGCCCTTTGAATATCAGATTCTCCAAGCCCTCTTTTCTCATTACCTGTCCTAGAAATTTCAGCTGCCTCTTCCTGATGTTAAGTATAAGCTTGCTCCTTGTTTGCATCCTCTCCAAAACGTCATCGTTGCTCACATGTTCGGTCCATGGTGTCCTTAGCATCCTTCTGTAGAACCGTACATCCGTTGCCTTGAGTCTCTTCTTCATCTTTGAGAAAACCGTTCAACATTCGCTGCCGTAAAGGAGGACAGATATCACGTAGTAGATCAGTACTACTTTTCTTTGTTACCAACGAAATCTTCCTGTCTCGTAATACTCTGCCTAGCTTTTGGTATGCGTTTTTGGCCATCTAAATATATCGTCAGTCCTCACCCGTTTCCACAACGACCGAAACGTGATAACAGCAAAGATACCAGAAATTTAGAAAAAAAAATTATTGAAAATCTATCTTCTCTACGGTATGCCCATTCCATCTACATCATCATCATCATCAGTCCCATGATCGGGTGTGGTCGAATGGTCACTGAGTAATTGACTGCATATCTGGGTTGAAAGACGGAGTGATATTAATTCATTCGTAGCATGTCCTGGGCAAGTAGACTCGGTGGAGCCAATTCCTCTGTAAGTTAAACCACAGCCGATGTCTTCCAGCTTGAATAATGAATTTGGCCATGGTCTGTGGACGTTGATTCCATTGGGCGGACCCACCACCCTGGCCTCTAACTTCAGTCGAGGAAGCCCTCTGCGCATCAATATCGTTTCATCACTGCTCCAGTTACATACAGATTCAAGTTAACCTATTTGTGCTAGATGACCATTAACTCTGCAAGAATATTTATCCGCCGTTTGACAGATTCTGTTTTGTTATTGTTGTAGCATACCTAAGGACGATAATGGGTATGTCCGCTATTCACATAAATACAGTAGTGAATACTGTATGTTGGTCTGCAGTTTGAGATTCGACTCCAGCTGTGCTGGTCAAATTCTCTGCCTCTGGGCAGAGAAGATCCCCAGACTAGGCTATGTCGAAGGGCAGAGTCTCGTCTCGGGCACAGCTACCCGACCCCGTTTTATACGGGGTCTACGGAAAATTTTTGACCGAGCCTACGGTCTCGAATACCCAACATTAAATTCGGCCTGGTGCTATATCTGACCGCGTGGGGTGGTTGGTAGATATCCTGTAGTTGGAGATTCATTGTGGAATTCACCTGACTCTCTTCTAGCAGTTGAATACTACTTCTAGGCGCCGCTGGCGAATCTTATATGTGTTGTCCGTGTCCTAAGTATTATCCTTCATTACCAACCTTCGTGTGATTATTCTATTCAGTAACCTTCCCTAGGTTACGACTGTTATGTTACTGGATATCTAGCCACCTTCGCCACTCCGAACAATTTTGTCAGCGGAACCCTTTTATTCACCGGTGACCCGACCATGCAACAGGTAGTACTGGATTACATGATACCAGTAGAGTGATCTGATGCTTTCAATTAGCAGTGTGGAATAGAAACTTATTTGCACATTGTCCTTCTCAAGAAAATTCCTATCAAATATCATTGATTTCCAAGGCGATGCCAAATATAATTTCTGAACTTTTAGTAAACTCCGACCATACCGTTAAAAGCAGCTGTATTATGCCATATACCCCTGTTTCAATACCATCAGCCTGAAATATCCTTAAATCTCTAGTTTCTTTTTTAATTAAATTCTAATCCTTCAATTTAGTCTATCCTCATCATCGATATCGCCGCGCCAGTGTCGATCAATGCTTGCATTCCCTTCCTACCTATCTACAACTACCACGTTACATCGGATCCCTGTTTTATTGCATATCTTTTCTTAATCGACCTCCCGCGACTTGTGTACTCGGACCTGAGAGGTCCCGAGACTTCAGCCTAAACTGGAATCCCTCCATGTTACAACAAACATCTCCGCGAACGGAGAGAAAGTCACCTTTGCGGCATATTCTCTCGGAAATTCATTAGTTATTTCATATGTAATACTCAGCTACCTTTTTCTGTAAAATCTTCCCCACTCTCTCAATATATATATATATATATATATATAGTCTTAAAGTGTGCTATATGTATGGGATAAAGTGCTCAATATCAGAAATAGAGCGTGTGTAAATATAAAAGTGAACATGGAAGTCAGCACTTAGAGGCGACAGTCTGTTTCATGCTAATGCAATCGGGAGTTGCCTGACGATTGCATTAGCATGAAACAGACTGTCGCCTCTAAGTGCTGACTTCCATGTTCACTTTTATATATATATATATATATATATATATATATATGGCGTTCATTTTTTGGCAATTTCTGGCAGATCTGAAGACGCAGCTCCAGCCTTGGAGACCAGACGGGTGGAATATCATTATCAATTCTATCCATACTTACGACTACAAAAATACCACTGACAATTATAAACATTTTTTTTTTTTAAATAAATGATAACGAGATGCTCGGGTTAACGAAAGAATGGATTTATTTTTCGCTTCCTTGACAGCGCCCACTCATCATCGTCTCTCGTTTATTTTTTAATTTCGGTTTCGGATTAACGCAGATTTACGCACTAAAGTCCGTTGACGCCTACTCTTAAGAAAATAATTTCATTTCATTTTGGTGTTGGGTGGGATTTGGTGTTTGATTTGTCTGAAGATTGGCTTATATTTATGACGGGTTGGTCTCGGACGCCTGTTTCAGGACGCCATCTCTGGAGAGATCTCGGTCGTATTATGGGTTCATATATGTGAGGATGTTTTTTTTTTTTTTTTACTATGGTTTGTTTATTTTCATTTTATTAACATTTGTTTACTATTGTTCACCCGATAAGGGACCCAAGAGCCACTCAAGGTAGAGGGTTACTGGATGGGATTATTGTAAGGGTGTATAGGAGGAAGAGATAGGTATTATGAGAATATGTAGGTTAGACATCGTCCTTGTCACAATATCGCCTCATTAGCCTCTTTAGTGTGATCATCAAAAAACTGTTGATCATCTCATCAGAAGCAACCACTTGAGCGATAAGCAGAGTGGTTTTCGAGCCTTTAGGTCCACCGCCGATATCATCACGCATAGAACTAGTGAAACGCTTCAAAATAAACACATCTCGAGAGCGATCGCGTTAGATATGCCGAAAGCCTATGACAAGGTTTCACAAAGGGACTGCTACACGAACCTTGAAGAGGTTAAGATTGTAGTAGTTGGGGAAGTATTCTTTCTGGTGTATGTTCCACGGAGTGACAACTCTCAGGAAGAAGCTGTCGGAGTGGAAGTTTCTCCTTACCAAAGGAATACGAAGAGAATGAGAATGATTTCGCTGTTTACGAGACATAGCCAACCCTGGCTAATGAGAGGCTAGAAGCGTTTAGTTGCACAGTAGAAAATAATTCATCACCCACAAGGCTGCTTATTCGTTTTGAACTCTGAAAACGCCGGACACTGTGCAGCACCGGCCCAGACAAGGTAGCAATACTCGGTTCTTTGTCTTATCTGATTCTTGTAAAGATAAAGCATGCCAGCAGGAAATGGTATTTTCTGGAGCGATACAAGGAACCGACCATTCTTCCTTTTTTTTTTTAGGTCTACAGTAAGCTTGGCTCCCAATAGACGTTCAAGAGAAGGACACGCGTTGAGAGTACATCCGCTCATCAGGACTGGAGCATATTTAGCGTAGGTTCATTAGTGAACAAACGTTACTAGCTTTCCTTTGTAGGTTTTGAATGATACAAACCAGTCTTTCCTCCATCGGACTAAGAGGATTAGGTCAGTGAAGAGATCAGCTATCATAATCACACATACAGCATGGTATTGATTATATACACATTTACTAAAGATTTGAAACTGTTCTTAGGCAGATCGTTAATTAAAGCAGAAAGAGGATAGCACCAAGAAGAGAGCTTTTGGGGGTCGACAGCATTGATCTCATGGGTTTCACATTAACAACGGCCTTCATTGGACTCACTGATAGGAAAGACTTAATAACTGATGACATTTGTTTCCCTGACAAATACAATTTCCAACGGTTTAAGTGTAGCGTCAATCGACATCTCCAGTTGCCTTGATCTATCCACTTCCCTTCTCCACATCCTTTCATCTTTCATTCCTATCTGCTCTCGTTCCAAATCTTCTGTAACCCCCTTGCCTTGATCGACCACTGTCTTTCTCTTTCTCCACATCCTCTCCTTTACCACTCCTATCTGCTCTTCCTCCAACCCTTCTTTAACCCCTTGCGTGATAGTGGCCTCTAGCCTTGCTTGGGGTGATACGCTTAAAAAGAAAAAAAAAATTTCATAACGTGAAGGTTTGTGTAGCAGTCCCTTTGCCACACCTTGTCAAGGGCTTTCGACATATCTAAGGCGATCGCTCTCCAGATCTGTTTATTTTAAAGCGTTTCACTAGTTCTATGCGTGATGATAGCTAAGATATCAGCGGTTGACCTAACGGCTCGAAAACCACTCTGATTGTCGTACAAGAGGTTGTTTCTGAGGAGATGATAAACAGTTTTTTGCTGATCACACTAAGGAGGCTGATGAGACGATATTGTGACCAGGACAATCACTCAGCTTCATTCTGCTGACACCAACACTTGGCTTGGGAAAATTTTCTCCTTCACGGAGCAGGTGAACAGCTTTGTGTCTGCCTCTCTTTCCCTTGCATGTGTGAATGTCTTTCTCTCCCTTGCCTGTGCGTGTCTCGCTCACTTGCGTGTGAATGTCTTTCTCTCCCTTGCTTGTGCGTGTCTCTCTCACTTGCTTGTGCGTGTCTCTCTCACTTGCTTGTGCGTGTCTCTCTCACTTGCGTGTGCGTGTCTCTTTCTCTGTCTTGTATGTCTGTTTTCTTTCCAGACTCCAGTATTTACTTCCAACTCAGTGCGTATGCTTAGGTGGGTATATGTGTTTTCCTCTCGCCAAGTCTCTTAGTTGTTACGCTACTAACGCTTTCATTTCACTTTCTGATTAAGTTATCAATTGCTTTTATATCGAAATCTTGGTCGCGTTACCACTTGTGAACTTGGTAGCCTCTCCACCGTCCTCAGCTGTGTGCCTTGTTGGCCGCGAAAGTCGTCATAGTGGAATTATAGGAATTTATACCCATCCGTTTGCGAAGCATTCCTGTCGACTTCCTTCGGCTAAATACCTGAATTTTTTTTTTTTTTTTTTTTTGGCTGATGCACCCTATTCGTTCTGGAAAAAGAGACATTTTTCTTCTTTTTTTTGTTTTATACGCTTTTTGAAAGTTGATATTTCGATTCAATTACACTTTGGGCATTTTTTTTATTTAAGAATTCATAAATTTTTAATTTAGGTAGTAAGGGTTGCCATATATTGCACATCTTCAAACTGACAAAATTAATTCTTGGAGATGAATCTTACTCGCAAAGAAATCATACGCAACGAGTGCGCAACGTAATTGTTGTCTAAGGCGAAAGAAGCCTTGATAAAAGACAATTTGATTTGCCGGTATTCTACAGAAAGTCTGAGGGCATGGCTATATATTATGCAGTGCACATGTATGGAAACGGATTATAGAATTAAGGTAAGAGAAACCTTGTTGGGCTTGATATTGAATTTGGGATTGATGAGCGAATTCTTGAATATGGGATTCTCGAGAAGGAATATTGGTTTGATTTGAACAGGGGCGGGGCGATGAAGTGCACTGGATATGTCGAAATGCACAGTCGATACCAAAGGAGAACGGTCATTGATTTTATTATCCAGTAATTGTTTGAACTATGGAAGTGTCCAGATTTCCAAGTGCGACCGGTATCGAATGCTTTTAAAGGAATGTATGTGTTTGAAGGAAAGTCACCGCACTTGTCGTAATGACTCAACGATTTTAGATAAAAGTTAAGGCTATAGGAATAAAAGGTTGAAGGAAAAATTACTTCACACCAGGAAAAGATTACAAAAGGGACGGATATTGTTCCGGAAAAGGCACGGGTTTATTTACGCCGCTTATGTTATTTGTTGTTTGGCATTCGAACTTGCATTCCTATGGACCTTAACTTTGAGCAGGTGCAAATTTCTATTTCTCGTATTGTTTTCCTTTTCCGAATTTGGAAATGAACTCGCAAATTTACATATTTCAGTCATTTATCTGTTTCAACTGCCTTTGCTTTTCTGATTGTCTCTATATACGATCGTGTATTCAGTAACGGATCGAGATGAGAAATCTATGTGTCAAGTTCGAATTCTAGTCGGGTTTGTTACATTCACTTACATGCAAATACACTTACAAATGGTGTGAATCTATCTTCTTTCTCCCAAAATCTGGGTTAAATAGTAAGACTTGTATCTGGAAAAATCATTGCTATTATCAAAAGATTGTTAATGTAATATTCATTTGCAAAATGTATTGTTCTTGCAATCCAAAATGTTTCTGCGTTACATGACCCACAAAAGGTTGATAAGCCGTAAAAAAAAAAACCAAATCAGTTATACCTTTTTTTATGATTGCCTATTTAAATGAGTACAAATGTTCTATTATTCATCATGTATGTTTGATGATAACTCTTGACGTATAAATTAATTTACTTCTGTAACTAAGCCGTTTTTCTTCTTCGAAATACGAAGCGGACACGATATTTCAAGCACTCTTCATTATGACGAATACATAGTGATTAAGAAAGACTGCATACGGTTAAGGAATATATACAGGGGCTATAAATGAGTTAATCGTAGAATAAGGCGATTGCGATTATTGATTATGGACAACGGCTTTAAAACAATTGTAAATACAGATAATGGATGTACAGCCTTTGGCATTTTCAGAGTGTTTATCGCATCGGTTTATAAGAATTCAAGGTTTAAAGGATCTCTTCTCTCAATTCACCATAAAATATATTAATTCACCCTAAAATAAAAAATAAAAAAAAGAATTTATATTTACTAAAATTCACACCAAATTCTCCCAGGGTGAGGCCCCTTTCATTGCACTCCGGTTGGGTTGACATTTGC
>OZ038475.1:67467696-67527696 GCA_964036315.1 Acanthosepion esculentum
TGCAGGGAAACAGACATAAAACAAACCCTGTACCCATGAATCGGAAAAATGTGTCTTCAAGACTCAAAAACTGGCTGAAGAGGAGATATAAAATTAGATTAATTCAACTCTCCTGATATTGAATATTCAGTCAAAGGGAGATACCGGAATTATGCTCTTTTCGTACATCAATACAAAAATAATCTAACAGTTGCTAAAAAGAAAAAATAATTCTTTTAAAAAGGTTCACACGTAAATGGAATTTAAACTTAGTTTGTTTTTTGGGGTTTTTTTTTTCTTTTAAACACTTTATTTAATAAAACTTTGTGGTGAATACCTAATAACTCTTTTCTCCACTATTTTCAATTTCACGAGCATATGTGAAAATTTACTTTGACCCATGGAAAAGGGAGCGGCTTACAAACTGAGAAAAAATAACGAGCCGATATGAAATCGGTTTTAATATAAATAGGCAAAGAAATTTGAATCAAGGCAGAAAAAAGCAGGCAACAGAAAGCCAGGGTTCCACGCGTCTGAATAACGCCGGTGTCAAATTACACGCTGATGCCTTCGGCCTCTAATGGGAGCAGGGCAATTTCAAAGAACTCTATTCAGCTCCAAAGCTAAGTACCTTAAAATGCATGTTTTCATATTGAATACAACCGTATAATTTTTTGTGAAGTCTTAATTTGTTTTAAACTTTTTGGAATATTACTTTGTGTCCGATGATTTAATATTAACAATTAATTAAACTCCGAACTTTAAATATTTGATTCCTTTTCCTGAAACCAGCTACTGACAATTTCAAATGTGTAAATTTATAAATAAATACTTTATCTTGTTTCGTCCCATCATTATCCCTCGGTACTTCAAGCAATAAAAATAAAATATCTCTACATAGTTTTAGTAAGCTTGTATCGCAGACTAGTAATAGATTCTCAATAGGTGTTCAATACTTATGGCCTTGTGACAAATGAAACCTTTTAAATTACATCTAATAACAAAAATAACTTACAGAAATCAAAATCATTGCAGAATCCATCTGTCTTGTCTACTTGTCTTCATTTTTTTTTCAAATTGCTTTTCTTGTGATCGTAGGATGTATCGATCAGTGTTGTTTTGTCTTAAAATTTAAAATAAATTTCTGACTGGATCCTTAATTATTTTTTTCGTTTCTAAAGCCTTTCAAATAAATTATGAACAATTTCTATTAATTTTTTCTAAAAACGAATATTTTCGTTTAAATTCCGGGTTCGTAGATGAAGAAATACGATCTTTCGTGTGCAATAAATAACAGCGATCAAAACTTTCTTGCTATGAAACTTGGTCTCGGAGATCAAATTTCTAAACATCAGTTTCGAACAAAACTGGTACTGAAATATTTCCAGTAAACGCAACCGTATTCTAAAATTCCACCAAAGTAATCAATACTAATACAACCCTTCTCGTTCATGAAAAATGACTTCTTAGCGGTAGTAACTGTGGCATAATCATTTTTGGTAAATTTTTACTATTACCTTATTGACCTAATGCGCATGATCAGTTCCGTCAGTCAGTTAAGTGCTGTACGATTGGGCGACCATGTCTCCTTCGATTCATGACTGATTCTGTAGAGGTTTTCCCGCAGTAAGTTTTCTGCGTTAGACTGGCTGTCAACCAAGGATATAGAACCCAGTCTGTCCTTCTGTTCAATGGATTGAATTCATACCTTTCCAAGGGTATTTGTGCGTAAGTACATGTAACGAATCCGACTGAAATTCAAACTCGACTTATCATTTCGAGGCGATATTATTTACTTAACAACACACCTCGGATTTTACTTCACATTAATTGGCTAGTAAACTACTTAGCATTATAATACAAGACTGGAAGAGATAATAATAAAATAATACCTTTTTTGTCTCTTACCATGACTCGATCGCCAATACAAAAATCAGCTTGGGTCAGCTTAACCCATTATGCAAAAATACCTGATCTTTCTTTCAAGTGAGGTTTGTGATTGGTGGCTGTTGATATGGTATCACCAAATAATGTATTCCTTTATTGCAAAGGCTTTGCTTTTGACTCGACAAATATCCAACGCTCTAACCAGCATTTAATGTTTCTCGGTAGACTGGAAGTCGTTAATGACGATGAGGTACAGAGAATGACATGTCCACAAAAATATAATTAACTAGGTATAAGGAATGAATACATTTTCGTTTTTTCTTTACAAGCATGAAAATGTTTTCCCAAAAAATAGTCTCGTTTGTCGCATTTTTCCTAATTGTTTTGTTTAATCAGTAATTCCACATATATAACCGCATTTACTGTAATCGGAATCAATGCCTTCGTTAAAAGGTCTGTCTCCTATATATAATAGGAAATGGATTTACTCCGACAAATCTTTAATATATTCTGTTATTTTGTTTATGGATACACTTGAGTAAATGCTCTGTTCTTTAATTAACGGAACCGCTATTAAGCTTGTTAAAAGCAGTAACTCGACTATAGCTGAATGATCATAGCACGCCAGGTTTAATGTTGGTTTCGTATAGGATGGATGTTCGATTCATATTTTCTACAAAATTTCTCGAATTCAGGCCGGTAAATGTAATTAATGTTTAATTAAAGAATATATGTGTGTGGAGAAAGTCTCCGTCACATTCTGGCTAATTCGTATTGCCATTAACGACAGTGTTAATTCGCCTTTTTCTTCTCAAAACAAATCTCATTATACAATTACAATGAAAAGGAAACCAGAAAACAAAAAAAAACTGCTACCCCCAACACAATCTTTATTTCTTCAATATGTGTGATTTCCGTTACAACTTGTGCGGTATAGAATCCTTTCTCTTGGAATGGTTACCGAATATCTTTGTCTTTTGCGAATTTCCACCGATGAATTCTGTTCCAGGTTATCTTCCTCTTTGCCGAAAAGATTTCAGCATTCATACATGGTCTTGGCGTTTACACAAGGGAACTGTCACTCGTGTCCCCAGAAAACGCATTCATTATGCAACTCTGTTAGCTATATCTGTCTATATTTCTGAGATGAGGTCTTGTGTACATTTACTATTGTCCTCATCGTGTCGCCATATTTATTACAACGTTTCGGCCGTTGTACGCTCCGGCCTTCTTCAGGTGGTTGGAATGTCGCTCACTGGGATAGACTGTTCTAGTTTCACGTGCCATGTTTAATGGACATCAGTTATCTCCTGTTAATTTTTCTTGTCACTGGATCTAACCAACGCCTTTATCCATGTGTCCTTGACATCTGTGTGTGAATTTCTGGGTATTATAAACCTAATGTCTTCAGCAACCATTTTTACCAGTGTTTTATCTGTTAGCTCTTTTTTTTTCCTTTATTGCCCCCATCTTCTCAGGACTGCAGTATATTAGACATAACCACTGATAGATTTCTATCGAATCTTATATATTCGGTGATTTTAATTGCGCATCAAAACACATTGCTTAAATATTCTAATGTTACTGGTATTCAGATTTTGAATCTTTCTTTTACTCAATCGTGGATTTTCCTACTCGTTTCTCTAGTAAATATGAACAATCTTTATTTGATTTCTTACTTTCTCTCCTAGATCTTCCCTAGCTTCGCAACATTGTCCTCTTGTAAACTCTCTGTGGTATTTTTTTTTATATCTTGTTCCAATCATCTATTAGACAGGAACTTCTTATTCATAAGACCTCTCTCTGTTACCAGCATGATGATTGGGATTTACCCCGTGACTTCCTATGAGACGCACTTGGACTGACATTTTCAACCTCCATTTTGATAATTCCACCACCGAGGTTTCGTCTCATGTCAAAGCCGGCATAGATATTTTCATTTTTTCTCGGAAGTACCAGGTGAAACCTCAGACTTTTTCATGGTTCACACTAGCATAATCTACCCCTATAGCCCACAGGAACCACTACTTCCGGCTATACCAGCGTGACTGTTCCCATAAGAGTAGCTTATTCATGGCTGCATGTAATAGGTACGAAAGTGTCTTCGAATGAGCTATGTCTGTTTGCTGAGAGAATGAGACACCGTATTACGTCTAACAACATCGGCTCTCGTGATTACGGGAGGCTCTGTAACACTCTATTAAATAAGAGTAAGTTTTCTATTCCTTCTCTCTTCAATCAATTTGAGGTTTTAACTTCTTCCGCTGATAAAGCCGAATGCTTCGCCCATAAATTCTACTTAAACTCTACTCTTGACTTATCTGGACTATCCTTACCTAATTTCCACTTAGAACTGAGTCTCTATTGAGTAATATGCATATAACCCCTTCTATGGTTTCTGCTACAATCCCTAATCCGAACCCAATAGTATCCCTAAGTGTGTCAACTGTTCTCTCTCTCTAAACTCTATAGTAAATGCTTCGCTGACTCTTGCTTTTCTGCGTGTCAGAAATCGTGATCTGTTCCAGATTTTAAGAACTCTGGTAACCCATCCAATTATTGGCCTATTAGCCGCCTTCTATCTCTTTTTGGCCTACTAGTCATTAATCAATATTGGTTAAGCATCTCACATAGCAGTCTTTCAGACAAGCAAGATGGCTTTCGTTTTTCTAGGTCAACTGATGTACTGACGATGATTGCTGTAGGAGTCTATCAAGCTGTGGATAAGAATGGTGAAGCTCGAACTGTTCCTTTGGACAACTCGAAAGCTTTCGACACGCTTTGGCATACAGGTCTTCACAACTTGTAAAGTTATGGGGTCTCCGGCAAAATATTTGAAGTAATCCAGTCTTAGCCAATCCTGAAATGAAGGTTAACCAGAATGGTCACTGCTCTAGATCTTTCTATGCTAATTCAGGTGTCCCCCACCCAGAGCTGTCTTTGGTCCTCTTTTTTTTCTTTTTTTTTTTTTTTTTTTTTAAGGCTCTCTTTGGTCCTTTTTTTTTTCTTTTTTTTTAAGGCTCTCTTTGGTCCTCTTTTTTTTCTTTTTTTTTTTCTTTTTTTTTAAGGCTCTCTTTGGTCCTCTTTCTTTTTTTTCAAGGCTCTCTTTGGTCCTCTTTCTTTTTTTTCTTTTTTTTTAAGGCTCTCTTTGGTCCTCTTTTTTTTTCTTTTTTTTTTCTTTTTTTTTTTTTTTAAGGCTCTCTTTGGTCCTCTTTCTTTTTTTTCTTTTTTTTTAAGGCTCTCTTTGGTCCTCTTTCTTTTTTTTCTTTTTTTTAAGGCTCTCTTTGGCCTTTCTTTTTTTTCTTTTTTTTTAAGGCTCTCTTTGGTCCTCTTTTTTTTTTTCTTTTTTTTTTAAGGCTCTCTTTGGTCCTCTTTTTTTTTTTTTTTTTTTTTTTTTTTTTTTTTTAAGGCTCTCTTTGGTCCTCTTTTTTTTTTTTTCTTTTTTTTTTTTTAAGGCTCTCTTTGGTCCTCTTTTTTTTTTTTCTTTTTTTTTTTTTTAAGGCTCTCTTTGGTCCTCTTTTTTTTTTTTTTTCTTTTTTTTTTTTTTTTTTTAAGGCTCTCTTTGGTCCTCTTTTTTTTTTTTTTTTCTTTTTTTTTTTTTTTTTTAAGGCTCTCTTTGGTCCTCTTTTTTTTTTTTTTTTTCTTTTTTTTTTTTTTTTAAGGCTCTCTTTGGTCCTCTTTTTTTTTTTTTTTTAAGGCTCTCTTTGGTCCTCTTTTTTTTTCTTAAGGCTCTCTTTGGTCGTTTTTGTTTTTTTTTTTGTTTTTTTAACGAACTTCCCGATGACCTCAGCTCTCAACTTTGTCTTTATGCTTATGGAAACCATTTACTCCTTTCTCGACAGTAAGTCCGATCAGTCTGATAAAGTCAAATTAGCGGGTGATGTCAAAAACGACCTTCAGTCTGTTAACTGGGGCAATGTATGTCTTAATTTTAACACCTCCAAAACTTAACTGCTCTCTATTAATTATCTGAGAGAGACACCACTTTGCCTTCCATCGGTATAGCTGATAGTAACCTCCATGCGTTACTGGTTGCGCTTTCTCGGGCTAAAGTTCTCGTGGGGACATGAAGTGGAAATACTATATTGAATCAATTGCTAGCTCAGCTGTTAAGAAAATTGGTTTATTGTATCGTGCTAAACTTTTTCTCTCCAGAATCTCTTGTATATCTATGAGTTTACCATTCGTCCATACTTAGATTACTGCTGCCACATATGGTCTGGTGCTTCTTCTATTTCTCTATAGCTCCTTGATAAAAGCCAAAGAATCGTCAATATTATTCGTCCTGATCTGGCGTCTCGGTTTCAGTCACTTTCCTACCGCCGTAAAGTTGCCTCCCTATACCTTTTCTATAAATACATTCATGGTAACTGTTTTCTTCACTATGGTAGCGAGATTTGATAAATTTAAGCACAGATATTTAAACTTACAATGTGTGGATTCATTTTAAAAATATATTTCAACTCTGATTTTCGGCGTTTTATTTAAAATAGACGGTAATGAAATGCGTAACTACAGTGAAAAATCAAAATCGTTGAAAACTTGCGATATTCATTGGGGAATAGTTACCATTCATTGTTGTCGGGTCTTAAGCAATCTTTGCATTATTTTTATGAATATAGTCTCATTGTGTGAAGTGCCAGTCGCCGTGCAATCTTAATATATGATCGTCATCGGCGCGTGTCTATTCAAAAGCAGAACTTTCTTGGAGCAGACGCTACTCTACCCGGTTTAAAAACGCGCGCAAAACCATCTTCCTACCGTCGTCTGGCTTGGTCGAGATGAGGAAAATAGTGTAAATAGGTTTTCGTTTGTTTTGTTTTACTGCATATCAACCTAAATTGGTTATTTAATGCCGACAAAATTTTTAGTGCTGGCAATATTTATTTTCTTCAAAAATGTATGGCTGATAATAATTTTTCTTTCAAAAATTAAAACCTATTTTTATACTTTAATAGTGTTTTGACCCTAGTTTAGGGGCTAAATACTTGGCCACAGGTGGGAACCTAACAGGTGCTACCAGCCCTGGTCTCCAGAAATTCAGAGTAATTTTCTCAATAAAATTTGTTTCCGAGTTTAATGATGCGTTAAAAACATATTTTCTTAAATAGCATTTTTTTAAGTATGATAGCGCTTCTGTCATGGACTTAATACAAGGAATGCTTTCGTAATTGTACTTATATTAAATATCTAAGCGTAATTATATATAAGTATAGGATATATATAATGATAGATATATATTCCACAAACTTACCTGTGAGTGCCTGAATGCGCAATCTTCCGTGTAGTAGGTGCAACAAAGTGTTTAACAAAATGCACATCACTCGATAAAATATTCTACAAGAACGGTTTTGTAAGCCGAGGAAAAACTATATAAATAATTCCATTTTAATCAGTAATTGTTGAGGTGAACAGATTACCTGATTAAATCCTTATTGATTTATCTGGTTCTGTTAAAGCAGTAAACACTTGCTTTAAGTCTTTCTTCAGAAACTCGTGCGTTGCTTTTGCTGAAGGATTTCGTTTGTAATCGCCTCTGTCTTATTTCAGTTCAAGTGTTTACGGTTCATAACGAGATTAAGGCTGACTTGTCAAGTACCATTTAATTGGACTGAAGTACGTACTCTGAGAAAATCGAAATTAATACAAACACGGTGTGTATGAAATTTACCGCAATAAAGTGGCTCTCTAACAGTAAACCCCATGAAATTTCGATGGATTCTTCATGGCGATGGAAAGTCACTTAAACGTTGTCTTTGTGTTGTAACAGGACTGCAGATCTGACTTAATCTATTCTGAGTTAAATTATTAGATTCAGTAGCATCAGAGGTTCAATATGACAATCCATTTCTCCGACTGTTATTGCGTGGGGGAACAAGTTACGACTGAATGCAGTATGTTGTAGATGAACATATTGGTGTAGATGGGTGGGGGTTACTGCCTAGTGACGGAGTACTTTTTTCTTTTTTTGCATATTCTGAATATATAACAATTAATAACTCCCCTCTTGATCATAATGATGTATATCTTAGCTTTCTGTTTTGTTAACATACATTTATAAAGCACCCACTTCATATAAACCAAAATATTTATGCAACTGCTAAAGAAGACTTTCTTGTATCTGTTCACTGATCCGTTCGAACGCGCTGGCTTGTTTCGTAAAGGAAATTGCTGTTTATTGGAAATAAATGAATTATAAAGAATCTCACGGCGATTTCTATACGGGTGTTGCATTTTGGTTTCATAGGATACTGTACAGACTAAGCTAAAGATTGCCACTAACAGTCAATATAATAAAAATACGTTACAAAACTAATTTGTCTACGCTGGTTTGGAAGCATTAATTTATAATAGTAACACTAGTGACCGACATTTGATGGAAATTTTGAGATTTCCTGATGACGTACAAGTATGTCTACAACAGTTAGAAATGGCTGAAAACGAGGATGTGGAAATTTCAAATTGAAAGGAGTCCCGTTGCCTTGAAAAATCAACACTGGAAATATTTGATTCTGCCTGAACTCTAAGACCAACGACTGGTACTAGTGAGGAAATATGAAACCTTCGTCGTCTTGGCGGTCTCTCGAGGTACTATAATTTCTATGTTATGGGAACCCCAAAGATCTCTTAATGCCGAAAAAATAGTTGATTCTTTAAATAGAATAACTACTCGGTCTGGACAGACTAAAAAACACAGAACTTGATTTTTGTTCCTAAAAATCTCTTGAACCAAACTATTTCAGTAATCAGAGCTGAGAATTAAAATTGATAAAGGCAATGACGTTGTAGCGAAAAACAAAAAAAAATAAATTCCCATGATTTCCTCGATAAAATAATAAAAAAAAAAATAAAAAAATAAAAAAAACTCCCTACTGATGAAAAATTTCGAATCTGGTTTCTTTTCAACAAGCTCTCAGCATGAGTGCATGTGAAAATGGAGCTCTCCAGGAATGAAGATTACATATAAGTTTTACTCAAATATTAATTCTTCATATTGAATATTACTTTTTGATAATAGACTTTATCACACAAAAAATTGTCTCGTTCAACAGAACACAAATATCAGAACATTTAACAAGCATATTACGAGAACTTTTATCTACCGAAATAACCAAACCTTCCTTATATATTTATGTATAAATGTCTCATTTTGTTATGATGTATATCTGTATATTTTATTAACCACAAAACAGGAACCGTACACGGAATATCATAACGTATTTATAGATTATCAGAGATCGCCCCCCAGTCTCAGACCAAAACTTCAAGTAAAGGTTTCATTTGGATAAAGAAAATTATTTACGTTATTTAACAATTGAAAATGAAGACTAACGGGGGCTGTTCCAGCATTTTCAATTAGAGGGGGCGTGTTTCTCAGTAAAAATCTCGGCTTAAAATGTTAAATTCTGTGTGGGTTAGTGAAATGAGTGGTGTTGCTTATACCCACTCAAAAAGTGGCCGAACATGCCCGTCTAAAAAGTCTGGTTGCTGAAGGTAAAACCAATCCCCTAAGTGACAATTTTATTCACACGCACATTATATATATATATATATATATATATATATATATATATATATATATATATATATATAATATAGAAGTCAACACTTAGAGGCGACAGTCTGTTTCATGCTAGTGCAATCGTCAGGCAACGGAGGGTCTTGTGTGTGATCGTCAGGTTGCCTGACGATTGCACTAGCATGAAACACTGTCGCCTCTAAGTGTTGACTTCTATGTTCACTTTTATATTTACACACGCTCTATCTCTGATATTGAGCACTTTATCCCATAAATATAGCACACTTTAAGACTATATTTCTTTATATATGTATATAATGTGTGTATGTATGTTTTCATTTATTTATGTAAAATTGTAAGTCCAAGATGTGTTTATGAAAGGTAAGTCCAAGATGCGTTTATGAAAGGATTTACTAAAGTCAATTTTTGTGTATTCCTATTTGCATAGAGGTTGATTTTTTTTTGATTTTTTTTTTTATTATTATAGCCCAACTGAATGTCATTGGGAACATACAAAAGAGCAAGCACGTTAAATCTGTCTTCATTCATTATAGCTTACCTTATCTGACAATTTTTTTCTCATATATATATATATATATATATATATATATATTTCTTTGGTAGGGTGGTGTTGTAGTTATTAGATGTTTGTAATCTTGACACTTAAGATAGTAACAAAAACCTGGGTAAACGAATCCTAACAGTAGTGACCAACGTCAACTAAATGTTAGAAGAATTGACAGATTTATTAAATTCAACCAATTTTGTTAAATCTTTTCTACTTGAATTTTAACGTCAAAGTGTTTTAAAAATTAATTTGAATTCGTTGTTTCTAAAAAAATCTTTGCTCTAGAGCTTATTCCTTCTCCATTTGTATTTTAATTCCATAATTTTATTTACCAGTTTACAAAATTTTAATTATTCTGGCAAAATGCTACAATAGTCGGTCACTATGTGTAAATAAAACTCGCTACACTGATGACAGTGGGCTAAGATAATTCTGTTTTGTTTTGTTTTTGTTTTTATTTTTCGTTTTTTTTTTTGTTTTTTTTTCATTGTGTAACCTTTTAAAACGTCAATTCTGATATGGTAATCACAAAGTGTCTTTCCCCCAGGATTAACTTCAAATTTGATAGCAACTGTGAATTTCTTCTCTCGTTAACGACATTGTGCATGTGCCATCTAGTCTTGATAGTTTCAAAATGTCTATGCTCCCTTGTGAAGGATGACTAATTTCTCATCTTGCAGGACCTCTCACACGCTCAATCTTGCAGGACCTCTCACACGCTCAATCTTGCAGGACCTCTCACACGCTCAATCTTGCAGGACCTCTCACACGCTCAATCTTGCAGGACCTCTCACACGCTCAATCTTGCAGGACCTCTCACACGCTCAATCTTGCAGGACCTCTCACACGCTCAATCTTGCAGGACCTCTCACACGCTCAATCTTGCAGGACCTCTCACACGCTCAATCTTGCAGGACCTCTCACACGCTCAATCTTGCAGGACCTCTCACACGCTCAATCTTGCAGGACCTCTCACACGCTCAATCTTGCAGGACCTCTCACACGCTCAATCTTGCAGGACCTCTCACACGCTCAATCTTGCAGGACCTCTCACACGCTCAATCTTGCAGGACCTCTCACACGCTCAATCTTGCAGGACCTCTCACACGCTCAATCTTGCAGGACCTCTCACACGCTCAATCTTGCAGGACCTCTCACACGCTCAATCTTGCAGGACCTCTCACACGCTCAATCTTGCAGGACCTCTCACACGCTCAATCTTGCAGGACCCTCCGCGCCGTATATATTGAGGTGAACCACAGTCATCCCCTTTCAGTAACACTTTACCTTGAGTGGCTTTTTGGTCTTTGTATAAGATTAAGTAATATATTACTAAATTAATTTTTCCTATGAAAACCACACTGTCCTGACGAGAAACTTTAATTAAAGGTGCTTAGGACAGTCAATTAATTACTGAATTTAACTCGTAAATACCAAATCTGCTTGTGTCTTCTCTGAAATGTTCTTAATCATTAAACCTCTTGTGGCTGGATATTTAGCGTGAAATTTCCTTCGGTTCAACCTTACTACCAGGGGAGGACAATCATTACAGTGGCTATCGCTGATAGTTTCCTTATTTGTTTAATATGAAAATGAGGCTTAAAACTGGATTTGTAAAATTGCTTGTCATGAACTATGCAGTTTACTACCTCGTTAGCATTCGGTTGGCTTCATCTTCCTAGTAGTGGAATTGATTTTCGTATAGTTAATGGCAAGTTCTTGGAATTGGATGACTTCAGTTTATACCAGTTTGCTTTTGTGGCGAAATATTATGGTATGTATTTTATTCACACATCACGATAATCTCCGTGTCTTGTTGGTCGATTCAGCTTTGAAATATATTGCAGTTTTTCAACTAAGCCTACCTATAAAGAAATTAGCCGGAGGTTATTTTGCAAATGTTTCATGTCACGATTTCTTCCCACTAACGACACTCGGCAGCATTGCTTTTGTTTGTCTTCCTACCCATCACTCTTCTTTTTCTGTCTTCTATTCACTTTGTTGTTTTTTTTCCTCCTTTTTTTTTTTTCACATACTGTCGTTCTGTTTTTGTTTCTTTACTAAAGTTCCTGCTTATTTAGATAATAGAATTTGTTATATTTATGTATTTTACCTCAAAATTTTGTATTCAGTACAAAAATGTCAAAAATTAGGTCTTGAATTTTTATTTCTTTTTTTTTTTTTTTTTTTTTTTTTAAATCCGTAATCTTCAGACAATTGAAAATTTTAAATGTATAGGATGCAGTGTCCCTTCATGTTGTGGGCGATCATTGCTTTCCACATTTTCCTATCTTTTGTAGCTCTAAGTAATATTAATCTCTTTACTATCCTTACCAGTCTCTATTCTACTATACATTAATTGTATTGAAGCAACAATATCGAAGATTTTTCTTTTTTTTTTGTTTGTTCTGTTTGTTCTTTTGTGGTTTGTTGTTTTTGGTTTGTTCGTTGAAACCGCCACCTTTCGTCAGGCACTTGTCGATCTGTTTAATCTCTTGAGAACTCAACCCTTTATTTCAGCCACGAGGTTAGATTGTTAGGCAAGTTACTCAATATTTTTTCTGTCCATCTTGTCTCCAATACTTCCTGTCAATGTGATATTGTCTTTCTCCAGTCTGTGCCAAAAATTTCACCTGTCTCTAAGAAGTGTCATTTTCTATTTTCCTAAAAAATATCCCTTTTCTCGCATGTTCCGTCCAACGTATTTTCGGTATCTCCTCCTGTAGAACGACATCTGTTGCTTCAAGTCTGTTCTTCATCCGTGAGGAAATTTTCCAACTTTTACTGCTACATAAGATATGATTTTTGCATAGCAGTCTTTCACTTTTTGTCTTCTAATTAAATTTTCCTGTTTCTTAATACTTTGCTTACCTTTTGAAAAGGAACTTTCGCTATATTTCTTCGCCTGTTACAACACTTACCAGATAGTTAAATTTCTCTACTTGCTTGAATGTCACTATTCCAATTTGTATCTCGCTTCTTGGGCCATCCCTCATGTTAACCATATCTTCTATCTGTCTACAATTTTCTTCTCTCTTACCACCACCACTAGTGGCGGTTCCTCCAGAGATTCCTGTCCTTTTTAGCTGTTAGTTTTTTGGTTGGTTTTTATTTTTGTTATTGGTTTGTTTTGTTTTGGGTTTTTTTTAAATCTCTACTAATCCCTGTCCTGCCAACTATTTACACAAGCTCGTTCGATAGGTTATGCGTGTCCTTTATTTTCAAAGGCACTTAGCATTTTTTTTACTTTAAACTTATGCGATGTGGAGTTATCATTTACATGCAGAATATTGTCATCTTTATCGCAACGTTTCGGTCGCTGTGCTTGTCGATCCGGGTAATTTTGAGAAAATTTGTTTGAAAGAATCTGAGCATATGCAAATTTGAAGACCTTAGTAGGCCTAGCTTATAAATAAGCACTGTATGGGAGCCGTTAAAAAATGAAACGACAGCAAGGCTCAAAGAGAATCTACAGTATGAATGAAGTACAGTCAAGCATGATAAACAGCAGCAGCAAGTACATTAGGTATAGATCTGTTTTACACTTGGGATAGTTCTACGGGCCAACAGCTTAATGGATAAAAGCGTTGGTTTCGTGGATTAGGGGACATATTAATCGGGAGTTCAACCAATGGACTCAGCGAAACTAGAACAAGCTTAACTTGTAGATTAAATAAAGGGTTCAGTTCGAAATACCCTGATGGTTACCCAGATCGACAAGCACCTGATGAAGGCCGGAGGGCACAACTTTCGAAACCTTGTGATAAGAGCAACAAGGACTATTCTTTGATAGTGTTGCGGATTTCAGTAATTCAATTGCCGGAAAAATTTCTTTATCGGATTTTTTTTTTGTTTTTTTTTGTTTTTGTGGAGGGGTCGTGGGCAGCTCGTTCCTGTTTCATTCGTGTTTATATATATCTAAATATGTCTACGTATTTTTGTATTATAATCTGATTGTGTATGTATTGCCTTTTGCAAGATACCATCCTCCTTTGTCCATCACCACCACATCAAATGTATCTAACTTGTAACTATGATTTACATCCCTCTTAGATTAACGTTTATTCTGAGATTTTAATGAAATATATTTTTTCCTCGGTTTCTTTTTTAAATTTTATATTTTAAACTTAAAATTAAGATTTAAATTTAAAATTGATAATTGTTAATTTTCAATTTTATAGTAAAATTTAGTATTAATCAAAATGAATGATTTCTATTTTAGTCTAACCCTGACATAGGTACCTCGACGAGATCGCTAAAAAGAGAGCATAGCATGATGAAAAAGACGCCAAACTTGACAAAAACAAAATTTTATCGTCTAAATATTTAAGAGGAAAGATCAAAGTGTATTTTAATTATCTTTTCGAATATTTCCTTTTTAGAACAATCTGAATTTTCATTTAAAAATCCTTGTTTCTCTTTGTATCACCGGAACTATAAAAATAACATATACAATTTTTAGCAGGTTTTTTTCTTTTTGTATGACACACAATTGTAACATACAAAACTCAAAACATATATATATATTATTTAATTCCAAATGCTTTTATTTGCTTTTAGTTGTTTTTATGAATATGGACAATATTTTCTGAAAGCAACATTTTTTCGATGAAAAATGAATTTTTAATACAATTAGTTTTTAATTATAATAGATTTTTACATTTAAGTTGTTAAAATATAAAATTATTTAAAAGCCGCATCGGGTTTCCTAAGTGTCCTTATGAGATCTTTTTTTAGTGCGTTGTAAATTGTATCGTTTTGACTAATCGGTAGATCCGCAGTAATTAAGAAATGTAATTTTGTATTTATAATCGGGCTCTAATTATAAAGTACGGAAGACCAACCAGAATACAATTAAGTTGCGTTATTTGAGTTAAGCATTGTTCTCCGCTGTTAAGGCCTTTACTTTTGCGAAACACGTGTGGAGAAGTTTATTTGATTTTTCAATTTCAACTGAGAATGGTACCTAAAAATATCAGTATCATCTTATGAAATTTATCTTATTTTTATATTAATCTCGGTTATTGCATTTTTTTCCATAAATGAAATATCAAGACTAATAATAAAATGAATGGAAATACAAATAACACAGTAAAATGTAGTAAATGTACATAAAATACTATAATTTTATGTACACTTCTGATAAAATTTCATAAGAAAGGTACCTATAAATTAGATACATTTCTTATGAAATTTAATCTCACTCTCAACAGTCTTATTCTAATTTCTTTATAATATATTTTCCATAAAGCATCGTAAACGTAAAGGTAAAAGCTAAGTACAAAAAACAAAAAAATTTAGAGCGCTGAAAGTTTTCCTTAAAAATAACGAGGTAAATAATTTGTTCACTTAAATGTAAAATATTTCACTTTTCTCCTTCCGTAGAACAAATTATCTTCACGGAATCCGTCAATATGTCATTCAACACCTGTCAAGTGACGCGAAAGTTTATGACCTGCTTTGTTTTATTTTCAAATTACATCTTTTCGGCGCAGAAGCTAAGTTAAGCTTGGTTCAAAATATTTTAAATAAACATAATTTCTGTTCTCTTAATAATAACAAACATTTAAACGATAAAATGTTATTTTTGTCAAGTTTGGTGGCTTTTTTCATCATGCTATGCTCTATTTTGTTAGCGATCTCGTGGAGGTACCTACCCCAACATTAATTCATTAATAATTATAACGAAGGTTCGTTGTCAAATTTTTTGAATTTTCGTATACTTGTATCTTGATTGGTCATTGCAGCTTATGTTTGCGTTTCCACCTCTCGAAGGGTGTTGGTTGATTTGAACCCAGAAGTGTTGAAACAAAATCACTATTTTTATAGTGATTTTATAACATATTTACAATTTTTGAATAAATTATATAAGCACATTATTTTTAAAAAAGTGCACAACGCCAGTAGACAATAGCAAAAAAAAAATTATTTATTACAAAAAAGTTAAAAACCGCCCACAAAATAATTCATCTCTTAGAACAAAAGTAAAAAAGATTGAACAGAGACACTGTTCGCCTTCATTCAAACTTGTGTGCGTATAAAATTATATATATATATATATATATATATATATATATATATATATATATATATAATTTGTTTTGTGTTTGTTGTGTGTTCTGGTTGTGCGTTTTAAAACTTTCGAAGTGTTTCTTTTATATGGATGCTACACTTTCTGAACTTTCTTTGACAGGCCGTGAGTTATCAGTAACAAAACTCGTTTCTTGAAACTCTTTCATTCACTTGTCTATGAAATTCGTGTGGTGTTTCTTTGAATTGAGTTCTAAACCTTCCTTGGAGAGCAGTAATAGATTTGGGCTAAGCCAACCAAAGAACGCACTTTACTTTATTTCTTCCCTTAATTCTGAAAAAAAAACTTCCTTTTTGAAGTTTAAAGAAAAGGAGTAAAGAATAAAAACAAAATCTAAATTTTTTTAGAAAAGAAACACTAGGCTCAAAGGTTATATTTTTACAAATTATATATAGCTCAAACTAAATATTTAAAATTGCACACAGATGGTATAAAGTCCCTGCATTATTTGTGTGAAAGTGAAATCTTCAAAATAAGTTGGCCATCGTACAGAATCTAGTATAAAGAAAGGTACCATAAGACCAGTTATTTTCTATAGTATTATTTCCTGCTTATATACATACAACACACACGTAGGAAATGCCATGCAAAATAGTTAATTTGATAGCTTGGACTAATTTCATCTAAAATCTACGGTAACCTTTTTATAGACAGTTGGGACTGCTTTGTTGCTTATTAAACGCAACAAAAATTCAATGTTGGAAAAAAAAATGTATCAATCGACAAAATTAATAAAACCGCATTTAAATCTAACTGGTATTACGCCACGAATCTGATCAAATGTTTATTATGTATATATATATATATATATGTATATATATATATATTTATTTTCTTTTTTAAAGCATCAAATTGTAAATCTATTAATGCCATTGTAAATGTTTTCTATTTGGAAACAAACCAATAAGAGCGCTTAAGATTACAAGTCGTTATCTCTCGTTTAAAGATTTCTCTGTAAGGAATCAATGTTTCTAAATGTTAAATTCGTATGAAACAACGTACTGGAAATGCTTTTTTTAATCTACATTTCTGAGCTGAAAGGACAAAATAATACAAAATATACATCATAAAATGAAGAAAAAATGATTAGATTAGAATGGGACTTTAATGTGATTAGGTGCGACGAGAAATGTTAGATGCTTTCGGTATATATTAGCTTAAAAACATAATCGTATTTCAGAAAAATCTTCAATACTTTTTTTGCTTTTATTATTCAAGGCAAAAGGGAGATTTGTTTTATGTAATATTAAGGAATTCCACAAAAATTAAAACCACCATGAAAATGAAGTTTCTCTGCTATGCTTATTGGATGAAGTGATATTTAAAGTAAACAGGGTAGCCAGTACTTATACCAAAAGAAATAAATGACAGTAGCAAATAGAATTAGAACAGGTAGAAAGCAATTGATAAGATGTAATTTTTTTTGTTGTTGTTTTTTTGGTGGGGGGGTCTGAATAACTAGCCAGACCCACTTCTATAAACAGATGGAATTTTGATTTAATATTCTTATATCATTTTTTTTTTTTTTTTTTTTTTTTTTTTTTTCAGTAAAAGTCTATCCTCGCATTTCCAAACCACATTCTATAAGCAAGCCATATTACGAATATCTTTGGCCATGCAGGTTAAATTACCCCCCAAATAAGATTTCATTGCCTGACAAGCCTTATTCAATATTACGTACTTTCACATTTGACAGGCCGCCATCAGTGGTTGATTTATCGATTCTTTTGTACAGGTGAAGGTTTTCAATATCTTTCTTACCTGTCGGCCAATAAGTAAGGAGTTACTGTTTTTATAACAGATCAAAGTTTATCAACGTCAGTTTAATACAGCTTTTAAAAAACTGCAACTTTCCTTTGTTTTTAATGTTTTCTTTCCTAATTTATCTTCAAAGAAAGTTAATTAACAGCCTTGAATTATATAATATCTCACAATCTTAAGAAAAAGGCATACAAAATATACGACCGCAAAAAGATAACATTATTATCAATAAACTCTATAAAAACATACTAATAACTCCATAACACCCGTTATACAAAACGATTTATCCAATCTAAACATCAAAATAATTACATCCAAAAGTATTATGGATATGATCAGAACCAAAGTACCCATAATATATATATATATATATATAATATACACACATACACCCAGAACTGCTGTTCACAAAACAATGGGAAAATTTGCAGAAATTAAAAAAAAACTATCTGTGAACACAAAAGAATGCCACACTTATGAAAAGAGAAAGTAAATTACTTAAAGGAATTCTCGAGAATTTCCCTTTTATCGAATCTTACCAAAATATAAGTCTGCGCCTCGGATTTTTTCCAATATCGCCACCCCTGAAAGAATTACTTTGACAAGTCAAAATACATGACTATAAAAATTTAATTTTTTTTTTTTTTTTTTTTTTAATTGTTAAATTCATATCCTATTGTTAATTAAAATATGCAACACATAAATTAATCTCAAATTAAAATAATTTAATTACTAATTTGCATTAAGAAATATTCAAGAACCTCATTTACTCACTTTCGTTTATGAGACATTCGCGACCTCCATAACTTGCCATGAATTTCGCACAATCTGAATATTTATAAGCGTTCTTAAATTTTGAAAATAAAAAATAACATTGCTCTTGTTACAAAATAAAATCCTTGTATTTGCCTTGATAAAGACCTCCAGAGAAGGAAACGAATCTAAGATGAGTTTATCTTTTTGTCTTTATTCATATTGTCCTTTTTACGGATATATTCTATCTGAAATCGGGTGGCCATTAGGGAAAAACTAATGAAAGCAATAATTATGGAACACCAGTAATTTTCCTTGGTATTTGTGTGATTATGCAACTTGTCTGTCAAAGGAATTCTAACGGTCGCTAGATGGCAAAGCAGCATAGAAGTGCAGAAGTCTCTTCTTTAAGCTACATGATGCCTTAGTCACCAAGTAGAATGAATATCACGGACGCCTTTAGCCCAACACAGCATAGTTGATAGCATACAAACACCCTAAGCTTACTTGACTGCACACATTTAATAATTGTACCAAACCAACACACTTTGTCACAATCCCTTTCTCTCTTTCTCTCTCCCTTTGTCCCTTTGTCCCTTTCTCTCTCTCTCTCTCTTTCTGTGTCTCTCTCTCTCTCTCTCTCTGACTCTCTTTCTCTCTCTCTTTTTAGTTTGCTCTATGAATAAAATGTCAAGTACATAACTAAAAATATTCCTCAAAAAATTTGATCGTTCTTTTGAACATATCTCCTGCTTGCATAGAAACAACAAACCCATACGACATGCGAGGTTTAATCAAAAAGTATCAGTACGGGTGCTATAAAAAAATTACGGTACATTTGGCATTTAATGTTTGCGTTTATGGGAGTTTTTGTTTTTTTTGTTTGGTTCACCGTCAGCAAGACTTGAATGCCACTAGTACGCATTAATTAGAATGACGTGTGTAACTCTGATAGAATTAAAAGGTCCACTACAAGAATATGGCAGACTCAAGTTGAGTCCAACCGGAGATGTAAAGAAAACCAACAAGATGTGTGTGTGTGTGTGTGTATATATATATATATATATATATATATATATATACGCACACAAGTATATGTATTAAACAACAAAATTTACAATGGACATAGACATTAACATGTGTGTTTGTGTGTGAACGTAAAGAGTTTCTATTTTGGTGAACGTACGTGTATGTGTGTTTCATGGCGTTTTCCCCACAAGTGGGCAACAACGCAAATCTCTGCGAGAGATCGCATCCTTTAAATGTGTCTGCTGAAATGCAAAGTAAAAAGAGAACGAGGCGATAAGTTTCCCAGTATTTATAGTGTAGGGAGAGCGTGACCTAGTGAACAATTAAGGACGAGTTAACTCCGACATACTCTTCAACGAAATTTAACCACCTACGAATTCCAATTCAGGTATCAAAGCGCTTTCAACCCCAGTTAGCAAGTTTTGATAGTGTATATGTCTAATATAACCAGAAATATCACAAGTAGGATTTATTGAAAAATACATTACGTTTACACTCAATTGTATCGGCACACACAATAGAAATATAAAAAATCGTTGAAACATCTAGCGAATACTGATAATTCAAAACTTGATTTGTTTTAATTATAACGTTGTTACGTTTGTTTTTTTATAAATATATTTAAATTCAGTTTCTAAATTTAACTTCTCACTGTAAAATAAAATAAATAAATATCTTTGCTTTTAACCTTTATCTTTCTTATCCGTTCGAAGCAATTTTCATTTATTCAAAGAACGGGAGAAAACTACCATTAGTGCATTGAAAATGGAATCCACTGAATTTGCAATTTTAAGTGCAGAAATTTGATAAAATTATTCTTACGTCAAGCACTGCAGAAGCAAATTGTATTGTCAATGGGCAGGAATTAATGCGAACACAAGTGACATGATTTTAATGTTTCTTAATTTTTCTAGACACACGCGGAATGAATGCATAGTAAAGGTTAACAAATCTACATCAGAACTGCGTTTTCTTCTAGAAATCTTTGCAAGCACCAGACACGAACTAATGAAGGACTTTTTTCCGAATGGTTCTATTGTCGGAGTTAACTCCTCCTTAATTCCCAAATTGTCATTAGGGGTCATTCTCCCTATACTATAAATACTGGGCGACTTCTCGCCTCGTTCTCTTCATTTCAACGACGACAATGTAAGCTCTTAGAAGATCCGCGTCTTCCCATTTGTGGGAGACGCCATGAACATTATAAACGTATACACGTACGTACGAACATTCACAACAGACACCAATGTTCACACACACACACACACACACACACACACACACACGTTATTGTCCATTGTAAAATTGTTTTGTTTAATACATATATTTGTTTATATCGGTCTTGTTTCTCTTTATCTTCAGTTGGACTTAACTTGAGTCTGGCAATTTTCTTGTTGTTGGACCTAACAGGAAATCAAACGCACGCGTCTTAATACAACACGAAACACACACGGTCCTCTACACTATTGATACATACGCCGATCATCCGGTCAGCTTTGGTAGTTTAGCGTGTTGGCTACTTCGATAGTTACTGTGTAACGTTTCTTAACAGAATATTTTGTGATACATAAAATAATGGTGGCGAAAATTGTACATGCACAAAACAAGACCAATTGATTTGCAATGCAAGATAATATTTATTAAACAAAATTATCAAAAGGAAAGACTAAAAGTCTCATTTTGTTCAAAGTAAATTGCATGTACCACGAAATGTTCATAAACGTATTCGAGTGTGAAGGTTTTTTTTTTGGTTTTTTTAGGGTGAATGGTCCACAGCCCTTTTAGCTTCAGTGTGAATGGTCCACAGCCCTTTTAGCTTCAGTGTGAATGGTCCACAGCCCTTTTAGCTTCAGTGTGAATGGTCCACAGCCCTTTTAGCTTCAGTGTGAATGGTCCACAGCCCTTTTAGCTTCAGTGTGAATGGTCCACAGCCCTTTTAGCTTCAGTGTGAATGGTCCACAGCCCTTTTAGCTTCAGTGTGAATGGTCCACAGCCCTTTTAGCTTCAGGGTGAATGGTCCACAGCCCTTTTAGCTTCAGGGTGAATGGTCCACAGCCCTTTTAGCTTCAGGGTGAATGGTCCACAGCCCTTTTAGCTTCAGGGTGAATGGTCCACAGCCCTTTTAGCTTCAGTGTGAATGGTCCACAGCCCTTTTAGCTTCAGGGTGAATGGTCCACAGCCCTTTTAGCTTCAGTGGGAATGGTCCACAGCCCTTTTAGCTTCAGTGTGAAAAGTTCAGGTCCTCTAGTTCGAAAAGAACCCGGAAGAGAATTCCTTCAAGGATTCCCGTTTTTATAGCTCCAGGGCTGCTGATACTATGTCTATCAAGAGCTACGACTATATTTAAGGTAGTTGTTTCTAGAGTGCGGGATACGTGTTAGCCTTATGTAAAATACAAAAAAATGTATTCGAATCTTAAATGACGCATCGTCATATATTTTATCAATTTTATATTTCTATTTTGTTCACCTTATTTGTGTCGTTTTTTTTTTTATCACAAAGATCGTTTAGCTGTTTACAGAACATCTCCTTTTTGGTACTTGTCATTCTGTAACAGTATCATACCGTTTAAGGTAGGTAATCCAACCATAAATATATAGCTATATTCTTTCGTACTATGCCATTTTACATCCGTAGTACTAGACGTGGCAATATTCTAATTCCTTACAGGAAGCTTTGTCAGTTAAGAATGGCAGAATGAAGACTGTCGTAACAACGGAAATAAGATGAAAGAAGTAAAAGCATTAATTTATCTGAAGTTATTTTATTTACAAGTTTCATATTTTCAGTTGCTTAAGTAAAGTGTATCAAAAAGAAAGCGGGTATAAAATGTTCGATAATGAAGATATATCTAAACGTTACTATTAAACCTGTTAGGTTGCAAATGCGGATTATCTCCCTTTCATTTTTATAATCACGGGGATCAATTGTCGGCCGGTGAATGACGTCAGGAGAGATTGTAGTTTCATGTAGAGCCCAGAGATAAGGACGTCCTTAGGCCACAGCAGTAGATCTTACAGGAAAAAGTACATGGCTTAACTCGGTTCATAGAGAAACCACTGTAACCCCAGTTTTCCCTTTTCTGACAAACTGTTGAGGCGTATATTATAATTTCTTTGCGTGAGACAATTGTATATATCTAATTTTGTGTACGGCGTAGCATTATAGACCTCTCTGTGAACTAAGCATGTGTGCT
Source organism: Acanthosepion esculentum (assembly GCA_964036315.1). Classification (NCBI taxonomy): domain Eukaryota; kingdom Metazoa; phylum Mollusca; class Cephalopoda; order Sepiida; family Sepiidae; genus Acanthosepion; species Acanthosepion esculentum. The sequence continues at coordinate 67,490,480 of OZ038475.1, forward strand.
ATTCTTTTTCCATTCAGCTATTCCGTTCCCTCCGTGAAATATCGGTGTTATATCATGGATATAACGAGAGAAACGGATTAGGGAAAATAAATCTTTCCCACGCTCTCGTTACAGAACATTGCAAAAAGTTGTGCCTGATTAGAAAATTAAAAACAAACTTATACATATTCACAAAAAAATTAGTCGAGTACATATCCATTGTTTGTTTTTTTTGTGGAGTTTTTTTGTATTTTTTTTTTTTTTTTAACTCTCCATCGTTATACAGGCTAGTTGGTCCCATTTTCGAAGAAATATTTTTTGGTTGGGAGAAGGAATAAGGTTATCAAGTAGTTTTCAACTGACTCTATAATCACATTTCTTTGCCACTTATATTATTCTTGTACATGGTGGTAAATATAACACCTTTCTCTATTGGCCCAGATCTGCCGTTTTTCTTGAACCAAGTCACTTCAAAAGGCAGTTGAGATATTAATTTCCGATCTTTTAGCAATCTCTTCTGTTGAAATCTTTTTTCTCAACGATGGCAAACAGAGCGTCTTCATCAACGACAAAAGGTCGCTCTAAGGGTGGTTGATCGTTTGGGTTTGTAGGGTCACTCACATCATACCAGAAGGGATAACCTAGTGTTCACAGGGATTTAAAAAAAAAAAAAAGAAACATACACAGAAATAACACCAAAAGTATGTTAAATTGTAAATTGAAAGCATACAATTTTATTTTTGTGTACTGGTGTGAGTTTATTCTCTCTCTGATAAATGGAAGAATAATTTCGTATTATAACAAGCAATGTGCTGAGGAGTGAACATCTTGACCCTCCAACTCTCGGTTGTAAACGAACAGTTCAGCTTTTGGGGTGCGAATCCCGTTTTAAGGCAGGAAAATTTTGTTGCATTCTGGGAGAATTTTTATTTTGGTTTTATTTGTTAAACAAAGTTTTAATGTTTATTTAGTTTATTCGATATTTATTGTTTATTATTTTATATAATGTCCTTACAGGATAAAAATCTGCCAAAACCATTTTGTCTCGACCGACGAAAAGAAATGGAGTAGAATCCAAATGAACCCGAATGTTGTTGGGTTTTTTTTTTGGGGGGGGGGCGTCTTTGTACAGTGTAACCCGGATATGAGAGTTGTCGGGATCGGAGTAGTCTCTTATATCCGGGTTTGGTCTATTTTGTTTAGGTAAGTATGGCTCTAATTTGGGACCAGAGAGAATTTCTCTTATATCCGGGTCTATTATATCCGGGTTACACTGTAGCTGTTTCAACGCTTACCCCCTTTTACAGAATTCATAGAGTATAGCGAAAGGGCAACTTTTCATCATCCATCTTAGATGCAAGGTTTCAATGTTGAACACGCCAGAACTCGGCACCCAAACAAAACGCAAGTGTCAAGTTACGGTCATTTTATATTAACATTAAAAATCGGGAACGAACTTTTTCTTTGCGATGACCTGATACTACTTGGTATAGATTTAATGTAACGGCGGCTCGGAAAGAGAAATTGCCGACGACAGTTCACTGTTTTTACTTTCTCACAAATACCTTTTTAAGGTATGAATCCTCTATTCTCACCTCCAACTAGAAGAATAGATGGGATCTCTAATAATGGCTGTTAACAAGCCAAGGAAAAGAAAAAACGAAACTCTGTATATAACCATGGCTAGGCGCATACCTTACAAATATTGAACTGATCATGGAATTCCCAATGAACGCTGCTGTGGACTAATTTTTATAACTCACACACACCGAATATAAACATTACTAATACTTATATTCGAATCATCATCTAGTGTAGACTCTGGACTTTTCTTCATAATTTATTCAACGTCGTAGTATTAAAAATTACCAGATAGTCGTTATCATGACTAAGATAAAAAAAAAGAAACATTACACAAAGCTCCACTATGAAACTTTCTAATTAAAAAATATTGATGTTGCTACTACAGTATATCTACCGTCCATTTTCTACTATGGTGATAGTGGGGTCATTTTTGGTTGAGGTTTAGTCCTTGAGTCGATTAACCCACACAACAGAATAGTCAGGAAATAAAATCAATCAAGTCAATAAATCAAACAACAAAAAATTTATAATTCAAAATACAAATTGTTAAAGTCGGTGGTAAATGATCTTTTGAAGTATACGTAAACAAAATCATGTTCAATTAAAGACACTAGTTAAAAGAATTAACTTTAAGATAATATAAAATGTGTGAAAAGTACTTAGGTCATCCTTTGATGTGATGAGGTAAGAGGGTGCAGGAGCGGAGAGGTAAGCGGTCGGTCGCTGGAGCTGAGATTCCTTTGATGTGGTCTGTCCTCTTTGGAGTCTGTTTTTCTTTTTTTTTCCCTCTGAGTTTTGATTGAAAAAGGTCTCTGTATACTTGTTATGGGGATCAAAAGGGCTCAGCTGAAATCATTTACTTGGGCGCTAACGCTTTTGATGACTAAGACTTTATTTACTAGAATTTTTTATTTATTCATTTTTAATCTGAACAAATGCGTGGAGCCTCGTGCACACAAACTAGTTTATCAGCTTCTCTGTGTTTTAGTATCACTACATTACTATAGTATATCCATTTTCTACTATGGTATAATATTTACCAACTTTTAGAAGTATGAAATATTTTAAGATTAAATGCAGTGAACTGGTTATATATTGAAAATCATTAACAATTTTTCATACAAAATAAAAAAAAATCAAATAGGGATTTTAATGCTTGTAAAAAAACATTTGATTTCATTTTTAAAAAGCAATAAACACGTTATCGTTTTTTCCTGAGCATTTTCCAGCAATGATGAGTCCATCGTCATTTACGGTAGGTCGCAAATGCCTCTGTAGATATCACAATGTAATAGCACCAGAATATTTTAGTATTTCAGCACTAACTTGAGTCTTTTGATAATATATACTAGCTTAGTAAAAGACTTCAGCCTTTACCGCTTAAGGCAACCAACAATGTTTTATTCATGTAAAAGTAATCAGTGACTCTCTGGTTTTCTTATGCTGTCAGCCATAGATAATTTAGCTTTTGTCAGCAAAAAGGATTTCTTTGACAAAGAAATTAATTCTCTGAAAAAACAGTTTTAATAGAAACATTATTTCGTTTACTTATACAATTACAACGAAGTTCAAATTAAAAGTACAGTGTTGTTCGATAAAAGTGACACACCTGATTTTGTTTTTGTTTTTTACTAAATATTCTCTTCTCCGATGAAACGAAAGTTGAGCTAAATTCAAAGGATAAGCGATCTAAAATCCGAAGAAGCTTTGAAAGCTCTTTGAATTTAGCAGTAAGTACTGTCAAGCATCCGTTCAGTATAATGTTCTGGAGATGCTTTTCTTTTCATGGAACTGGTTTCTTAAAACCTATTGAAAAGACCCTCAGGAGCGAGCAGTACAAGAGAATTTTAGTCTTGCCAGCTCCCTTCTGCTGAAATGGTGCAAATCGACCCCACCAAGCTCATTTTTATTCAGGATAATTCTCCCTGTCACAAATCAAAATTGATGAAGGAATACTTTGATGAGAAGCAAATGAGTTATGACATGGCCGCCCCCATCTTCTGACCTCAACCCCATAGAAAACTTATGGAGCATTATAAAGTACAGGCTCTCGAGAAAGCAGTTGAGCAACAGAGGATTTGATTGTGAATTTCATATTCGAATGGAATTCAATGCTTGGAGATGAGATTTGCCACAATCTAATCAAGTCAATGCCAAAAAGGGTTGAAAAGGTTATTCAAATTAAAGGAGGACCCATGGATTATTAAATATTTCGAACTATACTACCTATTATAAATAAATTATACCTCTATTATTCTTTATTTAAAGCTGTTCGGTTATGTTTCTATTGATTACTAGTTGCAGGAAATAAGTGAGTCACTTTTTTTGCACAGATTTTTTTTTCCCTAAATCTCATTTATATCCAAAATTATAATTACCAATAGAATACCTTAGGGTGAGTAAACTTTTCTACTTGGTGGTCGGGAAGGGGAATTTATATTCGTAAGATTAAAAATTATTTTGACCCAAAAACAATAGGCGAAAAAAATTTTTAAGTTAAAAAAAAAAAAAAAAGACAGGTGATTCACTTTTATGGAACAGTACTGTATATAGACGAGTTCGTTCAAATGAAAGTAATCTTGGTAAATAAATTAATCTCCAGGGTGTTCCAAATGTCACGCGACAATTGACAGAAAAAATAACATAGCAACCAAGGAAAATTTGCATGACCTCATCTTCCATAATACGACCAATAAAAATTTTTTAATAAATTGTCACCTACAGAAACCTGACTTTATTTGGTAAATAAATATAAAATTTACAAGTTTATCGATGGTAATGCGACTTTTGGAACACCCTGTAGTTTGATATACATATTCTAAAATCATTCTACATATGGCTTAATGTTAATTTTTTAACAATTAATCTCGCCCTAATCTCCAGTTAAAATCCGTATTTTTTTAAAAATTTCGAACTATCATCTTTTGAATCGCAGTGTTGTAAATTATGGCTTTTTCAAAGACTGTTATATATTTCTTTATTGATACAATATTGGACTTTACAGTGTGTAAAAATGACCTCAAACACGAAAATATTTAATTCAATAATTTTAAATTAGGTGATTTTTATGAGCTTTTTATTACACAATTTTTTTCATTGCACTTTTAGTAGCAGAATGGAGGTAGACAAAAATGTATCGCATTTCGTCATTAGAATTCGCTTCATACTTTTCACATTTCTCCAATTTCGGCCATAAAATAGCATGACAGTCTAGACTCTATAGCTGTGGTTGGCAACACGTCTAGGACAAATCTGAATTTGAAACAGGTGTGTAGTGTTGCTGAGGTGCATAATATACAGCCATAGAAAAGATGGAGCTGAAAATTAACGGAGATGCGAACACTTGAATTTTTTTTAAAAACGCTACAACAATATTAAAATAATCTTTGCCATCGTCTGCGCCATGGATTTGGCCAAATGTTTGTATTTGGCTTCAAAATAATTACATCACTCATTGCTGTTTGGTTCAGTTAGCTTGTGTTCTTGGTGAAAAAATGCAGGATATGGGAGTATTATTCCAGTTTTAAACACCGGATATAACCTGTATTCTCTAGTTTTCTTTAACTGCATCAGCCAAAAAAGTGTTCAGTAAAATAAAGTAAATGATATTTGATACGTAGCTTTTTTTAGTGAACAAAAATCAGTTCTATTATCGAACATGTAATAGCTAGTTTGTAAAGATTTCAGAGGAATTTTTTTTTTTAATCTGCATAAAGAGGATCAACATACATATCAAAGCGGTAGTTCTCGTGAAAAAAAATCTTATGTAGGATAAATTTTTACAGGAGAAACAGACCTGTGTGAAATGTATATATTTCCTCCATACGGTTGTTTTTGATTCGAGTAATTTATAAAAAAAAAATTAAAAAAAACCTTCAGGTTTGTCTCGCTGGAAAATAAATGTGCCACTTTGCAACAGGTTGTATTCTGTCAACTTAAGAATTCCAGCTTGTCTACACAAATTTGTCACTCATTTTCCCAAAAGAGGAACGCCCTGTCGACTGGGATACGGAATACGCCGACCGCACCATTGCAGAGGCTTAAGACCCCCCTCCGCACACAAAAAAGGGGGCCACCTGTTTGCTGTGGGTGGCGACCAGTGATGTCTGGGTACGAGATCCAGGTGGTTGAGGGTTTCAGCGGCCAGGTTTAGGTACTTCTGATTCTCAACACACCTCTTTAGCCATTACCTGAACATGACGGGCGGTGGGAGAGGCCAGATCCGATCAATCGGCTGGTCATCAATCGCCTATAGCGATACCAAATTATTGAGTACTTTAGGGAAAACGTTACCGAAATTAAATGTTGGATGAATAACAACTCAATCTAATGTTTTAGGCATTAGAAGACGATGGCTGAGGCTCAATCGGTTCGTAGACATTTAGGCTTGGAAATAGCTGTTAACTCTTCAATTTTTTTCACTGAAAATTTGGGTAGCTCAACAAATGTGGTTACAGATGCCCCGGGTCTCTCTAAAATGCGCGTATACTGGTTTGTGTAGCTATGACCTATCAAAGCGATTGGGTTTCCCACTTAGGCACTGGCAGTAAAATTTAATTCATAAAAATTATGAATAAAATAAAAAACCAAAGCAATACTTTTCAGACTCGGATTCAGAAAAAGAAATTATCACTGACTTTGAGATTTTTTTATACTCTATTCCTTGGACGAAACTCCTGTATTGAGACAATCCTCTTTCTTGATTGAGAAAGTATAATCTAGCCGGATTAATCCGAATTCAGAAAGATGAGACGACAATTTGATGGTGATGGTTGAAACCCGGAAACACTGAATCTATAATGAAAATGAAGACACTTCACAATGTGGATATCAAAACTTTTTCCCGAATACTTCAAAAGAGGTAATTAGAATTAAAGAGCTCTCTCTGGCCACACCAGAAGGAATTTCATATTCCTTGGGAAGCCAGGAAGTCTCTGATTACCGAAGTATTTCTATTAGAAGAAACAGTAAAAAAATATTTACGGATACATCCTTGCGTTTAACTCGCCTAAAATTCCATCTAAAAATCAAAATAGGCTACAATATCGAGAGCCAGCGGAGCTATATATATCCCGGCTCCTCGGAGATGCTTTAGATTTAAAAAATGTGGACATCGTCGGGATCGCTGTAGGAGTCGCTCTACATGCGTAAATTACCAGGAAAATTATCCATCTTACTCTCGAATTTGTGATTACTGGAAAAAAGATCATAGAAGTGAAATATAAAAGGAAGATTTCTTTTACAGAAGAAAAACAAGTAGTTGAAAGGTACGTGATGGGCTCTTCTTACGCAAGAATAGTGGATAGGACAGGTCCAAATAACTTCAATTGGACTGACAAGTATAGGGACCTTATTGAGAAACTCGTACACTTGGCGCCGAATGATTGGCCCAATTTTCCCCCAAAAATATGAAAGAACTATATTACAAAGAATTGGAGCAGGCTGAACCAGCTAAAGGTAACTGTCAATAAGAGTATAACATCTCCGACTCTGACCACTCCTCCCAAAAATATTATGCCATCTGTAGAACAAAGGCCACAGAGGTCGCCTATACGTCCGCCAAAGTCCCTAAACATTAGATTAAGTGCATCACCAACAAGAATGGAAACGACCAAGCAAAAGCCGGAGGTCCACAAAGCCCAAATCTCTACTGAAAATCGTTTTGATAAATTGGAAGAGATGGAAGCGGAGATCTAAAACCCACAGACGGCCAAAGCTTCTAAAATAAATTAAGAATAAGTCATAAGCACAAGAGAATAAGTATGTATAAAATAATGCAATGGAACTTAACGAGCTGCTTCTGTTGATAAACAAACCTGACTCCGGTAGTTATTTGCGTTCAGGAAACCTTTCTTAAGAGGGATAATAAAATGAATATTAGAGTACCAGAAATACAATTATATAAATGACACTGGTCTTCGGGCATCAGTTGATACATCCATCCTAGTCAGGAATGATGTTCCACAAAGTCAGATGAACTTAACCACAAATTTATAGGCGATTGCTGTAAAAGTAACTCTACACAGACCAATTAACATCTGCCCGGTGTACATTCCACCGAATGAAAAAATAAATAAAACCGAATTGCAGGAAATTATATGCTCCCTTTATGTTACTAGAGGACTTTAATTGTCACAGCACCATATGGGGCTGTAAAGATACAAACCAGGAAAGAAAGAGTATGGAATGTTATAAAAAAACAATGATTTGTCTACCTATAACGATAAATCCCTAACTTGTATATATCCATTCTCTGGTAGTTACTCTGCAATCGATTTTTGTGCGATCCATCTATATTTTCTTGGAAGGTACTGATGAACACATGTGGTAGCGATCATTTTCCAATTGTTCTGCAAAATCCAGAACAAAAATCCCCAATGTTGGAAATTGAGTAAAGCAAACTGGGAGGAATTTCAAAAGATATGTTCTGAAAAACTAGAAGCATTATGCATCAAAAACATAAGTTTACAGAAATCCTGATCTCTATAACAAAGAAATGCATCCCAAAGGGGAAAAATTTAAAGAAACCTATATAGACCTTTGTTTAATGATGAGTGTAAAAAGGCCATCAGGCTCAGAAAAGCGTTAAGGCTTTTTTTTTTTACAAAGAGCCCATAACAAATAACTTGCTGGAAATTTAATCAATTTCCAGGAAAAGCTCGGAAAATAGTCAAAGAAAACAAAGGAATGTTGGAAATATTATGTCAGCAAAAATCTGTGGGATGTGATAAAGAAGATAGCTGGCAAATTTCATACTAATGCGATAAAACACCTTTCCATAAATAATAAAATAACCAGCAAAAAGAATATCACTGACGAATTAGTAATAACCATCTCTAAAAACTCAGCAGCCAAGAATGTTAAAAAAAAACAAAAACTGAACTTTAAATCCAATAATGCTGAGAGCTACAACCTTTCATTTACAATAGTGGAACTGAATGAATATTTAAAGCCAACGATACAGCTGTGGAACTAGACGATATTCATTATCAATTCCTAAAGTAGCTACCAAACAAATCTTTGCAACTGTTGCTAAATTATTTATTAACATATGGATAAGTGGCCACTTCCCAGATTTGTGGAGACAGTCTATCATCATTCGTATTCCGAAACCTGAGAAGGACGTCTCAGACCCTGGAAATTACAGACCGATAGTGTTAATCAGTTGTCAGTGTAAATCTATGGAAAGAATGGTCAACAACAGATCGACTTGATATTTGGGAAAGAACGGACTAATTAGTGACTACCAATGTGCGTTCAGGAAAAAAAGTACCATGTATCACTTAGTGCGGCTAGAGACCTTTTGTCAGGGAAGCATTTCTTCGGAAGGAACATCTCACGGCAGTCTATGATACTAAATTGAAATTCTGCATGAACTGGGCTTAAGAGGTAGTGACAATTCATAAAGAATTTCCTAAAAAAAAAAAAAACGAAATTTTCAAGTCCAAGGAAGAACAAGATGTTCCTCAAGGAAGCATTCCATTGGTGACACTTTTTTGCGTTAAAATCAACTCCACAGTCAAATCCCTAAGCCCAAGAGTTAGATGCTCTCTCTCTATGTTGACGATTTCTTAATCATGAACAAATCTCAACATATTAACACAATATGCAACTTCGGCAATGCTTAAATAAAATACAAAACGGAAACGAAATGTAGCAAAGCCCTACAATTACTGCGTGCAGCGCTCATGCTGAATGGGGAGCAGATCGATATACTTTGATTAAACTATATAGCTCGCTACTCCGTTCCAAACTGGATTATGCCAGAAAGTCGTACATAAAAATCCTCAACACAACTTACCATCTAGGGCTCAGATTAGTGCTCGGGACCTTTAGAACATACCCGGTGGAGATCTCATATACAGAAGCCGGTGAAACCCCTCCACATTTACGGCATTGCAGTATTATGTAAAAATTAAATCGTGTCCAACTAATCCAGTTTATAGAAATACATTTGTCCCAAATTATTACAATCAATTACGTCAAGCAGAAAATAGCGTACGACCATATGGAGTTAGAATGAAATCCATTGCTGAAGAATTAGTTACTTCATTATCAAATATACAAGAAACAACGGTATCCACTATTCCATCATTGACGATTAAACATTCCGATGTCATTCTTGAAATGCATAATTTTCCAAAGAAAAAAAAAAAACTACCCTCACATTTCTGGACATTTTCCAGGAAATACTGGAAAACTTCCACGATTATACAACCATCTACACGGACAGATCAAAAAGTGGGGATAAAAAGGCTGACAGCAGTAAGCCAAAAAATTACCAAAAGGAAACGTCTCCCAAAGGGAAGTTCGATTTTCACTACAGAGGCTTATGCCATTGAGTTAGCTCTAGACATCATCACCGAGTGCAAACTTAATTCTTTCAGACTCTCTCTCCGTCCTATTAGCTTTGGATGGGAACCAATCCAACAATCCAATGATTATTAAAATATTACAGAAAATCAACACAATGAACAATAGAAATATATTATGCTGGAACCCTGGCTATATTGAAATAAAAGGTAACTGTAGAGCTAACCTGGCAGCCACATCAGCTTTGAATATGGATACAGGGATCAAGGTCCCATATACAGATTTTAAGGAAGTGATAAATATATTTTTTTTTTAAATGGCAAGAGTACCGAGACGATTATCCACATAATAAACTTTATGCAACCCAGCCCAAGATGGGAGTAAGTAATACATCTATCAGAAAGTCTCGAAAAGAGGCGGTCGCAACAGCCCGCTTGCGCATCGGCCAAACTAGAATGACACTCTTTCCTACTAAATAAAGAAGTTCAACCGGTGTACCAAGAATGTAAAACAGCATTATCCATTTAAACATATTTTCACAGTATCCAGAACTAGCTATCTCAAGACAGCAATTTTACAATACTAATAACATGTTTGATCTGTTCGAGAAAGTAAATGTGAATGATATACAATCATTTTTAGAAATGATTGTATATTATATATGATATATATTATATTCCGAAACCTGAGAAGAACGTCTCAGACTCTGGAAATTACAGACCGATAGTGTTAATCAGTTGTCTGTGTAAATCTATGGAAAGAATGGTCAACAACAGATTGACTTGATATTTGGGAAAGAACGGACTGATATACTATCATTTTTTAGAAATGATAGTATATCATTCATATTTACTTTAGTGGTCGGCCTATACAAGGAAATATAAAACCGGGGAGAATAACGATAAAACAAAGCTTTTATAACAAAAAATATATCTACAAAAAAAAACCCTCTTTGCAGAAATAAAACTAAGATATATAGAGAATAAATATTACTCGCCATATTTAATGAATGAAAGAATATTACCATTAATGTAATTGTCTCTCGACAGAGGCCCTTCTTGCAAAAGTGTTAATTAAACTTGATTTAAAAACTGATTTTATTACAAAGTATACATATTTTTTTTTATTCATACGTATTTATGTAAAACAATTTTTGTTGGCATTTGAGGCTGATATGCCATCAAACAAACCAAAAAATGAAAACAAAGCGGCTACAGATCAACACTAACAACTGAGACTACATGTCAGATTCTCTCACTGCTATTTGTGCCGCTTCGGTATGTACACGATCCTCGTATTCTCTGCCTTTACAAGAGTCAGATCCAACCAAATATAGACCATTACAGCAATATCTGGACAGAAGTTCAAATTTGATAGTTCAAATAAAAGCGTTTACGCGAATTATTTTCAATCCTACCCCATTTTCCATATAAGATCGTTAGCCTATTGCTAGCCACTTTACTATTTGCGAAGTAAATGTTAAGATTTTCTACATTCACCAGTTGAGATATTTCGAGCTAGGACCCACCAGGTCACGTACACAGGCAATTCCTCATTCCCTTCGTCATTATAAACTAAATCAGGGAGCAAGGCCTCTGATCGAGTGATTGGAGGTTTTAAATTTAAATGCACCTCTTAATTGCTGCTGTTCTCAGGTATACCTTGCCCCGTGGAAGGCAAACAGTGACCACCCCCAAACAAACAAAACACTCTGAAAGTATAAATATATCAGCAATAGATTTTTATATAGTAAAATTAACAATACCTATTCATAGTAAAACAACCAACAATACATTTTATCTGCAAATGAAGGCATAGAATTTCGTTCAAAATATATTTAATTGAAGTCATAATATTAAAAAAATATTTGGGTTTCTGAGAGTGGTTGATGTGCCGCTAAACAAAATCAACCAAACCACCAACATGAAAGAATTCTTTCATGACATTAATCCATATAATATTTAACAAATTCTTAGAGATTAAACTGTATTCCAAAACACATCTTCTACAAAACCACACATCACCACCTCTATTATGTCCACGCAAACATGTATATGCACAAAAACTAAGTATTATCTTCTATATACTCAACTGTGAAAGCAGAATAACATATCGCATTTTTATTACTTCAAAGCTCACAAGGAGCTCGGCATTAAATGAGCCATAAAAAAATTGATATGCCGTTAAACAAATCAACCAATCAAAATCGTTCTTTTCATATCCCATTGGTGAAACTTGTCTCTTTCCTTTTTCTTAACAGACTAATTTAAAACAAACCACTGGGACATCACTCATTCTCCTACATGCCTTCAGCCGTTCACCTTCACTCACTCTCTCACAAGCACAACCTCTCCTCCACTCTCTCTCTCCTCCTCCACTCTCTCTCTCTCCTCCACTCTCTCTCTCTCTCTCTCTCCTCCACTCTCTCTCTCTCTCTCTCCTCCTCCACTCTCTCTCTCTCTCTCCTCCTCCACTCTCTCTCTCTCTCTCCTCCTCCACTCTCTCTCTCTCTCTCCTCCTCCACTCTCTCTCTCTCTCTCTCTCCTCCTCCACTCTCTCTCTCTCTCTCTCTCTCCTCCTCCTCTCTCTCTCTCCTCCTCTCTCTGTCTCTCTCTCCTCCTCTCTCTGTCTCTCTCTCCTCCTCTCTCTCTGTCTGTCTCTCTCCTCCTCTCTGTCTCTCTCCTCCTCTCTGTCTCTCTCCTCCACTCTGTCTCTCTCCTCCACTCTCTCTCTCTCCTCCTCCACTCTCTCTCTCTCCTCCTCCACTCTGTCTCTCTCCTCCTCCACTCTGTCTCTCTCTCCTCCTCCACTCTCTCTCTCTCCTCCTCCACTCTCTCTCTCTCCTCCTCCACTCTCTCTCTCTCCTCCTCCACTCTCTCTCTCTCCTCCTCCACTCTCTCTCTCTCCTCCTCCACTCTCTCTCTCTTCTCCTCCACTCTCTCTCTCTTCTCCTCCACTCTCTCTCTCTCTCTCTCTCTCTCCTCCACTCTCTCTCTCTCTCTCTCTCTCTCTCCTCCACTCTCTCTCTCTCTCTCTCTCTCTCTCCTCCACTCTCTCTCTCTCTCTCTCTCTCTCTCCTCCACTCTCTCTCTCTCTCTCTCTCCTCCACTCTCTCTCTCTCTCTCTCTCCTCCACTCTCTCTCTCTCTCTCTCTCCTCCACTCTCTCTCTCTCTCTCTCTCTCTCTCTCTCTCTCTCTCTCTCTCTCTCTCTCTCTCTCTCTCTCTCTCTCTCCTCCACCAGACACACATTATGTCATACTTCTTTCTCCACACGTAAATATCTATCTACTGTTCTGCATATTAAAACATGTCTAAAAATACTGGTCGTGTTGTATTTGCTTATGAAAATGTCGAATTCATTTGCTTGTTTCCCACCTAAACCTCGTGCAATACAAATCGTAGCACTATTCGCTACAAGGTATTTCCACGTCTTCGGCTCTCGACATTTCTTTAATGCTAGCAGTAATGTCGACTTGTTTATTGTAGTGATATACGTAAGCAAGGCCGCTCTTGAATAATAATAGGTTTATTAATTCTGCTGGTGAGCTGTCCTTTGCCGTGTTTTGACAGCAGAACAGTTGATGTTTGTGAGTTGGCATGTTAATTCCTCTTTCGTGCTAAGGTTGGAACGTAGGTCAGACGTCGCTGAGAATGCATATCAAGATGAACCGGGTGTGGCTGCTTCCAGACGCGTGAATCCAAATAGGTTTAGCGGTTTTATCGGAAGTGGGGTTTATTTAACAATTTTCCTTTTTTTTTCTTTAAGAAATTTTTACAGAAACATTTATCAACACTGATCTTTCCCAACAAAGATGTCCGACCAATGAAAGGTCAACAGCAAAGAGTAATTATTAGAGGCTGTCAGATCTGTAGCGAGAGAAAGTGTGACAGTGTTGCTGATGAGAATGAGCACTTTCAAAATAAGCAGTTAGGTCAAAATTAAACTAGCCGTATGAAGTATTTGTGATGTCCACGTGGTTTGTTTGAAATTAAGTAGTTCGGTTTGCCGGAGGGAAATGTTTTCCTGGAAGAAGACTGGACACTAAATAACGCTACCTACTCCACCATATCAAAATGTACGCTACTTGCCTCTTGGTATATAATGCTGAATCATTGTCGATATTCATTAACCCGCACGGAAACTGCTGCCAGTTAGAAGAAACTTGAAAACATAACACATTCAGTGTCTTTTCGGCACCAAAGCAGATTAGTTGCACAAATGAAAACAATTTTCTGCAAAATACCGAGATTGATTTGCAATATTAAATTAACTCATTAATGCATGACGCCCAACTAGATGAGCATTATCTTAATCAGCTTCGAGTACCAAGCTTAATAGATTAGACTACAATATTTTTGTACAATAATGAAGGGTCCCAAACCCTTTGATAGGATACAAAAGTCTCATATATTAGGCTTCGTACCCGGAACTGTGTTAAGGGAAAGCATAAATTGGTTAAAGTATAAAACGCATTTTTCAATATAAAGACTGTTTGCAGAAATGAAGACCCACTCGGCATTCTAAAAAATTATGTCCTAAGAGTGTTTGGTTTGATTCACCTGGCGTCCTGTTCCTACTCCTCCCTGCCTTTAGAACAGGAGGTTTCTCTTGTTTCTTGTCTGGGATTGAGTTTCTGGTTCCTGCTTAAGCTCTATACTCCTAACGCTTTTTTTTATTTAGTTTTTTACGCCGATATGCCCACACGATAACACTCTACCTTGAATTGCTCTTGAACCTTGTATTGTGTGAAAAAGAAAGTCCCTACTGAATTATATACACGCACTCGGTATAAATATCTTTTTCTCTTATAAAAAGAAGTGGAAAGACATTAAAAGGAAACATACGCAATAATATATATATATATATATATAATGTGTGTGTGTATATTTAGCTGAAAACGAAATTTCCTAAGATTTTTTTCCTATTAAATTTTTCTGGTTTCTGCGGAAATATTGAAACAAACCTCTTTTCTGGCCGTTTTCGTCTTTCATAATCTGTCATCAAACAGTTGTATTTTTTTGTTGATAGACTTGTCTGCGTGTGCATTTTTTTTTTCTTTGATAGACTTCCGGTGTAGCGTCAGATGGTGTCGTGTCAGTATTTTGAAGTATCGTGTGTTCACAAAAGTAAAACCCGCGTTAATAACGACATTTTGTGCTCAAATTTTTCCCGGCAAGCACGTCAAAGGATCTGAACCGTATAAAAATTTAATTAAAAACAAAATCTTTTCATTGGTTTTTCAACCAAACGAGCATAACTAAAAAATGGCTACCAAAATACAGACACAATAATTTAAAATTTAATTCCTGAAATAAGCGCGACGTCACAGGTAAGGAGTCGATCAAACATTTGTACGATAGCACTTATGGGCCTTTTCCAACTTCCGTTTCCTAGCGACGCTGACTATATGAATCATTCGTTGTAGAGCAAGTTGTAAGTATTTTATACTGATGGCTGAAAATGGGTGAACGAAATAAGAGATTAACATTATCTATATGAAAATTGGTAAAAGTGCTAGTGAAAAGTTAGTCCTACTAAAATAGTATTGGAATCAGTCTACCCAGGTTTTTGTTGCTATCCGGATGTGGGGGATTCCAAACATTTAAACTCTTTCAAATGAGACATAAAAAAGGTTATTTTCTGTAATTGAAGTAAAACGTTAGTTGAAATAACATTTTATATATTATTTTCAGAAATATACAATAGCAGTAAAATGTTCAATTTTCCTTGCAGTGTAGTTTGTTTTGTCAAGGCTTAATATGAGGTTGCTAATTAATCCCTTCTATTCTGTGCGTGGACAAGGCCTTAGTCGGTGGCTGCTGCTTGTCTTTCTTCCATTTTGTGCCTGTGTGTGTATACGCACATATAGATCAAACTGGCTCCAAGAAGTAGTATGCATCAATTTTTATATCCATAAGGGGATTTAAAATAGGTTTGAAATTTTGAATACAATGATTTCATTGGTTAGAAAATAATTTAACACTGGCTCGCGAAAATATTTTTTTTCACGAATTTGCGGAAGTGAAGTGAGGTACTATTATTTTCTAAATGGTTAAAAAAAATAACGTGTGATTGGTCTACAAGTACATCCGCGAAGTATTCTGGCGGTATTTGCCCTTATGATTGGTTACCCCAAAACCCTTCTGATAGGATTTTATTGGTTGAAAAGTATATATAGAGAATTTAATTCCTATAATAGTATATAGTATTTACTATGAGGAAGTGAAGCAGTTCAAGAAAGGCCAGGAAGGATAGGCGCGGTGATGTCGACAGTTTAAAGAACAAATGCTATGTGAACAGACTGTAGATTAACCTGCGCAACTGGATTAACTGAATATGAATCGCGAAGCCGATTCCAACACGGTATTTAGGAATTCAAAGTTTCCTCCGAGATAATGCTTTGTAATCTTGGCGGATTAGAAGTAACGTCAGCGACATGTTTTATCCGATGTGTTTGAACACTGTAGAGATTGAATGGCTTTACGTAAAAACTGCAAACACCACGCGATGAAAACAAACTATGAATGTCTCGTTCGCACACTATTTACATTATTCGGACTATTGTCCTCATCTTTGTCACCATATTTATTACAATGTTTCGGCCGTCGTACGCTCCGGCCTTATTCAGGTGGTTGGAATGTCGAACTGAACCCTTTATTTCGCTCACTGGAGTAGACTGTTCTAGTTCCACATGCCATGTTTAACGGATATCAGTTATCTCCTGTTAATTCCCCTCTCCAAGTTCTCCACTGCCTTAACCGGGTATTGAACTCTTTTGGGTCCTGTCATTAGATCTAACCAACGCCTTTTTCCACTGTGCCATGTGTCCTTGAGGATACATGGCACAGTGGATAACTGACACCCATTAAACATGGCACGTGGAACTAGAACAGTATACTCCAGTGAACGAAATAAAGGGTTCAGTTCTTCATTCCAACGACCTGAAGGCCGAAACGTACATAAACAGATACGGGTCTCACTCGTAATTAAAGGGCACGTTTCTGAATTTCTTTGACGATAAGTGTATGTGCCATGTCCCTTCAGGACATGGCTCTCCAATTTTGTATCATTCGTAGCTCTTAGCAATATTTGTCTTCTTACTATCCCACCTCTTCCTACTCTGCCATCCATTTACCCAAGTTCGTCAGATTGGCTGCTTTCCTCTGTCCCTCTTGCCTTTAATATGTCTTGTAAATGTTAAGTACAGGGAGAAACTGTCAACCAATATGTTTATTTGGAAGTCGTGAGAAGGTTCCGAGGATCCTATTCAAAGGAAAAGACCTGAGCTAAGACATAACAAGTGGATTCTTCACCATCACAATGCTCATGGGCATGATGCGTTAACACTTCGCGTGCTCTTGCAAAGAAAGTCATTACAAAAATGAACCGTCCAACTTATTTACATGATTAAGTCCCTACGTGTGCTTATTTGTTTCTTGTTTTTGTTGCTTGTCCTTTTTTTTCTTTTTTTCTTTTTTTTTTTTTTTCTTTTTCAAATTTGTTCCAAAAAAATTGAAAAAGCCCTGAAAAGACAGATTTTCAAACGTACTTGATATCCGGGAAAATGCAGCTACATTACTAAAAGACATTCCAGAAAATGTATACGAACCAGAATTGTATATTTTGTTTAACCGGAATCTAACCTGCTGCATGCGCGTTAAATTTCTGTTTTGAGAAATGTTTTAAAGCGAATGAGGGTGTGAGGATTATTAACCTGACACAATTTCCCTCATTTCGATGTAAATATTTTTTGTTTTTATATTGTATGATTTTTATTTTGCAATTCGGCGTAAATGTGAATTCCATAATGGAAGAACGATTCTGCTTTAAATTCGATTTTCCGATAATTTCTTATCACAAACTGAACAAGAAATGATGCCTGGCGGGAAACCATTGACAGTTTTTAGTGACAAATACTAAAGAATTTACTGCATATGGAACAACTTCCTATTTGGTTTGCATGATCGATGCTCTTAATATTTGCAGATATGCACTAACATGCATAAAAAATCTAACTTTGCCTTCCTTGGGAAGGCACATTTTTCTCTTCCAATTTGCCCATTCAAACTAGGCAATTTCTTATCAGTTTACCAATGTACTATCAATGGGACATTGGTAAACTTATATTGCAGAGGGGTAAGAACCCTCACCTTACCAATGAGGCCACCTGTCTGTCGTGGGTGTGGATCAGTGGTACGTGATGACAAACCCTGATAGTTGAGGACCTAAGGCGTTTGATAGAATACTTCTGAATTCCATCACACTACTTTGGCTCTTACCTGGGCTAGATGGGCAGTCAGAAAGGCCCGATCGGATCAATCGGCTAGTCACATCAAGCCCTAATGCCACTTCACCCACCAAAAGAGTTCGCAACCCCCTAAAAAAAACATCATACACACTCACCAGATTGAATAAAATTGGTAATAAAAAGCGGTGGCAAGGGTCAGTCAGATAACTAAAATGTATCATCAAAAATTAACTAGACAAGGTGAGATGAATGAAAGAAATTATTGATGACTACATAACTATAAATCTGAGTAATTCCTGTCAAACCGTGTATTGAAGGTCGTTTTCAACATATTCTCACCCAGCTTCTATCCCACGAACGCAGGTGTTCCACAAGGCTCCATCCTAGGCCCTACTCTTTTCCTTATCTTCAACGATCTTCCTGACGCCATAGATTCCTAAGTAGACATCTACGCGGGCGACACTACAATTTACTCCTGCCTCAAAAACAAATCTAGTGTTGTGGACAAAACCAACCTGGCCGTTCGTCTCAAATGACCTCCAATCGGTTGTGAACTGGGGCAGGAATTGGCTGATTAACTTTAACGCCTCAAAATCGGAACTGCTCTCTATTACTCATCAGAGAGAACCATCCCTGCCCCCCATTAGAATGTCTGACGTTCAACTTCTCGAGAGTTCCTCTTTCAACTACTCTGTCTCACATTGACTGCTGACCTGAGATGGAACAAATACAATGAGTCAATAGATTCGTCCACCGTAAGGAAAGTTGGCTCCCTGTGCCGGAGTCGATCCTTCAAATCAACCATTCGCCCTTGCATGGAGTATCAACCATTCGCCCTTGCATGGAGTATTGCTGCCATATATGGTCCGGTGCCCTTTTTGTTTGTCTCAAGGTTCTTGATAAGATTCAGAGACGGATATGCAATGTAATTGGCCCTGATCTGGAATCTCGTCTGCAGTCGCTCTCACACAGACGTGCCGTGGCCTCCCTCTGTCTTTTTTACAAACACTTTCATGGTAACTGCTCCGATGAGCTGCTTTCGCTGGTTCCCAGAGTTCATGACTTTAAGCGTTCTACTAGGCTGACATCTCGCTCACACCCTTTCACTGTCGAAACTGTTAAATGTAGCAGTTTCTTCTACTCCCGCACCTCTCGACTGTGGAACTCCCTCCCATTTTCCTGTTTCCCTGATAGCTATAATCTCCTATTCAAATGTAATCTCAGTCGACGTCTCCAGATGCCTTGATCTATCACCTATCCTTCTCTTCATCCTTTCCTCTATCACTCCTATCTGCTCTAGCTCCAGTTCTCTGTAACCCTTTGCGTGTTAGTGGCTTCCCGCTTTGCATGGGGAGTAACACTTTTTTAAAAAAATACCATTTTTATATCCCTGAGATGCTTGGGCGAATGGGATACCCCCAACCGTTTCCTACGATAAGGCTCCAAAGAGGGTAGGGAGCAAAGATGATGAAATAGATATACAGTATGGCAACAAAGAGAATGAAAAGGCCCCTATCTGAATCTGGTAACGAATTGAATTTGCATTGTTACTTCCCTTAAGATTAGTGATGGAGTCAGTTTTGTAATAGGAGTTTCTTCAAGTATCTCCATTTCATAATTGAATATATTCTCTCTCACTCACTCAATAATTCCAGTAAAAAAAAAAATGTATGAAGACAAAATCCTCAAATGGTCAACATTTAAGAATTTGAAAATTTAAACGCACCAAGAGTTCAGTCATGGCAGCTTGCTCTCTAGAAGAAATCAAAGTTACTCTAAAAAAAAAAAAATGTAATAGATGTAACCAGAATAACAATTAAAAGAAATGGCCAATGCTTAAACACCAACACATATATACTAAAATTCAATACATCCAAACCGCGTCTGAAATAAAAATAGGGTATATCATCACACATTCTCAGACATTTAAGATGTCATAAGTGCTAAAGTTAGGGCATCATCTTCCTCGCGGAGAACTTACCTGGGTGTGCTGCGGTCTAGAGGACGGTAAGTGCGACACTGGGATCCGTAGACGTATTGGGATGACCAGATACATTCCAAAAACTGGGAAGAGTATTGCGAAACAGAAGAATTTCTTTGGTTAAAATATATATATATATGTATATACTGAGCTGTTACGTGACATCTGTCCCTCCTTACAGAAGCGAATGTTGGACGATTTCCTCCCAGATGAAGTGACTCGAGGCGACAGATATGATTCTACAGAAGGATATCATGGACCGAGTGTGGTAGCAACTATGAGGTCTTAGAGAGGTTGCAAACAAGGAGGGGGCGTATACTTAACATCAAGAGGCAGCTGAAGTTTATGGGACGCATGAGGAACGAGGGCCTGGAGAATCTGATACTCACGGGTCGAATAGAAGGAAAGCGACAATGGGGGAAAAAACGCGTGACATACCTCACGGACTTAAGTGGATGGCAGAACGTGGTCTCGAGGGCGGGAAGCAGAGGGACGGAACTGCAAAGAGTAGATGGCACATAAAAAAAAGTACAGACAAAACCACTAAAACATCGGTGTGCAAAGGAGACATAAAATGCATAAGTTGTAATGAGAACCACCCTGCATAGTCACATCTACGTAATGTTTGTTAAAAAGAAATAATTGAGATCAAATATGCGAGAAACCAAACTTTTGCTGAATACACTAAACAAAATATTACAATAAATTATGGAAATGTGACTAAAACCCAACAACACAATCGTGAGAAATATGATTACTGCAAATTAACAACACTAAGTCAAGAGCTTAAGAAATTAATTAAAATAATGAAAATGAATATCAACTGAGAGTTACAGCACATTCCATAATAACCGATATACCCAATATAAATATAGAAAATTCGAATTCGTTAAACATAGAAACTTGTAGTGGACCGTGCGGGTGAAGATGTGAAGAGATATCAGAAGGTTAAACTTTCCTGCTGGCCGGTCCAGCTACGAGGGAATGTTGGACTTTAATTAAGTCCAAAGAAGACGAAGGAAACAAACAAGATCGATATACATGGGTAAACAAATATATATTAATAACAAGACATGAACAGTTACATAGTGTTTGCATGGAGAAATTGTGTTGTGAGTGTTCGTAAGTACGTGTATTGTTGTTAGCGTGTTCCCAGAATTTGGGAAACGCTGTATCTGTGAGAGGTCACATATTGGCCTAAGTGGGGGGGGGAAGAGATTTTACCTCGTCTCCGTGCGAGGTAGCGGCCCAAGGCCTAAGTCGAGAGAGAGAAGGGTCAGCCAGTATTTATAGCCAGAGGAGAAACCCCTGTTGAAGGATTAAGGAACTGAGGCGGAGCTAAATCCGACAAACTAAAAGATCAAAAGAAACATGTAATCGCACATCTCTATCTAGAAATTCCTCGCCTATAACCCAAAGAGGAAAATCTCCAACATAAAAGCAAATACAAAAGGCAAGAAAATACAACTTAGTCAAAAAGAAAACACTGTAATGAAGAAATCTACTAAAATCAACATAGAAAACAAAAAATCAAAACACTCAACCGAGGCCAAAAGGAAATCCTGTAAAGAAAAAAACAAAAACAATCCATAAAAATGGAAACTTGAAGATAACAACAAAAAACCGAAAACCTTAACTTTAACAATCATTGGTAATAAAATCATTCACTGGAATGGAAGAGAGGTAAAGGCAAATCGAGATTGTTTGTGATTATTGCAGACTTATTTCCTGCAATCACATGCCTGCAAAAAACTTAACAATGAAAATGTTGATTTATAAAAAGAATTACACAGCTTAAAACTTTATTAATTATAGTGGAAGCAGAGCTTCAGGGTTGCTTCTATAGTGGTAAAAAAAATTATATCCTCCAGAGCAAAATACTTGAATACATTACACCCAGTGGCCATAAGAACCTCACTTCATAAAACTACTACCATATGCTCTATTTACACCCTCCTCCAAATGATCTTATAGAGGGAGCGGGTTTAGACAAACTACTGAATAACTCCCAAAACCCTTTATTCTAACGGGAGATTTTAAGTCATAATATCATTTGGGGTTGTAGAAATTCTGACCAGAATGGGAGATTAATCGAAAATTTCACCAATAGAAACAATATATGTCTACAAAATGACAAGTCGTATACCTACCTTCACCCATCAAGTGGTACATATGCAACAATAGATCTAACCTTATGTGACTCTGCAACATATCTAGACTATAGCTGGAAAGTACATTGAGACATGTGGTAATGATCACTTCCCAGTTGTTAGAAAACTCTGGATCTTTGGCAGGTGATAAAATACCATACTAGAAACTTAAAATTAGTTGGAAGGAATTTAAAAACGCATGTGCCCTAAAACTTCAACCAGAAGACAATGTGGACAATACGGAGCACATCACCTATTTCACAAAAACTCTTAGTATTGCAGAAGAATTTATACCAAAATCAAACTTAAACCTGTCAAAAACAATAGACCTTATTTTAACGACGAGTGTTAAAAAAACAAACAAAAGCTATAACATTGCGTCTTACGGCTCTCCGTAAGTTTAAACTACACTCAAGAAAATAAGAACATCGACAAAATAGAGATAAAGCACATAGAATAATTAAAAAAATCCAAGTGATCCTCATGGAAGAACTTTGTGTCCAGTATTAATTCTAATACCAAAACAGTGTAGTGGGTTAGCCAATCTGTATCGGTAACAAATACAAATTAAACTGACCCTCTTACTATTTTTACTAAATCAAACACAAAAAAGAAATAATCAAATAGGCAGATATTTGTTATAACAGAAAATATGTTTTATATGACAAGTACACACGATATTATATCAAAACACTTGAGACATTGGTTGTGTGATCAAGAGTAATATAAAAGGTGTTCTGCTATAGATCTGGTAAGGAATAAAACAGTTTATATTAATAGTGAAATTGAATGAAATAGATTGCTTGACTTACTGTAGAGTTGTCTTGCTTCGACTGATGTAGTTACGATTTCCTTTGTTGTTAAGATATTGAGTTGTTTTATGAATCTCATCTTGGTTGAATTCGTCACTAGATGAGTTGATGTTGAAAAGAAATTGAATTCCACAAGCCGGGTTGATTATAAAAATTAACTTTTAGCGAGGAAGTTGGGTTTCATGGATTCGTGTGAAGGGTTAATTATTTAAAGGACTTACTAATTCGTGTCGGATTCATATTCGAGTTTTCTTTGTCACGTGGGGGCTTCAGAACGTTTACTTTTTATTTATTTATTTTTTTTTATTTTTTTTTGAACGGGTCAACTCGAGGTCAACCGTACAGACAGAGGCAAAAATATGACATTATTTATGGACCAATCGGAAAGCGTTATTGCGTACTGAACTCTGGAGCCGATTTTATTGGGTTCAGCACAAACTGAGAATACTTAGCTGTGATCCTCTTTTAACAGGTTTAAAACAGAATGTAGAAATCTAATTCTACAACATTATGGAATATGGTCCGTAAAATCGCAGAGAAAAATAAAACCACTCCATTAAGACGTTTGTCAAAGCAACTAACGAAGAGAATATTTTCTTCAATAACTTCTAGTTAGCTATTTCAGAATATAAAGACAAGAGAAAAAAAATAATTTTCTATTCTAACAATAATGAAAATTACAACCAGGCTCTTACTTTACCAGAATACTAGATTCTATAAGAAAATCCCAGAATTCAGTAGTTGGCCCAGTTGAAATTCACTATGAATTTTAAAAAAAAAACTTTCCAAATGTTTCCTTTAAACTACCTACTCAAAATTCTCAACAACATATTGGTCAGTGGTAATATTCCCAGTTACTGAAAATAAGCTACCATAATTCCAATCTCGAAACCTGGAAAGAACTTAGAAAATCTCTCAACCTATCGTCCAATCGCGCTTACATCTTGTTTATGCAAAACGTTTGAAATAATTATTAATAATAGGTTTACTTTGTTTCTTGAAGCTAATAATAAAATTACAAATTTCCAAGCTAGCTTCAGAAAGAATAAACGCACAATCGATCGATTGGAGTCTTTTGTCAAATTCTTTCATTAAAAAGGAACATTTAACGGCAGTATTCTTTGCTCCGGAAAATGTGTGATACCTCCATGGAGATATGGTGTCATGAAAGACTTAAATGAAATGGGCCTTAAAGGAAGACTACCAATTCTTATTAATAACTTCCTGACAGAACAAACTTATGTTCGTATCGTTACCACACTATCAGACCTATATATAAACAAGATATGGGTGTCCCTTAAGGAAGCATATTATCAGTAACGCTCTTCAACGTCAAAATAAATTGCATCATTAAATGCTTGAACGCTGGAGTTGACTGTTCACTGTATGTAGATGATTTTCTAATATGTTGCAGATCGTAAAACTATCCATACAATTGAGCAACAACTCCAACAGTGTCTCGGAAAATGGATTCAGATTCTCCAAATAAAAAAAAAAAAACTCACGGTACACTTCCATCAACTTCGAAAGCTCCACCATAATCCTGAATTAAGACTCGATGATACAGAAGTGCCTGTAGTAGATCAATACAAATACCTAAGAATAATTTTAGTTAAAAAATTTCCTTCATAACACATATAAAATACCTTCTCAAGAAATACAATAAAGCTATACATCTGTAGGAGTTAACTCCTCCTTAATTTCCTAAATGTCACTAGGGTACGCTCTCCCTACACTAAATACTGGGCAATTTATTGCCTCGTTGTCTTTTCACTTTGCATTCTTCAGACCTCGTTCTGACTTGTGGTTGCCGCCCGACATTTTTCTAATTCTACGGTTTTCCTTGAGCTATATTTTAAGTTTTTGATATAATTTTTACCGTCTTTCTTTCGTTGTTTGTTTTTGTTTTTTTTTGGGGGGGGGGGGTTAGGACTGTTTTGAAAAGTTTGATTTTTTTTTCTTTCATTTTTTTTTACCCTCCCCATTTTTTTCTTTATTTTTGCTCTCTTCTTTTATTTGCTTTCTTTATTTCTTTTACTTTTAAATTACCTTTTTAATATATCTTCGTTTTTTTATATCGTAACCCCTGCTAGAGTTTTATTTTTCTACGACAGACTTTAATTTCTTCCTTACGTGTTATTTCTTTATTTGTTTCTTTCCTTTTAAATATCTTAAGTTTTCCGTGTATTATTTTAGTTTAAAACTTTTTTGTACCAAATTCGTTCTAATATTTGTATTTATATTGTCTAATCTGTCCATTTTTCTTTTGTTTATTTGTTCTTCCAGTTGATTCGTTCTTAGCGTCAGCCATTTTTGTTTTGTGATTAGCTCAGTGTATTTTCTTTGTATAACGTTTTCTTTTTTCTTTGTACAGCGTTTTCGTTTTTGTGTTTTCTTTTTAAAATTTATTGTTTCGGCTCTAGGAGAACCTTGTTCGTTTGTTTTTTTTCGTCTATTTTTCATCGTACGTTTTAATCTTGTCTCTCCTTTAGGCGAATTTCTTTTTTTTTTTCTCGTCAATTTTTATACGTCCGTCCTTTTTTGTGTTCTTTTTTTATTTTGTTTCCCCTTTAGGTGAACCTTGTTTCTTTTGTTCTCATCTGTCATTTATTTTTTGTTAAACCTTTGTGTACATTTGTTTATCTGTTCCTTGTTTTTGTACATTTTTGACTTGCTGTCTTGCTTTCGGGCGAGCCTTGTGTTTCTTTATTTGATTTTTTTTTGTCTGTCACCCGTTGTTATTATCTGTTTATTTTGTCTTGAATTTTTAGTTTCGACTATAAAAGGGGAACTTGTTAATTATTTCCCCCGTTTTCACCCCTCTCCTTCCCCTTAAAAATGGAAAAGAAAGAAAAACTACCTTTCTTAATTAAAAAAAAGAAACCTAAAATGGCTTCCTTCCGGAGATCTGTAAGGAAGCATCTTTTCAACCCCCCAAAAAGACCCGCCTGATAAAGACAGTTTAGAGGAGTACCCAGCCTTGGAATCGTCTTCTTCTTGTGAAGACGCCATTGCTGGCGATTTAAATATTATGGAGGCCAGTAAAGGCCAAGAAAAATCGCAAGAATATACGGAAGCCAATAATGGCAAAGAAAAAAAACAATCTGGAAAATGTATGGAGGCCAATAATGGCCAAAATTCTGACAAGAACACGGAGGCCAAATCTGGCCAAAGACCATTATGTTGACAGTGACTAGAACTGGGACGGGGGCTCGACAATCATGGGCTATGCTTGATGAGGGGTTAGTCTCTTTTAAGATGTCCCCACCGATAGCTATCTTTCAACACAATAAATTAAAAAGAATGAAGCAATTTTGTGCTGGGAGGGTCCCTGTTTTTGTTCACCCTCTCCCTATATAGCGCACTAAAGTTGATATTTTTTTTTCCCGTGGGATATAGGCGGTCTCTCCCAAGACGGCACCATCAAGACTGAGATGGGCCACGAGTCGATGGAGGAGGCTGTCGATATCCTGACCCCGTCCATGTTTAATTCAGGTAAGCAACTCTAATCGGTTTGATACTGTCTCTCTGGTTAGCTAGTTTGAATGTCTGAGGCAGGGCGAGGCTCAATCGTGACCTTCAGCGTCTCGGGGTGGATGTATGTTGTGTGCAAGAGACCCGTTTTCTTATCGCGATCATGAGAGCATTCTGTCTAGTGGGTTTTCCCTCTATTCAGCATGTTTTGATGGACGTTCAAGGGGTGTCTCTTCGCTGGTGAGCAAGTCATTGAAGGCTGCGTGTGCTCTTCGTAGATCCGGCGGGCAGACTTTGTGTGCTGGATGTTACCATAAAGGATAAGGCTCTGCGTCTCATTGGGGTTTATGCGCCCAATAACCATTCTGAGCGGCCTGCTTTGTTTCGGCAGATATAGCCGTTCTTGACGACATCTCGTCGGGTAGTTTTAGCGGGGGATTGGAATGCGTCCTTGACCCCGATATAGATCGCATAGGGTCAAATACGGGTACTAACAACCGGGACGTGCTCTGTTCGACGCCTATATAGTTGACTTTCCCTGCCTTGAGGCAGTTGAAGCGGCTAGGTGCGAGGATGCCATTACGGAGTCGGGAATCTGGGAAGCGCTGAAACAGGTTGGCCTGGACAAACCTCCGGGATTATATGGTCTTCCGTACGAAGTGTACTTGAGGCAGTCGCCCGTTTTTGTTCCCTTGCTGGCACTGATTTTCGGAAACTGGATGAAGCAGGGGCGTAATAAAGTTTTTACGTAAGGACAAAAACGGTGGGGATGGGTTTGATAACTTTCGCCCCTTTTAACTATGCTAAACACGGAGTTAAAGATTTTGGCTAAGGTCTTAGAGAACTGTTTGCAGGTTGTCCTCTCTAGTCTGATTGGCTCCGAACAGACTTGTGCTGTGAAGGGCAGGACTATTCAGGACAACATTCATATGGTACGCTTGATCATCGTGCAAGTCGACAGTGAAGCCGCGCCTTCCAAGGCCTTCGATAGGGTTGACCATCGCTTTTTTCGTGCCTGTCCTTTCGGCTGCTGGTTTCGGACCGTACTTTCGCACCTGGATCCGACTTCTGTATGCGACCCCCGGTGTGCTGGTGGAGGTGAACGGAGTACGATCAGAGCCTTTCGTGTTGTCTCGCTCCATTCGTCAAGGTTGTCCACTTTCGCCTGCGTTCTTGCGTTGGAACCATTCCTTCGCAAGTTAGACGAATCCGGTCCTACGCTGAATTTCCCTACCTGGTGCTACCTCTTCGCCCAGGTATTCCGCCTATGATGACAATGTTTCGGTTCTTGTTTCGAGAAAGGCCGAGATTGACGAAGTCGGCAAAGAAATCAGTGGCTATGAGATGGTGACAGGGGCCAAGATCAACCTCGATAAGTCTGTTGGCTTGCGGTTGGGTGCGTGGGAGGGAGTTTCTCTTCCCGGACCTTTCCCCTGGATGGATGGGCCGGTCAAGTTTCTCGGCGTCTGGTTCGGTCCTGATCTCCAGTTGGAAATGAATTGGTCGGAGGTACAAGGGAAGGCCGACATCTCAATTAATTTGTGGTCTCGGAGGAATCTATCCTTAAAGGGGGACGGCGGAAGTATGCGTTATCGACTCTGTGCTTCCACTTCCGCCTGACACTCTACTGGCGTTAGTGAGGCTCTTGTTCTCTTTCTTGTGGGGAGGCAAGGCCGTCAGAGTCTCTCGGAGATCTGTTGCCTTCATCCATCTGAAGGCGGTCTAGGTATGCCTAGCATTGAGATTTGTCAATATATGCTTCGCATCGGGTTCCTGGATCGAATGTGTCGCGAATCTGATGAGGAGGGTGCCTTCTGGAAGGAAGAAGCCCGTAAGAACTTCCCATCCCTGAGAAATGCGAGGAGGAGGCCCACCGTTTACCCCGAGTCGAGTGTTCCTTCTACCGTGAATGTCGTCGTGCTCTGAAACGCATCCTATGGGCGTCGGATAGCCTCTCCAACGTCCAGGCGTTGTCTCGTAAGGCATTATCAGGTTTTAATTAGGGGAGCTGTTCGTGATGAACTGATTGACGAGCTCGGTCTTACGAAGCAGGGGCTCGCTCAATATGGCCTTGGGCGCCCGGGTTGGAATGTCTCAATAACAATGAGGCATCACTCACTTGGCTGGTGATGCGTGGGGCCCTCTGGGTCGCCAAGAATCTTTGCACAGCGGGCTTGGAGAAATATCCAAACTGCCGGCGCTGTAGTGTGGAAGCAGAGATCATTGGTCACGCCTTCTTTCATTGCAGGGTGGTAGTGCCGTTGTGCAAGTATGTTGAAGGCCTCATGGTTCGCATGCTGCCTGGAAAGTTCTTTGTCCTTGAGGTCGCTTCTGTTTGTAGCAATGTGGCTCCGCCGCTGACGAAGGCTGAACGTTATGTGTTCTTATGCTTGCTAAGTGTTATGAGAGTCGTGATTTGGACAATACGTCAGAAGGGATTCTATGAAGGCGAGAAGTTCACTTCTTCTCAGCTGATCTTGTACTTTAATCATCAGCTTAGTCAAGATTAGTTCGGAAAGGCGGCGACTCACTTCATCTGAATTCGGCAAAAAGTGGGTGAATCTTGCGCGTTTGTGTTGTGTGAAAGGAGCTGACCTGGAGTGGCACTTTGATGCCGGTTAGGCATCAGGATATTGCTTGACCTGGGTTGAACACGGGCAATCCATCCAAAAATTATGTTAGCTTAGGTTTAGTTTTGATGCTTTAGTTTCCTTTTTCAATAAACTTAGCTAGGTTATGTATGCTCATTGGCTCCCTTTATTTCTGTCCTTATTTTTCTTTAAGTTTAATTCGTTAGGTGGTCAGTAATATCAGTTCTCTGGTGGATGCGGGGCGACTTTCTTTTCGTGTGTGATTTTATTTATTTATTTTTTTTTTGTATTTGTTGTCGTGTCTGCGTGAGTGCTTTGGATGAACGAATGTTTTACATTATTATAGACCCGCATAAATTTCGTCCGGTTAACTGATGTTTCTGCCACATTTAGTGATTGTGGGTTTTTTTATTACTAACATGATTTTGTTTAGTTTCTTGTAAATAGTTTCTTCATATTGTAAATAAATACTCATTGGGGCTAGTTTTTAAATGTTTAAATTGTTGTTTTATTCCCCTCCCCCAACAGATAAATTGTACATATGGGAACTAGTTAGTATTTTCATGGAGACCACGAGGTATTATGGTGGGTGTGGTGAGAAAGGTACGTAAGAATGTGTTTTGGTGTAAGGAATATTGTTAGTATGATTGGGTCAGCGTTTGTGGCTAGCTAAGTTTAAAGTTAAGATAGAAGACCGACCACTCCCCAGCTTCCCCAATTTCGGCCTTGTGCCACATTTTCTGTTTTCTACAGAAATAAGTATTCTTTTTACTTTGCATTACAGCGGACACATTTAAAATGTGATCTCTCGCAGAGATCCGCGTTTTCGCCCACTTGTGGGAAAACGCCATGAAACACACGTACGTACGAACTTTCACCAATATACAAACTCTTTACGTCACTTACGAACTAAATACCATCCATCACTAGGGTCCGCGATTCGTTTTTAAAGCCTATAATATGTCCCTCCCAATTTAAAGTTTATACGCTGAGGCACATCATTCACCTTTGGCATTAAGACAATATAAGTTGGCACTGTAATATTACACCAAGCTTTGTTCATGCCCAAATAATTCACCTTACAATTGTGTTCTCCAATCTCGATACAAGGAGTTATATAATTTAAAGGAAAATGCCATTAAACATCTTGGCATCCGTATAGAAAACAATTTCAAAGAATTCAAAATAAACTCTTCTCTAATACTTGAATCTATTCTCTCAAAAACTCCTCCCTGGTTAATAAAACAGCCCACTGTAATATTAAGGCTGGCAAAACACTCCAAAATTGAAATTGATACAACTGTATTAATGGATGAAATTCATATCCTACAAAAGATACAAATTATAAGCATATATACACCGATGGCTCCCAAAATATTGATAGTTTGATGCTATATTGAATGTAACCATATTTCAAAAGCACCTACTTAACAAATCCTAAATTTTTAGCACAGAAGCCATGGAAAAAGACTTCGCTTTAAACATTATCGTAGATGGTGAATCAGATATTAATTATATTCTCAGACTCTTTATCTGCCTTTACATCGCTGAAGTATAAAAACCTGGCCAACCCTATCATAGTAAAAATTTTAAACAAAATGAATTTACTTTGTCATCAAAAACACATTCTTCTGGATCCCTAGCCGTATAGGCATCCAAGGAAATGGAAAAGCAGATAAGGCAGCTAAAGAATAACTAAAAATGAAAATATCAAAAACAAAAGTTACTCATAAAGATTTCAAAACAGTAATTAATACATATCTCAAATAAAGATTTATAGAATATATGGCAAGATTTATAGAATACTCACCCAAATAATAAATTGCACAAAATCAAACCTACACTTGGGATAAGACACCTTAACACCAGACTTTCCCGAAGAGAAATAGTCTTATCATGAATCAAATGGTCATATCAATATCACACATTCTTTTCTCCTAAAAGACTTGGCATCCACCTAAATGCATAGTATTCCAGGAGACCTGCATCCTGAAATATTTTATGATGGACTGTGCCGAATTTGACAATATTCGTAAACGTCTTTTATAAGGTAACTAGCCATAAAGATCTTTTTAAAAATGTTAGTGAAGAAACTATTTTGACCTACTTGAGGAAAAGTAAATTATATACTAAAATTTAATCCGAACACCTTCAGATGAACTATACAACTAGCTTCCAATTATATTTCACAAATTTCAAAACTTAAAACATTGAATAAAAATCCTGTTTTCCAGCATTAAATGACCAAAGAGGGTTGATGTGCTGGTAAAATAACCAAGCCAATTACCACATATTCAACTTAAGTTGATATTGAATGTTACCTTGGATTTCAACGATATTTTTTGTTAACATCTGGAATTTTAACTTGCCATGTCCCTTCAAAAAAACTGACAGTATGCCTCTCCACAATTTCCTGTATTTTATCACTCGAATTAACTTTGACTTTTTACCATTATGAAAAGAATTTATTGAAACAAAGCAAGTTCAGTTGACAATTGATGACGATTCCAGAACAACGTAACTATAAACAATTCTGTTTCTATCCTCTGTCAGCCGCAATGATGGCGAAAGCATTACCTAGAACCATCGCCAGTGAGACACGCTGCAAGAGCCACACCGTTTCGCGAGGCTCGTCCCTTAATCGAGACGCAATTGTGCCAATCCTCCGAAGAAACGCCATCGAACGAGGGTCAATAACCCCTGAAGTCTCCACTGCCACAGGAGTAAAAGAAGAATATTTAACTATTTTTCTTTTTCATCTCTGTGTCCAGAGCGACGGACCCTGGCCCAACCGCGGACCTGATCAAATTACCGGCCGAAAATGTATCCGCACAGGTCGCATCCCAAATCAACTACTTACCCATTTTAAAAGGGAAAATTGTAATGCCATCCGGCCGCTTTCCATCACTTTCCTACGGGTTCGATTTGGGAAGGGAACCCAGCTGCATCTAAACCTCTTTTGATGATGTCGTTTATTGCTGCATACCGTGGAAAGCGGCCGGCACTACGACGATAAGAGAGGATGCAAACTTATCGATGGAGGCTCCACATCTGCATCTGTGACGCTCACATAATTTGAGTCCAAGACGGATCGCGACTATCATCCAGAAGGGTACCGGTAGATGAAGAGGGCACTGCGTTGAGCCAGGCGCCACTACTCTGTTGTGAAGCAGATAGTAGACAGACGAGGCGATGCTGATCCAGAGAGAGCCTCAAATTAGTAAAATTGGCCTCGCATTTTATTTTATCCCAGCTTTTTTATTTTGATGTCTAGTGGGATAGAAATTAATTCTTGGGCCCAGACGCTGCAAGCTTGTTCGAAAGAACTACCCAAGAAATACTGAGACGATCCACCGAGTATCTCATCAATTAATTCGCGACTGGACGAAAGTGAAAAAAGATATGCTGGAAAGGCCAAATCTACCGCTGATCGAAGGCCCAGGCTTCCGAAACTCTAAGGGAGCTTTGCCTGCTTCCAGCTAGAATTTGACGTTGCAAATTAGCTCCGCGCATCTCTTAAGTGTGATATCTATCTCATTTAAGAAATCCTGTTCGAGGTAGCAAGGGGAACTTCGGAGAGTGTAGAGAAAACTCGGGAGCGAAAAACTCTTCTTCAAGAGGAAGAGGGCTGGATGTGCATCAATTAGTTGCAATTTCTCAGTCATTTTTGTTAGAATGACATGCTTAGTATCCAAACACTCTCGAATGGCCGTTGGAAAGACTGGAGAACCAAGAATGTGTAATTCCTCCTTAGGTGATATTCCGGATAGCACTCTCGAAATCATCTGCACTATAACACAAGTTTATTATCTCTGACTTGGACGAGTTAATCTCAAGTCCAAGCAGAGATAAAGCAGGAGTAACTCGTCGGTCAGCAGCTACGGCCTCGATGGATCCTCCCAACGTTGCATCGTCAAGATACCATATATTGAAAGAAGCGATGGAACGAGCTACCCCGTCAATAGCCATCGCAAAAAGTAGCGGGCCAAGTGGATCACCTTGCTGGATTCCAGTAGCAGAAGAGATAACATTATCGGAGGCGATCAACATACTTGGATGACTATACGAAAGATGAGCCAGTTTAAATATGGAAGGAGTCCGTTGATGGCAAACTTCCAGGGCATGATCCTTTCTGGTGCTATTGAAAGCGTTTTTCATATCCAATTTTAATAAGATACTGGGGGAAACAGGTGATGTATTCTCGAAAAATGATCTTGTGGCATGAACCGCGGCTTCACATCCGCCCTGTATGCCTACCCCGAACTGGACAGGTCGCAGTTCATGCCCTATCTTCTTCACAACAACTCTACAAGCAATTTTTGCCGCGAGACGACGAAAAATGTTACCATCAGCGATAGGGCGAATATCTCCGTCTTTTTTTTTTTGTTTGTTTGTTTGTTTTGTTTAAGCCGTTAAGTTGGCTGAAAATATTAAGTCGCGAGCATGTTGGGGTATCTCGGCTCGGAGAAGGGTATTAATAAGAGCTGTTATGGATGTTTTCAAATGTTACCATCTCTTTGTTCTTCTGGAATTTATTCATCACACAAATGCAAGTCGGTTGCTTATCTTTAAAGCTTTTCTTGTTTTTAATACTTCTTGTTGATGTTTAAATCTTGAAACATTAGATTCTATGTAGTGCCTATTCTCAAAACTTCATCATTATTCGCATATTCTATTCATTTTATTCGTCAGTAGAAGCACATCTACCGTTTCAGGGCTCTCTTTAATGTGCAAAGCGATTAACCAGATTGATTTATCTGTCTCTAACACACAGATTCGGTGTTTAAACGTTGATCCCTGTTCCTTTCCTACGGAAACCATTTCTTGTTTTTCTTTAGAGATAAAGAACTGAAACTTCACGTAGTCTTATTTCCGTAAGATTTTGTGAAAGCAGTCCTTCTATATGATTACATCTTTCTCATGAAGTAGTCATGACGTTTGGTCTACTATGAACCGTCCCTGTATTTCGGATGAGAGGGATGTCATATAAAATGAATTTATATTTCTAATTATATAATAAGTGAGATGTTATAGTCGTTCCAACGAGAGAAATGTCTATATTTTAAAGAGTAGAGAAGCTGCAAACGTTTTTGGTTATAATGTGGAGTTTTAAAATATATACTATACTTTATTTTCCTTTTTTTTTCTTTTTTTTTGCTACACGAGTTTCGGGACATGCGACCATCATCAAGCGAAGAGTGGTTATGAGTCTCCTTAACCGAACAGGAAATAGAAGGCTGACCGTTTAACTGGGCATGGTAGATCATAACACTTGGAAACGATATTTATATTTACCTTCGACTAGTCTCGGCCATAATATTTTTGTTTGGGTCGAGTGTGGGCTGGAAACTCTGATTTGAGTTTTTCTAATCAAACTGACAGGAGGTATGATTTCAGTCTTCATAAAAGAGGAAGTGTTTTGACAGTTAACCAGTCCAATTTCTTTGTGCCGTGTCACATCAGGACGTAAGCGATCATGGCTCTCCACAACTTGTCCCATGTTGCCATCCATTTAGTCAAGTTCACTAAGTATATGGGTGCGTTTATTTTCCTCTGTCACACTTGTAAAAAAAAATCCACATTATAAACAAAAACGTCTCTCTCCTCTCCCTTTTTAGTCCCTCTCCCTTTTTAGTCCCTCTCCCTTTTTAGTCCCTCTCCCTTTTTAGTCCCTCTCCCTTTTTAGTCCCTCTCTCTCTAGTCTCTCTCTCTCTCTAGTCTCTCTCTCTCTCTAGTCTCTCTCTCTCTCTAGTCTCTCTCTCTCTAGTCTCTCTCTCTCTCTCTAGTCTCTCTCTCTCTCTCTAGTCTCTCTCTCTCTCTCTAGTCTCTCTCTCTCTCTCTAGTCTCTCTCTCTCTCTCTAGTCTCTCTCTCTCTCTCTAGTCTCTCTCTCTCTCTCTCTAGTCTCTCTCCTCTCTCTCTAGTCTCTCTCCTCTCTCTCTAGTCTCTCTCCTCTCTCTCTAGTCTCTCTCCTCTCTCTCTAGTCTCTCTCCTCTCTCTCTAGTCTCTCTCCTCTCTCTCTAGTCTCTCTCCTCTCTCTCTAGTCTCTCTCCTCTCTCTCTAGTCTCTCTCCTCTCTCTCTAGTCTCTCTCCTCTCTCTCTAGTCTCTCTCCTCTCTCTCTAGTCTCTCTCCTCTCTCTCTAGTCTCTCTCCTCTCTCTCTAGTCTCTCTCCTCTCTCTCTAGTCTCTCTCCTCTCTCTCTAGTCTCTCTCTCGTCTCTCTCTAGTCTCTCTCTCGTCTCTCTCTAGTCTCTCTCTCGTCTCTCTCTCGTCTCTCTCTCGTCTCTCTCTCGTCTCTCTCTCGTCTCTCTCTCGTCTCTCTCTCGTCTCTCTCTCGTCTCTCTCTCGTCTCTCTCTCGTCTCTCTCTCGTCTCTCTCTCGTCTCTCTCTCTAGTCTCTCTCTCGTCTCTCTCTCTAGTCTCTCTCTCGTCTCTCTCTCTAGTCTCTCTCTCGTCTCTCTCTCTAGTCTCTCTCTCGTCTCTCTCTCTAGTCTCTCTCTCGTCTCTCTCTCTAGTCTCTCTCTCGTCTCTCTCTCTAGTCTCTCTCTCGTCTCTCTCTCTAGTCTCTCTCTCGTCTCTCTCTCTAGTCTCTCTCTCGTCTCTCTCTCTAGTCTCTCTCTCGTCTCTCTCTCTAGTCTCTCTCTCGTCTCTCTCTCTAGTCTCTCTCTCGTCTCTCTCTCTAGTCTCTCTCTCGTCTCTCTCTCTAGTCTCTCTCTCGTCTCTCTCTCTAGTCTCTCTCTCGTCTCTCTCTCTAGTCTCTCTCTCGTCTCTCTCTCTAGTCTCTCTCTCGTCTCTCTCTCTAGTCTCTCTCTCGTCTCTCTCTCTAGTCTCTCTCTAGTCTCTCTCTCGTCTCTCTCTCTAGTCTCTCTCTCGTCTCTCTCTCTAGTCTCTCTCTCGTCTCTCTCTCTAGTCTCTCTCTCGTCTCTCTCTCTAGTCTCTCTCTCGTCTCTCTCTCTAGTCTCTCTCTCGTCTCTCTCTCTAGTCTCTCTCTCGTCTCTCTCTCTAGTCTCTCTCTCGTCTCTCTCTCTAGTCTCTCTCTCGTCTCTCTCTCTAGTCTCTCTCTCGTCTCTCTCTCGTCTCTCTCTCTCTCTCTTTAGTCATCATCGACTCCTTTTTTTTTGTTTTTTAAAATGATTGATTGCAAAGCTAAAAAGAGCTGAACAAACTTCAAGTAGTTTTATTTCCTTAATATTTTGTGAAAGCGGTCTTTACTCGCGTCTTTCTCAGGAAATAGACATAACCTCGTCTTGTTTACTCTGAAACATCCTTGTATTTGTATGAGATACATATTTGCCATTGCTTCTGCCATTTGTTCTATAAGTTTACATTGATAATCATATATAGAAATTCTTCGTCACCGACAGACAGTTCAATTTCAAAACTGGGTGAATGTACCTTCAAGCATTGGTACGTCCTTGGCGTTGTCATTACTTGACAAGATGCTCTCCTTACCAAGCCGGCGAGGAACGTTTGATCTCGAATCATATCAAGAAATGATTGCAGGGAAACTGGAGCTTTTCAAAAGTACGCATATGCCTGGAATTTGCGCACCTTCTGCCTTCTTTGTATAAAGCTCTGTCAATTCAAGTAGTGGGCAATTTATGTTCTCTTAAACTTCCTTATTCTACCATGCACTTGCACGATCTCATTAAGGATACTCCGTGTTTCGTTTCCCTCGTATTTGATATAATCTACCATTTGTCCATGCATTGGACACTGTTACCATATATGGTCTGGTGTTCCCGCTGTTCATCTCAAGGTTCTCGACAAAATCCAAAGATGGATATGCAATGTGATAGGTAGCTGACCTGGAATCTTGACTCCAGTCAATTTCTCAGACGTAATGTGACTTTTCTGTCTTTTCTATAACTATTTACATGGCATCTGTTCTGTGGAGCTATTTTCACTGGTGCCCCGACTGCATGAATTAAATCGTGCTACTAAGTGGGCATCTCAGTCCCACCCTTTCACTGTTGAAAGAGTTAAATGTAACCGCCTCTTCTACTTCAACAGCTTCTTCTCTCGCACTTCCCGACAGCGGAACTCTCTTCCTCTTAGTTGCTTCCCTGATAACTATAATCTTCAAA
>OZ038475.1:67532696-67715196 GCA_964036315.1 Acanthosepion esculentum
TTTTTGATACAAAATACACCAGTG
Organism: Acanthosepion esculentum; assembly: GCA_964036315.1. Taxonomy (NCBI): domain Eukaryota; kingdom Metazoa; phylum Mollusca; class Cephalopoda; order Sepiida; family Sepiidae; genus Acanthosepion; species Acanthosepion esculentum. The sequence goes on from OZ038475.1 coordinate 67,532,721, forward strand.
ACTAAGAACTCAATTTGTACTTGAAGAATAATGCATTCATAGCAGCAGCAGTCACTGTTTTTATAAAATTTATCCTTTAGATATATATCACTAAACTAAGATCCACAGTCAGATTACTTAAGGTTACAACTAGACAGTATTTCCCTGTGAAATTTGCCACTTAAATGCCCAGAATTTTTTCTAGAATTAAATACTAAGTGTAATATTATATTTGGGCAATCCAGCAAAATCTTCTATTTTTTGATATACAAGCATTCTCTCATCTATTTTATTCAGCAAATATTACACCTTTTGCATAATCCATGATTCGGTCTTTGCAGAAATTTTTAATGAAAAGTTCAGTATTTCCTGGAGAATTTCAAAATTCACCTCCAAGCATTTCTTTGGTCATAAAAAAATCCCTGGAAGAAGGTAGGTAGGTTCGCCTATCATCTGGTTCACACTCCTTCCCGATTCAAATCCATATGTCTCCACCTAAACTTGGAAATTTTATTCAGTATTTAATTTTTTCCCTTCCTTATCTCCCAATAGGAGATAGGTTTGCCTATTGTCTGGTTCACACCCACTCTCTGATCTTTTGAACAGGAGTATAGGTGTGTCCCTGGTTTCCTATTTAGGATTGGGTTTCTGTCTCTTACTCAAGTCTACTTACTATGTTCTTAATATCTCTGACTGAACTCTGAAATATTATTTACTAATTAAATTTGGACGTCTTCAAGTCTAGATTTAGATTTTATCTTTCCCACATAGCCCCAGTAACTTCATTTTTTGCCTTTTCTTACACAACACAATAACCCTCTACCTTGAGAGGCTCTTTGGCTTTGTATTATAATATAAGTAAAAATGTTTCCCAATAAAGTTTCTTTACTTAATAAAACGAATGAAATATTTGGTCACACATACTCTTTCATTGGCATTTTACTGCTATTCTATCTCAGTCTATTCAAATTGTTGGTCATAAATAAAATAAAAAATAACTTCAAATAACTTGTCTCCTTGCACTCGCCCAATGGTTGTCTAAACATCTTTTTCGTCAGATCTGCATACATCTGACATTGACATATATGCGCAGTGTGTGTAGGCATATTTATTATATAATGTATATTAGAGAGAGAAAAACACTTAAGAAATGGACATTCTGTGAATGTTAATGTTTGCTATGTAGAGTGTTTGTTGTTCAAATTAGTTTTCCCCAGTTTGGCTCAAGTCTTTTTCTTTGAACTTCTGTTTTGTTTGCTCTGATGCTTCTTAGATCTTAAAGGACTTTGGTAGTTCAAGGCAACGTTGTTTTTGTTTTGTTTTTTTTTGTTGGTTTTTATTTTTTATTTTTTTAGTTGACATAAGCAGGAGTGGACCACTATTGGTTAGAAGGGTTGAGACAACTTAGATCTGGTGGGAGTGGGGACTGGGCAACAGAAGTGGATGGTGTCTGTAGATAAAAGCCAAGAACTCTCTGCTTTTGCTTATTGGAAACCACATCTTCATAAATAAAGCAAGTGTCAACAAACTTGTTTCTGTTTATAAACTAGAAAAAAAAAAGTCTTTATATAAAGGGTACTGAAAATACTTTTAGCACAATCAAGAAGGGTGGTCAAAAAATAAATATATCCCAGTGTTTGGTGAAATTTTGACATGTAGGTCAGAGCATGAACTTTTAATACACCCAAGATTAAAGTAGTTTGTCACCATAGAGAGTTGTAAAACTTGAAATTTAAAACAAATGGAGAAAATTCAATGAATATTTGCCCAAATGATTTAGCCAGTACTGATCATTGTTTACTTTCAGTTTGCAAAGCATTCTGGAATGACTCTTTTCGTAACTTATATATATATATATATATATATATATATATAGTAGAATGAAGTAAGATAAACACGTACTGTTGAATTCATTACTGTCACCAATAAGTAACCATTGTCTGAATATATTTTGTACCTTCATCTTATAAATAATCTGAAACACAAAGTACCTTGCTTTTTCTTGAGCTTGATTCAGATTAAGGAAGTTGTAGCAATATCAAGCATTATTAAAATGGAAAATGAGAGAACCCGTCAAAAAATGAATTTGGATACTTATTTTCCTTGATGGCCACATAGCAAGTGACTGGAACAAAGAGTGTAACTGAATGAAGATAATTATTTTTCTTTGACAAATAACAATGTTCATTATAAGACAGAGACCACTGCCCACCAAAAGTTAAACAGGGAGCCCACAGAGAACTAAATATGATGATGCCCATCACTGTTCACCACCACCCTTCACCTATGCCTTCTCTCAGCTTAACTAATTCATAACAGTAGGTTACAACCCCAAAATAAAATATTTCTGCTACAAATCCTTATGGTTTTATTTCATGGCTTACAATCTGGCTGTAGGGTCATTTTTAAGCCAAAAGTGTTTGACTGGAAGCAGCTGTACACTGAGAATGAACTTGGTGTCAGTTCATAGCTGTAAGAATGCAGTATAAATGGTGATTTTTTTTTTTTTTCTAAGTATAATTTAAAAGTGGCACAAAGTGGAAAGTATGGGGGCAACTATTGTAGATTGAACTTGCTATTCAATCATAATTGATCTAGCAAGACAAATTTGCTAACCATTATACCATATCAAAGTTTCCAGCATGCAGTATAAATGCTTAAAAAAAAAACAAAAAAAAAAAACATAGGAACAGGAATTCTCACATAGCAAAATAACATTTCCCTCTAATCCTGTTGTATTATCGAGGTGAATGTTACACAGCAAAGAATGAGAGCTTAATATATTTATTCAGCACCCGTATCCAATGCTAACAGATACATACAAAAACAAACAACAATAAGTTACAAAATAATTAAGATAACTTACAAGGAATAGAGGAGGGTTAAATGCTGTATAGCCAAGCGAAGATCAGTCCGAATATTAATTAGCTTAGTATCAGCTTATTAATCAACTGTTGAAGTTCTTAATCGTAGACTATTTAAGGCTGTGAGCCAGGCCATCTGGTAGAGGTGCTGGAGGGGTGCTAGCTACTCTACAACAATTCCCAAACTGAGTGCTTGTTGAAATTATTCAGAAACATCTGAACACTTGCAAAATGTTTGTTCCTCATGAACCTCCTTGCACAGTTTTCTTCACAAGTTGTTTATTAGTTTCTCGAATTTAGAAATACAAATTTCCAACATTCCAAAATGCAGCCATACACATTGAAACACCATGTATTGTGAAAGCAGAATAACATGTCAGCTTTTTATTACTTCAAAGCTCTTAAGAAAATTAAATTTCAGCATTAAATGACCCATAAGGTGTTGATATGCCATTAAACAAATAAATCGATCAATCTGATGATATAATGCAGAATATTCAATTTCATATTTCCAAGCATCTGAATAATAAACACCCAGCAAACTCACTATTTGTTTTGACTTGTTTAAGTAAGTTGATATTTTTATTTTTTTTTAAATAAAAATTAAACGGGTTATTTTCACTTATTTAGATAATTCCATTAATCTTCTTTTCAGCTCTGCTTGACTAAATTATAGCAATGTGAAATTTTGGACTACAATAATGCTGTCAGGTATAAAATTATAGAATTCTATAAACATTTTAAAAATTATTTACTCTATCAATATATTTATGCCCCTCCTTATGAAAAAATAAAATAAATTCTTTTTGGAAGCTAAGATTATATTTATTTTCAGTTTTCTTTAAATCTATGCCCAGGTCTTCCTGCTAATTTACAACTGAATCTAAATTTCTATACAAATAAGAATTTAAACAAATTATCAAGAGAAATGTTAGATATATATGGCAACTTTTTGAATTAAAGATTTTCATTGGTTACTTATTTATATTAAGATATGTTTTTAAATATGATACAAATGTATCACAGCACTTAAAATTTCAGGTACCTTTTGGCTGATACTTTTTCATAATATATATCATCATTGGCAAAATAAAGTGTTGACTCATCCAACCCTTTCTGAATCCTCTGCACAGTCCTCAGATTTGACACCCAACCAATCTGAAATTTTCGTATTGAATTTCCAGTATGAATGCCAATCGGTACAGCATACTGTGAAATCTTCCACATTTGCCTGTCACCCCTCATGGAAAGATACATTCTTCCCTAAATAAAGGCCTAACCAAACATCACGTCACTTCTCTAAATTCAATCTCCTATTGGTTAAAAGAACACTAAATTGTAGCAAAATTGAGACAAATCTTTTTTTCCCGCCCTGCTCCCTGGAGCCGATTTTAAAGCACAAAATTCTATATAAAGAACTGCTCGATTCAAGTCAGTCATTGAATTTGGAGACTCCATACTTGCCAACACACCAACTCGAAAATCACTTCCAAACTCTCAACAGACTCAACACAACCACTGTCCGCATGGGAAACCAACTTACAATTGACTAAAAAAAGTGAACATTTTCACTACAAAACAGTAATTGTACAATCAATCAACTTTAGCCTATCAGTTAAAAGCGAACAACTCTTCACAACTTAAATCCTAACTAACAATTGTCACACGCATACACACTATCACTTGAACGAAGACGATTGACATTTTTCCTTACAGAAACCAAACTATTTTAATTCTACAAACAAATCAGAACCATTAACTTTTATTCACCAAATTTCTGCATAAATATTCTTTGTAACCTTCTCACTTGCAACAATTAACAAACATCCAGTTATCATTGCATGTATGTCAATTGTATATATAAATTCTCTTTATTGTTGAATCTCTAACTACGTTGTTTTTGGTAATTTCTTGGAGTTGAATTGTCCTTATATTCTTCTTTGATTTATTTGTTGTGGGATAAATGCATTATAAACACGCACATTCTTGGCCTTCACAAAAATTCACCTTCTGATACATCTCACTCAGCATAGAACCCGCAACAATACGGTTTCCAAATTTCTGGTGCAGTGAACTGCATCATTGTGCTCTTTTTTGCAGATGGTCCCCAGCTGACCCTACCGTACTGTGCAATCGACAATCTTCAAAACAAATAACATATGCATGAAATTAAAAATATAAAATGGAGGCAGTTTACCCATTTCACTGTGTTTGTGAGAGAGAGAGATATAACATATTTAACATTTTCAAATTCCTCTCTTCATGATCAATACAATGCTAAACCCTATCAACAGTACTTCCACAAAACATTTGACACATTTCTACATAAATTTCACAAAGTTTATCAGAAGTTGCTTATTTTAATTCAGGAATTGTTTCTGCTTTAAGTCACTTTAGTACACCCCATAACAAAGAAGAATCAGAGAGCTAAGTTTAAATCCCAGTCAAATCCATTATATTGACTTAGATGCTAATACCCCCTTGGGAAAGGTATGAATCCTCTTCTTCTCTCCCTAGCAGGACAGACTGGGTTCTATAGCCTTGGATGTCAACTGGTCTACCACAGAAAGAAATGGCAACCTACAGCAGGAAAATAAATCTGCCTTGTTGGTCATGTATCAAAAGATACACAATCTCCTAAGCATGTATCACACATGGCACATAACTGACACTCAATTGCCCCACATTGTCCCCTCCACATCAAGTTGAAAAAAAAAAATTTTGTCACATCCTGTGTGCATTGTTCTGATGTAAGGTGGAGAGGCAGACAATTTTAGCTTACATATTTATGAAATATTATTGTTGAAAAGACTTTTTGAATAAAGTCTAAATAGTGTTTGATTATAAAGTCACAGTTCATTTGTTTTCATTTTAGATTAGCAATAACACTAATAATTTCAAGTGAGTGAAGAGAGTAGATATGAAGAAAGAACTTATAAGTATTTCTGCTTCAAGATTGGAAAAACATGTCAGAACTTATCATTCTGTAATTGGATTCATCCACAAAATTTTGTAAATGTAAAATTTTTTTTATTTAAAGTTGGCAGTTTCAGGCCAGCAACTTTCTGTTAAATTGAAGCCATTTTTCAATCATATTGAAACAGCTGTTACCTTTGGTTCCCATGCACCTAAATTTCCACAGGTTTACACAAATCTTAAACTTCCTTTACGCGAAACATTTGATTTTATTATATACAATGGTGATGAAAGAAATATATTGACATTTGCAAAATATTTAATATATTCCAATACATTTACTTCCAAAATTTCTGCAGTCCATATAAAACAATTTCTGAAGTAATATTTTTTATTAATCCAACTGATATTAAACATTATTTTTAATGGATACCCATATTTGAGTATGGTGGACTCTCCTGTTGTATTCAACGTATGAGGGTCAAGCAACTCTATTCCTAGAAACAGACAGCCTGTATGATTTGATTTGGTGAAGGCTTTGTGCAGAACCAACTGCACTTTTTGAAGGACTGAATACAGAGACCTGGTGCGCTGTGTGCCACAAGTTCCCCAAAAGACCCTCCAAGTTTTGAATTCAAAATTGTCATTCTCCTAGACCAGTTGCTATCCAAGACTATAGAACTCTGTCCTGTTATTTACCCATAGCCAGAAAATGAAGAGCAGTAATACCTTTCCCAAGGGTATTAGCACGTAAGTGAATGTAATGGATTCAACTGAAATTCAAATTCGGCTCTCCGATTCCTCAATCCAAACTGCTATCCACTACACGACCACGTCTCCTTTATTTCAGTATACTCCCTGTTTATTAAGCAGTATATATTTAGTTTTGTCTAACATCTGAATGTTAACAAATCTTAAAAAGACACATCCCCCAGCAAGATTCAAATCTGCATCCCCCTAGCAGGAGAAACCATTATTAGATCCAAAATACTTTGGACCAACTTGGAAATTAAGCCTCTACTGATCAAGCAAAGTGAGGGCATATCTTTTCTTTTTAATAAGCTTTCTCAAATATTCAAGCCAGTAGACGAAAATAAATATACTTTTTAATAATTAAACTGAGCATGTACTTGCAGTGGTCTCCTTGGAGGGGGCATGATATAACATGGCCTGTGTACCCTAATAGGGATAGATGTCACAAGAGATCTAACATTTTAAAAAAAATAAGACCTGAAATCTGACAGGTCAACAAACGACAAGCTAAAAATTGGTATATATTTATTTACATAATCTACAAAGGTATATGTCTGGATTAAAGGAAAATGAACAAATAATTCTGCCTCTATTACTTGATTTATTATGTAAATTGAAGAATACAGACTGGCTAGAAGATCTAGATAATATAACTAAATTTTAAAAGTAGAGTCCATGTAAGTCCACAGTTCAAAAGTTTAGTTCACATGACTTGGCGAAAGTGTTGAAAGTGTTGCTGGTTAAGTCCAGTGATGAACATTCTGTAGTATTTTAACCAAGGTGTATGGAGTAGGTTATTTGAAGTCTGGACAATATAGCTAAAGAGAAGAAAGTTCTATTTAAATGCTCAGTGATGGCATTGAGTAGTTGCTGGTTAAATCTATTGGTGAACCTTCCATAGTATTTTAACTGAAGTGAATGAAGTAGGTTGTTTGTCTGGATCATATGCATGCAGGAATTTCCTAATCTAGGTGAGTTCGGTTGACAGGAAAGCCAGAAACGGGGATGGGAGTACAGGGCTGTTGCAAGCAGGTGCATTAATGCTGATCAACCAGGTGAGTTAGTTTGGAGAAAGGGTTGGAAGTAATGAAGGCCAAGTATAACGGAAAGATAAGGGTCTATGGTAGCCAGAAGTAGTAAAGGCTAGGGATGCTGAAGTAAAGGTCTGAGGTAGCTGGAAGTAAATAAAGGCTGGAAGTAAATAAAGGCTGGAAGTAACAGTGGATAGGAAAGCTCAACTAGTGTCCAGTTGGCAGAACAAAAATAAATGGGCACATGACTCGATACATAACCTGTCCAAGCACCCTGGTCAGGGTCCTGCATTTTGCCACCTCCTCCTCATCCTGTTGGTGAGAAGTCACCAGGTTATATGTTTAGGGAGTATAAGCATTAACTGATCCTACAAAGTACTAAAAATCTTAAAATAAATTCAAAGGTGCTACGAAGTATAAAATTGTTCACAAAGAATATTCAGACTAAATTAGTAACACTGAAACAACTAAAAAGACATTCGGTCTATTAGAAATCTTAATGAACTTGACATTCAGTCTATTAGAAATCTAAATTAAATTGAAGGGTGTGCAGCAACACAATGAAGTCAAGGTCATGAAGGTATATAACATCTGCCCTTGATCACATAGCAGTGAAGGGGCTACAATATACTCAAATATGGGTACCCACTAAAAATAAAATTTAAATGATAAAATAGTTCATATATTGAAACTATGTAGTACCATTTTGACTTAAATGCCAGTCTGATCAGGAGACAAAAGGATTCGATAAGAAAATGCAATGAGTGCTAATCTCACAATTCTCAAGAATAACCCATAGACTAGGATCCTACACAATATTATCAAACAGGCAATATTACCAGGAGCAAATATGGTTTCTGTTATTTAGTACAGTTCTTTGTTTGTCATTCTGTAGCACCAGTTCACAAGTTTCAAAGGATGATCTTTGTCAAAACCCTCAGGTTTCATTCAGACTTTTTAGCCATTGATCTTAGAAAGTGATTGTATACCATTTGACAGTTTAGTTATTTCTGAATGGGTTTGGCTGCCATGCCATGACATCCATATGAAAGTCTCAATCTGACGAGGTTATTTAAGAACATGACTCTGGGTTTTCAGGTTCATGTTTTAGTTTTGCCCAACACCACAAATTGCTTCATCTCAGGCACTGCTTATTCTATGTTCAATTTTCTTTTCTCCAATAGTTAATTTGTTATAACTGATCCATATAAAAATGTATATTGCCAAGCAAAAAACTGTTATTTTAGTGATTCTAAATTCTTAACTACCATGTTGTTACATTCATAATCACAGTTGGTTCCCAAAAGTGGAAATTACTTATGACTCAACCTCATATATAATAAACTTTTTTCAGCACACTGAGAAATGTATATTTTTTTTTTTTCCTTTTTTACCAATTGAAAGCAAACATTGTGCATAGATTTTTCCCACCTCCACATGTAGATAGAGGTAATGATATAAAGCAAAAAAAAAAATGTAATAATTTGCAGCCTTGAACTTGCTCATGAATCAAAATATTTTTGTTGACATTTTTATTCTTGATGCACGAATCCTGCTGGCCTTCATGAAAAGAAATTTGGTTTTGCGGTTGGTATTGTATTGGTCAATGCTTTCATCTGGATTATATTATTCTTGGATTTCTCATTTATTGGCTCTCAGCGGGAAGAAAATATAAAAAACATTTTTTCTTATTTATTTTCCTTGGCATGTTTAGGTCCTATTTAATCTTGAGTCTCACTTAGTAATCACAGTAGTATCACCCAATATGTGCAAAAATGTTCTACCGAAGTGAAATGTTTAAATATCTTATTGCAGGTACAAAATTTAATTAATGCATTAAAACAGACATTAAAAGAGGAAAACTTCAACAACAATATTTGGCAATACCAAAAGAAAATGAAGATTTGGAGGGGGAGATAAGATACTACAGAATGTGCTTAACAGGTTATCACTCCTCATCTATCAGAACTCTACCAAGGGAATTAAAAGTATAATGCACACTGACTAGAAAAAGGGAAACACAATGGAATGTAATATTTATATCTATATCTATAATTCTCAATGTGTATGTATGTGTGGGATAGGATGTTGTTTATGTGTTTCCACAGTTTTCATCTGATTTTGATGAAATTTTTTTGTTTGATAGATATTTCTTCAGTGCTGGTTTTAAGTCCAAACTGGCTGGAAAAACCTTGAAGGTGAAAAATCGAAAAAAATCTTATACACTTTGTGCAAAAAATCAAAGGCACAATTTAATGTCTGTAGAAAACGGTGTACAATCAATTTAGAGAGTTGAAATCTAACACAAAAGATTACTAGAAGTATAAAAAAAAATTATAATTAAAATTATTGTATATTATTATTATTATGATGGTCCATGAAAGAGTTTCCTTCCTTGCAAGATTGAGAACGCAAAAGCAGCCCTTTTCAGCTCCCCCCCCCATTTGGGGATGTACCTCAGTTGAACCCAATTGTTGTTACTAATATTGATTGTTTTTTTTTTGGGGGGGGGGGTTACTTTAAATTTAAACTGCTTCACTTGAAGAGCAGAAATTCCCAGTAAGATGGGTTATACTGCTAGTTGATAATATATCGACTTCTTTATACATATAAACAGATCATATTAAATCCTAACAACCAATCCTTTTGTTTGCATAAAGATTGTTGTCTTGATATGAATTGTTTTGATGACTTTTAACTGATAGTTGGAATATTATCACATGCCAAACCGTATAAATCCTCACAAAAGGATTAGCACCTTCCAATTTGTTTTTTTTTTTTTTTTTTTTTTGTTTTTTTTACAAGACTATGAACACCACAGGACACACTGAAAGCAAGAGAGATGGTGTGTGTGGGTGTTCAGTAACTTAGGTTGTATAAAAGGATACAGACAAAATAAGAGGGATGCTAAAGAATTAAGTTACTTAGAGCAACCAAAGACTGGAAGTTGCAGAGAGTCATGGTCACCCATGTCCAGAAGGAAAAGGACACGCAAGACAAAATATCATAAATTATATTCCGGAATGGCTAGCAAAATATTTGGCTGTATAAATTTTGTCATTGCCTATATTCTAATGAATTAAGACATGTTTCATGAAACTATTTAGACAAGTTTTGTCTAATTATTCTTAATAGGATCCGCTCATATTTATGGACGGGTTTCTTAGTATCCTTATTAAAGAAAATTAACATGTTGATGTCTATCCATTTTATTCCTCAGAATTTTCCACATTAGCACAATGTCATCTTTAGGATCTCATTTCTGCTAAGACAAAATTCCTGCTCATCTGAAAATTAAGTTGTTTTTTTGTTTTTTTTTTACTGGTAAAGTGAAAATCACTAAACCTACAGTGTACAATTTTAAATTTTTATGATGGAAACATGTACATGTAGTAGCATCAAGGGAGGCAACAAAGTTTTTTTTGTTTTTTTTTAATTAAAGTTATAAGTTTAAACTATCTACTGTAAACATTTTAAAGCCTTTGTACAGTATTCATAATTAATTTTTTATGGGTTGGTTTCAATTGTGCTAATGTCAAAAGTACTTGGAAATAAAATAGATATACATTTAGTGCTTGGGGAAAGTATCCTGCCAAGAGCATGTTCCACAAAGCAGCAGATCTTGAAGAAGTTATCCAAGTTTAACTTAATATTGGAATGAGGATGATTTGTCTACATGGCATAAACGGTGATGAAAAAATGGATCACACACACCAATGTTTAATGCAAAAGGTAGTTACGATTTATCCTTGTCAATCCACTAAGTCCTGCTACAATATATTCAAAGAACAGCTATGATAATACATTAGTTATTACAATTGGTTTTGCAGGATGTAAAGTACTTAGAAACATCCCCCCCATATATATATATATATATATATATATATATATATAGCCTGAGGATTGCATGAAATACTGTCATCATTAGGTGTTGACATCAGTGGTCAGTTTTATATTTACTTAAAACTATATATTTATCTCAAATTGATCAGGGCCAACTCTGAGAGCAAACTTAGATTTAACTGATATGGTCTTTAGCCAAAGAAAAAAGGGTGGTGAGCTGTATATAATTTGCCACCTAAAAAAAAAAAAAATTCTTCAAAGGTTGAGCATTTGGGTAGTAGTGTTAAAAAAAAAAAAATCCAGAATTGCTCACCTTGCTCATCCAACTGTGCCATTTATGCTGTCAAGTTTTATGCATAAGTGACTTCTCCAAATCATACCTAATTGAAAAATGGTATCGAGCAAAGCTCATTCATCACCTCTATCCTATATTCTTTAACAGTAATGAAACTAATCACAGAAGAGAGAAAATGAACAATTCATTCACGTGCACAAAAATGGAAACCTTAGAGACTAGGAAATTGAACATAGGATAAACTTTACTATAGGTAGCTTTGTCCAAAATTGTCAGATGCTATGAAACCAAAATATTAACCAAAAGACTCCAAGCTCTCCTGTGCATGGCATTCAAAATGCCTAAACTACCAATCATGCACAACTGTTTTCTCAGATGAAAGAAAGCAAATGAATTCTCAAGGTCTTAAAGGAGATAACCCTTCATCAGATATTATATACAGAATTAGAGAACTTTATCAAAGAACAAAAATCACATCACTTAAAGATTTCTAACAGCAGTAACCATGGAAATGAATAGCACATATGACTAGAAGTGGAAGTAATAATATAAAGGTGTTGACCTTCTGCACAACCTCAAACAAAAGGTTAGAAAGGAAATTCCAATCAATACAAGAGCAATAACAGTAGACTTGAGAAACCTACTTTTCTATAAAGTCTTTTGTCTTGTATAAATTTCCAACTAACCATAATGCTAACTATTTAGTTAATGGAAGACACATATTTCCTTGTATGAAAATGGCTCTCCATTTTACCCAATTTTTTTTTTCACTGGGTCCCACAAAAACTTGAGAGCTCTAATGAGCAGGGACTATGGCTCTATCTCCCAAATGTACAAGTGGGCCTTCAGCAGGTAATGTCCTGCTTTGTAAATGTTTCAAGAACCCTTAACATGAATGTCCGTCTTTACCAGATTGTTCCAAACCAAGAGGATTTTACCTCCCAGCACATACTGAAAGTGATCCAGGATTTCACCAAACTTGCTAAGACTCATCAACATTTTTTTTCTTTTTACTTTATCCTTTATTTATTATTTTTTGTAGACAACCAACATTAAAAAGCCATCTTGTCTATATGATGCTTTCTAATGATGCTGCTATCATATTTTAAATATTTGCTAAATAAAGTCTAACAGAATATGTCTAAGAACTGTGTGTCATATCTCTTGCAGTTATGGAAAAGAATACAAAGGTAAAAATGGTCAACCTCTAAAAGTAATAATCTAGGATCAACAAAATGCCATAATTAGGGATAAGACAATGAAATCTGGTATAGATGAAAAATGGTGACCACCAACCTCTATGGAATGAAGTTAAAAAAAAAAGAGACTTCAGAATAAGACTTATGAAGGAATTGGTAGATATGTTAAGCTATAAATATCTTGAGAACTAAGGATGAAAAGTTTTATTTTCCTATTTATTTTCCCCATTATAGGCGTTATTATATCTGTGATATAATAACACCATATTTTATGGATATAATGGAATGGCTGAAAGGAAAAAGAATGACAAACATACTTTATTCTCAGAGAGACTTTTATATCACTAAGACATACACAAAAACTATATGTACATACATGCACATATCCTACACAATAATATATCATATATATATCTACAGAGCAAAGCAAGATAGCAAAGATTGTAAGGAGAAACAAATGTATTACATATATGGAGATGCTCCTGTTTCTGGAGATGCCATGTTAAGGTCTGCTGATTCAAACCGGTCTGATTCATCTATGTCCCAGGCAAGGATATATTCCATGAATGGGGAAACAATGAGTCTTGAATTTTCCCAAATTGAGGACTGTTAGCTGGAGTTTCTTTCTATATCTCAGAAAGATATATTATCAATACTGGGGAGGCAGCTTTAGTTGTTGCTTGGGCTATGTGGGGTCTAGCCTAAAGAAAGCAACCTTTTGTTTTGGCTGTTATAAATGAACTGAAATTGACTGCCACATTCATCACTGTATGGAGTGATGTCACTAAATGCTCCGTCACGTGACTCAACTCCACCAGAGGGAAATAATTACCTTCTGTATCTCTATTGTCTCTTCAATAATCTTAGCATAGAAATAAATGCCATATGGGAGCTCTTAAGAGAAATGTCAAAGCTTCAAGAGCAGCAAGAAAGAAAATGAAAAACAGCGGCGAATGCAGTCAAGTGCTACAGCAAGCATGTAGGAAAGAACATTCAATGTCTGGACTGAGTAGTACACTTAAAATTAGTGGAAGCAGTGAGCAATTACTGAACAGTACTAAATAAGATCAAGATATCACAGGCAATGGACAGTCTACTCTTGTGGCTTAAATAAAGGGTTCAGTTCAAAATTCCCTGAAGTTTACCCAGATCAACAGACACCAGAAGAAGGTCAAGGGCACAACAGCTGAGGATACTAGTCTGAATGGAAATAACATCTAGTTTCGGAAAATCAGAGAAATGATCAATTTAGTCCAAAATTGTTTGGTGCTGAATATTTTAACTGACAAGATATTGAACCTCATACGTTATGGTTTCAATGCTTTAACAACAAGGTCATGCCAAAACAGTTCATTGGAATACTGTCTCTGAGGCAGTATTCAGATTAAATTTGGCTGGCAAACACTGATATTTTAACATTATTACAATAGTTTTATTTTGTTAGAAAAGAGGGTGAAGCCGAAAGAGGAATTGGAGAGGGCTGATCCTGCCAGGTAGTCTAATATATTCTTGCCTTTTTACTGTTATAGTTCAAGAACAATATTAGAAGTAGTTTGATAAACAAAGAAAATTGAAGGCCTGAATTTAATAAGGGAGGAAAAGCCTCTTTCAAAAGGAAAAACTGTCTTTATGTTAAAAAAAAAAACACTAAAAAAAAAACAAACAAATTTGTATTTTTGTTATATATAAATATATTGTACTTTCACGTTTATCGATTTCATCGTTTACTCAACTTTTATTAAATGTCTGGTTTAGCATTTCATAGGTAGTAATGAAAAATATACTGAGCATCCATTTTGCAGCAAACAAAAAGCATTCTGATCTCAAATGTCATTGTGATTTCAATCAACACTTCCTGCTTTGTGGAGGTAGTATTTTTATTTCAAAGTTCAGGCTTTCTACAAATGCCTGTGTGAAGCATGAATCCAAAATGTTTTCCTTGAGCATGGAGAACAGGCTCAAATAGCAACAAAACCTGGGTAATAACATTGTTAAATCGAAACGTTAACAGCCAGTTTGGACAGGAAGCCATTTAAATTCCGGTTTTCATGGTAGCTATACTCTGGTATTTCAGAAGATTGATGCAACACTATCCTCAAAAGTAAACCTAAACTTTCTATGCTTCTAGAAGCAATTGTCAAACAATAATTGTAATACCACCCTCTTGGTGGAGCATGAAACATGCCAACTTGATTCCCTGAAGAGGGGTAAGATCACTAAAGTGAGATCCTTCTTTCAACTGGATGCTGGCACTCTGTATAAAACTATACTCAATATGATATCCTCTTCAAAACCTATGATAAATGAAATTCTGCATTCTCTGCACTAAGTTGTCATAATTTTTAGTCTTTTCTTTTTAAAAGTATGAATGCAGGCACAGCACTGTCTTTGGCTTGTTTGTCCATTTGTATTTCCAAGCAAATATTCCAAGAAATTATGTAACCTCAGAAATCCTGGAGTTGCTAATTAGTCATTTAGACTAGAATTATGGATGAAGCCCTTATTGTGGGTAAAAATATTTACTGAATTGACAACATCTGCTAACCTGTGACACATCAACTGATGATGCCCACCATGTGAGGGTTAATTATATTGTTGCATGTAAAATGTGGCTGAGTGGTTAGAACATTCACTTTCTGACCATGAGACCCAGGTTCAAATCTCACCCTGGTTAATTTGTCAGGAAGGAGACTTCCTAATGTTATTGGTCTGTAGGGGGCCAATCCCAGCATGCGGCACCTTCAGAAAGTGCCTGAAAACCATACCACAGGTTGCCCCAAGCCTTGTGAGTGAAATAGGGTAGACAGAACACTAGGGGTCACTGATAGCTGTGCTAAAATGATGTCACAAGTCATCATGACTGAGGGTTTGAGTGTGCTGGTGTTGTTCAGATTGATTATTCTAGGTAGCACACTCCCAGAAACGGTAACTAAGGTCTGCTCTGCATAGTTGCAGTATAAACCACAGGTTGGCTCTGTGGATGTTGAACAAACACAAATGTGCCTGAGCAAGAGACTGCAATAGGAATTGGCTAGCTGCCTTAGTACATGGGTATCCTCAAATATGAGTGGCTAGCTATTATATATAAAATTTTCATCCCCCCCCATTAAAAAAATCCAATGACATGTGAAAATGATACAATATATTATCAGCCTGATCTTCCCTATTTACTAATGACACTCTGCTATATTGTTGAACATAGATGATGTTCATTTATTGATTCAGACCAGAAATAGGACAAGAACAGTCCAGGTTCATTAGACACTGCAATAAGGAAGGCAATATTTACGCTCAGAATGATAGAGCAATACAAATGCAGAAAGACGTGTACCTCTGTTTTATAGATTATGCAAAGGTGTTTGAAGTATGCCACAAAGTGTTGGAACTGCTCGACATATTTGGGAAGGATATTAGAATAATTAAGAATCTATACTGGCAGCAAAAAACACCTGTATATGGATAGAAAATAAGTTCAGTAGCAATAGAAAGTGGGGTTGTAGGTCAAGGATGCCTACTCACCAATACGCATTCAACCCATACACTGAGGCCAATTCTGAGTGAATTAGAAATCACACCAGAGTTCATTATTGGCAGCCACAATCTTAACAATGTAAGATATGCAAATGACAGTGTTGATATCAGACACCGAAAGAAAATAAAAACTCCTCCAGAAAGTAGTGAAGAAAAGAAAGGATTAAACATCAACTCAAAGACAGAATTAATGGTTGTTAGCAAAAGGATGAACCCAACATTCAAATTACAAACTGAAGACATCAAAAACAAGTACAAAAACTTTAATATCTGGGAAAAATTTTAACAGAGGACGTAATGTGCAACACTGGCTACCACAATGTGCTTTCAGATATCAAAGATGAATTTCCAAAAGTTAAGCATAGTATTAACCCTAGAACACTAACCATCAGTTAAAGTTACACCACCACTAACCATGGGTATACCATACCCGATTTTGAAAATATCAAAAAAAACATTAAATATAAATCTTTATTTGAAATATTTTACATGCAGGCACTTCAAACTTTGTACTTTGAGTTAGCATTAATAGGAACTGAAAAACATTATTTAGGTAAGAAAATCAGGTACTGAAAATTGTAATTAAAAATAGGAAAATTTGCGCTGAGTACTATATAGCCATGGTTAGTGTTCTAGGGTTAAGACATGGAAAAAAACCTTGTTAGAAACAAAGAAAAGTACTGAACTGTTACATGATATCTGTCTTCCTATACTGCAGTGAATACTGGGCAATATGCTCAAAGTGGACAAGACTTGAAGCAACAGAAATGTTCTCCAGAAGGATGCTGGGGAAACAATGGACTGAGCATGTGAGCAACAAGGAAGTTTTAAAAGAAACGAAAATGAAACTTATGCATATCAGGAAGAGACATATGAAATTTATAATGCATATGAGGAAAAGGGGCTTGGAAAATCTAATACTCACAGGACAGATTGAGGGCAAAAGAAACAGAGGAAAATGATGCATAATATACTTAACATGGTAGCATAAAGAGGGTTTGGGAGAAATAATAAAAAGGCCAAATTTTGTTTAAAAGCTATGAATGATAGGTAATCATGACTCTCCACAATTTACTATGTCCTGAAGGGACACGGTACATAAAGAACAAAAGAGAAAACCTTATCCTAAATAAGGGAGATAAGGTATGATAAATACATAAAATAACATAGTTTTATGTTGGAAAATGTATCATATAAACACTTCACTAGTGTGCTACCTTTACATGAAAGTAATCAAAATAACCACTCAAAACATTTATCAGAATTAATATTAAAACATTATCACAATTCTGCAGGCAAAATCTAAACATGATACTGAACTAATACTAGTAAATCTAGCATGAAGTTCTCTCTAAACTGAAGTCAATGGTTAGGGTGGAGATAGTCATGAACCCATGGTTCACAATTTTATTGGGATGGGGCCAAGGCAAGTCTTCAAGTCAGTGGGGCATTGATGGGAATAGGGATGGTATCTTCTATCCAAGATATGCTATGCATAAATGAATAACTACCGAGATATGTAGATGGGGCTGGTCAGGTACTCAGCTATGCAGAAACTCCTCAATCATATAAGGTCATCGAACTGATAATGCTCGTTAGAATTAATATTTTTTAATAACTAAGAAAATTACTGTAAAGCATGGTAATATTAGCTGTTTCCTTAAAACAAAACATTTGGCATTCATTGACCGAGTAACCAGCATTGTTTTGGTTGAAATCTATCTGTACAGTACAGTACAGTACCCACACCTGATTTTCTATAGAGTGATATGTGCATAACCCTGTCACTGGCCTCATACATCATTTCTAAATTAGACTCCTATAAAGCAAGTGGGGGTGATGTGATTCCGGCCATCATCCTAAATAAATTTGCCCCCAAGCTGACTCCAGTCCTCTCCAAATTCTACAACCATCGCCTCGAAGTCCTCCTCTGTAGTTATTGTTTTTAAGAACACTGGAGAACCTTCTGACCCATCTATCATCCTATTAATCTCCTAGTGCTTTTCAACAAAGTATTTGAGGTTTTAATCAATGCTGAAGTTGTTAAGCATCTTACCTCTCATGGCCTACTCACTGACAAACAATATGGCTTCTGTTTTGCCACATCTACTTCTGATGTGCTAACAACCATCATTGAATATGTATATCAAGCTTTTGATAATAACAGTGAAGCTGTGGCTCTAGATATCTCTAAAGTGTTTGACATGCTGGTCTTCTACGTAAGCTCCAGGGCTACGGTGTTACTGAATAATTGTTTGATTTCATCCAACCATTCCTATCAAATTGTGAAATGAATGTCATTTTGGATGGGCTCACTTCTAGATCCTTTTACATGAATGTGAGTGTCCCCCAAGGCTCTATCCTGAGTCTTATACTGTTTCTGATCTTCATCAATGATCTTCCTGATGTTATCCATTTCTAATTCAGCATTTATGCTGATGACACTACCATTTTCTCCTGTCTCAATAGCAAATCAGCCAGAGCTGATAGTTAACCTGGCTGCTGCTTTTGAAAAGGATCCCTAATCTGTGGTTAACTGGGGCAGGAAATGGCTTGTGAATCTTAATGCCTCCAAAATAAAACTGCTCTTTATCAACCACCATCATCGAGAATCGTTCCTGCCTGCTATAAGCATGGCTAATGCTAGACTCGTGGAAAGCGACACACTGCAGCTTCTTGGGCTCACGTTTTCAACTGAATTGAAGTGGAATGTCTTCATCGAATCAATAGCTGCATCTACTGTAAGGAAAGTTGGGTTACTATGTTGTGCCAAGTTTTTCTTATCGGAGTCCAGCTTCGTAATTTACAAATCTACCATTCGTCCATGCAATGAATACTGTTGCTATATCTGGTCTGGTGCTCCTGCTACACATATTGAGGTTCTTGGCAAAATCCAAAGAAGGATCTGCAATGTAATCGATCCTGACTTGGTATCTTGACTTCAGTTACTTTCTCACTGACATGACATGGCTTCCCTCTGTCTTTTCTACAAATACATTCATGGCAACTGCTCTGATGAGCTTTTGTCTCTGGTGTTCAGACTACATGAGTTTAAGTGTGCTCCTAGATTGGCATCAAGGTCATACCCATTTCCTGTTGAAATAGCTAAATGCAACCACCGGTTTTACTCCAAAACTTTCTTTTCTTGCACTACCTGCCTGTGGAACTCCCTTTCGTTTACTTGCTTCCCTGATAACTACAATCTTCAAAAATTTAAATGCAACATCAATTGCCATCTTCTATCTTCTTGAACCCCATTCAGCTTTTATTGTTTCCTCTGTTCCTTTATACCCAGTATCCTTCATTTTCTCCCACCTTCACTCTCTGTAAAACCCTACATACTCGTAGCAATCAAAAAAAAAAATATATATATATATATATATACATACACACACACACACACACACACATGCATATCTATATATATATATATATATATATATAGGGGTTAGACTAAATGTGAAGAGCTTGCAAAAATAGCAATTTTTTTGTCAATTCGGACATTTCCAGGTATTTGTAAACATCAAACTGGCATAAAAGGTAACTGCTTAGCACTTAATCCTTTACCTTGCTTTTCCACTTAAGTTATTTATTTATTTTCAGATAATAGTTACATACTAAAATGCACAACCTATCTGATTTTCAAAGAGGACAAATAGTTGCTGCTCGATTAGCAGGAGCATCTGTGACCGAAACATCTGAAGTATAGAATGTGTCAAGAGCTGTTGTGGCCACGATTATGACAGCTTACATAAAACAAGGCAAAATATCATCAGCAATGAGTAATAGTGGCTGGAAACCAAAGTTGACCGAAAGAGACTGAAAGGCTTTAAAATGAATTGTGGCAAAAAATCATAAAACTACTGCAGCAAAAGTGACATTAGAATTCATTACTCACCTAACCAATACAGTTTCTACATGCACAGTACGATGGAAGCTCAACAATGCTGGTTTCCATGGAAGGACTGTGATTCCTAAACCTTTAATCACAATACTGAGTGGCAAGTTGTGAAAAAAATGATGTGACGATCACAAAAATTGGGCACTTGAGAATGGAAAAGTGTTATTTGGTCTGATGAGTCTTCTTTCAAGTTATTTCCTACAAACAGGCGTGTTTATATATGGAGAACACCATGTAAAGCCTATGATCTACCTTGTATTGTCCTAACAGTCAAATATAGAGGTGGCCCAGTAATGATTTGGGCAGCAATTTCCTGGTATTCTTCTGGTTCTCTCGTCAATCTTAATGGTAGAATTACTACAGAAAAATATCTCTACATTCTCAATGATAATGTTCTTACAATGGCTCTCATACTGTTGCCAGAAAGTGCCATATTCCAAGATGATAAAGGACCCCATACACTGCAAAAAAGTCCCGATTTGATGTAATTAAACATCTTCCATGGCCAGCACAATCACCTGATCTTAACATAATTGAGCCATTATGGGAAGTTCTAGAGCAGAGAATAAAAGAACAGATTTCCTCCACCATCATCACAGAAGTAAATTTCCAAGATTTTGAATGAAGAATGAGATAAAATTCCACTGGAAAGAATTCAAAATTTATTTGATTCCATTCCAGTTTTAGAAGCTAATGGTGGTCCAACACATTATTAGTCAATAAATGTTTAAGGCATGTGTTCAAATTATTTTGTCAAACCTCTGTGTGTGTGTGTGTGTGTATATATATATATATATATATATATATATATAGCAACAGCCATATTCTAATTCTATAAACAGCCACCTGCACTAATGCAAAGCTCTTCAGTAAAATGAATGGGGCACTTTGGCTGATTGGCATTTGTTTACATTTGTAAAAACAATATGCTAGATTTAGTTGTGTAACTCTACCAAGTGAAGATAGCTCTGGCTGACACAAAATTAGTTGTTTCAATCCTGGCTTGAGGCATTCTGAAGTCTAGTCGTACTGAGGAGCTGTGATACAGCGAAACAGTACTGTCTGTGAATGACATAATATATATAATATATATATATATAAAATTTTTTCATCCCAAGCAATGCCACTAGTATACAAAAGGTTTACAGGGAATGAAAGAATATGAAGGATTGAGGAATGTACAACAGATGGACAGGGTTCAAGGATACAAAAGATTGTGATTGACATTGCATTTCAATTTTTGAAGATTGTAGTTATCAGGGAAGCAAAAAAAAAAAAGAGGTATTTTCCACAGGTGGGAAGTGTGATAAAAGAAACTCTTGGAGTAAAAAGGTGGGGCCTAGTGGCACACTTGTATTCGTGTAGTCGAGGCACCTGGGGGATAAAATCTCATCAAAGCAGTTGTCATGGAAATATTTGTAGAAAAGTCACATCAGTGAAAAAGTGACTGATGTCAAGATGTCTGGTCAGTATTGATTACATTACCGATCCTTCTTTGGATTTTGTCGAGAATCTTAAGATGTACATCAGGAGCAACAGACCAGATGTGACACAGTATTAAATGCAGGGTAAATGGTAGATTTGTAAATATGCAAGATGGATTCTGATGAGAGAATTTTCTGGCATGATACTGTGCCCCAACTTTCCTTGCAGTAGATGCAGATATTAATTTGATGTAATCATTCCATTTCATGTCAGTGGAAAACGTGAGGCCAAAGAAGATGTAGTGTTTTGTTTGGCTAAAAAATTTTCCAAGAAAATAGGTTTTGCCTTTTCAATAGCTGTTATCACTCTTTCCAGCATTGATGGTGGTTTCACCTCCTCACCAACCCTTTATTTGTCATATTGTGGAATGTTAACAAATTTGTTGTCATTACTTTCTTTTTGTGTTACATGTGATATCCATTTTAGTTGTTGCTACTGTTGGTAGTTGTCAAGTGATGTGGTTTCTGTTATTTGGAACAGTTCTTTTTTTTTTCTATAGTGTCTGTCCACAATTATTAATATATAACAAATATAAATGTACTCACAGTACTGGTACTTTAGTTTTAATTTTTAAAATGCTCAAAATTTTATTAAAAATTGAGAATGCTAGCAATTTTGAGGGCCAGCAATTTTGTTTCAAGACAGTAACAGATGACTTGGATTTTAAAATCTTTTATAGACAAGACTTTTTGCATTAAGGTTGTTGAGGTCATAAAATATTAATACATTTATTTGAATGTTTTTTTTTAAATTTCGTATCAATCCCACTTTATAATCTTACCAAGTCATGTGAGTAAACAGATGAGTTTTGTTGTTACTGCGGATTGTGACCTTTGGTATTTGTATTACACCAAAGATCATGTGTCGAAATGGTAGGTATTGTGCAATGCCAATCATACTAGTGCAGAAAAGCTGGTATTTTCAAAATTTTTCTCATTTTATTGTTTGTTAATTTGATTCAAATGCCAACTCGAATGTTGAGGTGTTGCACAATGACCTCACCCACTTACCAGTCTTAAATTACATATTGTCCAACCTTCAGGCTTTTAGAGCCAGGTCAGATTTATAGGCTTATAGGATTATTTAATTTTTTCCCTTGAGCATCCAACTGTTCAACGCAGCTACCTGGTACTACACACACACACACACACACACACACAAAAGCCTGTAAATATTCTTTCTTATTCTGATATTTATATGGAAAACGTTATATCAAGAACAGTTTTGGGGAAATCTACAAGAAAGTCCCTTTATATGGCAGTGAATGATAGTCTTCCCACAGCTGAAGAGACTTGAGACAACAAAAATGTAGTTCTACAGAAGGATGCTAAGAATACCATGGATCTTAGCAACAACACATTTTTACAGGAAATTGAAGCAAAAAAGACACTTATATTTAACATCAGGAAGAAAAAAGTTGAAATTTCTAGTGCATAAAATGAGGAAAAAGGGTCCTCAAGGACACATGGCACAGTGGATAAAGGTGTTGGTTAGATCCAGTGACAGGACCCAAATAGTGTGAGTTTAATACCTGGTTAAGGCAATGGAGAACTTGGAGAGCAGGAGATAACTGACATCCATTAGACATGGCACATGAACAGTCTACCCCAGCGAGCAAAATAAAGGGTTCAGTTTGAAATTCCAACCACCTGAAGAATTCCAGAGCATACAACGGCCGAAATGTTGTGATAAAATATGTCAACAAAGTTAAGTACAATAGTCTGAATAATGTAAATAGTGTACATAACACCTCATCTCAGAAATATAAATAGATACTGAGGAAATAGGGCTTGGAAAAGTTGATACTCACAGGACATATTGAAGGCAGGAGGGACAGGAAAACGATGTAGTACATGGGTGGTAGAACAGGGTTTAGGAGAGATAACAGGAAATTGGGGAGAGTTATGATTACCAACATCCAGAAGGGACATGGTACATAGAAAAGGATGGGAAAGTGGAAAAAGTTTTTATTTGCTGTGTTTTGTCCTTCAAGTCATCAGGATGAAATCTGTTGCACAAAAACCTTTTCCACTTTGTCATCTGTTTCCCTTAAAGCTATCTGTCTAGTCTAGCCTTTATATGAAAATATATTTATAAATTTCTGTCATGTGTTGAATCTGTTTCTTTTGAAAATGTTGCATTTATTTCAAGTCTTCATCCTCATCAGCACCAAGTTGTAATTTCTCCTACAAACTGGTGACAAAGAGAAACAGTGACTGTAGTACTTTAATCCTGTAGTACTTAACTGCAACAGGTTCAATATGCTATAACATAATTAACAAGATGGATTATACCTGTACAAAGTTTATTCAGGTATCCAAGAATACATTTTGGCAGCAGTCGCTTTCTCATATCCAAGAATTTAATTTCTTCTTTGATGATCACTTGCTTTATGATGATGGTTTTGATGGCTAAAATCCCCCTCCAACATGCAGGTTCAGGATTAGAACTTAGAAGCTTCCAATTTTACCAAAATGTTCTCCTGTCATCCATTTTCCATCATCTGTGGTTGGAGGTGGAAGAAAATAAGAGAATTGCTGATGACATGAATTTGTTTAAGGTGAATGTCAGTTTGCCAGGAAGTGACTCACTCATTTGATTTCATGACCTTTATTTGCAGCATATATGGAATGAGACTTGCAGAATCCAGTTACAAAACAATAACAGACTGCCACTTGTAGAATATTGGTTAGCTTGCCAGTGGTCTGACACACAAGTGGGCAAGTGTGGCCAGAAGCTAAACTGACTTGAGTCATTTACTGGAGGGATATATGGGTGAATAGAGACCACTCATGCAAATGTATTGGGCAGGTCCATTCTAGCAAAATGGAACAACCTAACTGGTGTATTGGACACTCTCCTATAAAATGAGGTAAAATTAGCTGGCCTGCTTTTCAAGAGGACACATGAAGACAGCCATGTTATTAGGTAAGTCACTTGACTTCTACACCACTGATTCTGTCAAAATCTCAAGTAGCGTCTTTTGTAGCATGTCCATCATGCATTGCCTTCTTCATCCCCTGGTTCAACCATTGAAATCTATTGTAATCATCTGCTCATTCCACCATTGGGATTTTGGGGGTTGGTTGTGCTTAGTCTTCAACTATGCCAGCAAGGGTGGCCCTACCATTAGTTTAGAACTCTTGACTGCTTCACTCTTGGTCAGTGGACCATGCAAGCCTCTCCACCACAAGAAGGAGCAACCATTATTTAGTTGGCAATAAATGTAAGCCAGTCAAATGTAATGTACTAAATTTTATCATTCTCTGTAGAGTAAGTGGCCATGGTTAAATCTCAATGGCAGAATTGCCCAACAGAACTGACAATTTTGTAATAAACAAGAAAAGAAAGAAAAAAGAACAGTGACAAAAAGTATTAAGCAAGTAAAACTATATATACAAGACAAAGCAACAGTAATATGGCAAAATGTTCATGAACTAAGAATTTGTGTCGACACGCAAGAGTGAATTCGGATAAACAAATATAGCATTCTAGCTTCAAGACAAGGCAGACCAGAACAATCTTATTGGCTAGGAAGAAATCCCAGTATGCATTTGTGTGATTTTTGCCTATAAATTGGGGAGAGGTAAGAATTCATTCTATTATCCTGGCACTAACCACAGTAACTTGAAAAAAGACAGGATTATCAGGTAATGGTAACATTAATAAGAAAAAAAATTGCATTTGCTGACCAAATGACAAGTAACTCTGCATGCATGAATCTCATGGAGGTGTGTTGGTCTTGAGTGTTATCAACAAGGAACATCTCAGACTATCTCACTGGGTCTCATGTTAACTTAAGATCAGAAATAAAAATTAAAATACTGAGAAATATGAGGAAAGTTACAGGGCATATTGAAGACAAGAGGAGCAGAGGGAAACATTGAGTAACCTACTGCAAATGGATGGCAGAACAGACTGGGAGGGAGAGTCTTCTTCTGTGTGCCATATCCCTTCAGCACATTGACGACCATGGCTCTCCACAATTTTTTATCCTTTGTAGCTTTTAGTAAAGTTTGTCTTTTATCTATCTTCCCTAAACCCTGTTCAACCAACTATTTACATAACCTTTTTAGGTAGGTTATGTACCATTTTCCTCTGCCCCTCCTCCCTTCAATTTGTCCTGTGCATGTCAAATTTTCCAAGCCTTCTTTCTTCATTATGTGCCCAAGAAATTTTACCTGTCTCTTCCTGATGTTTTTGTTTCCATTTTCTCTAAAACTTTATTGTTGCTCACATGCTCACTTCATGGGATTCTAAGCATCCTTCTGTAGAACCACATTTCTTTTCCCTCTAGCCTTTTCTTTATGTGCAAGGAAATTATCCAGCGCTCACTGCTATATAGGAGGGACAATATTACATAACAGTTCAGTACACTTTTCTTTGTTTCTAACAAAATTTTCCAGTTAATATTGTCCTGGGTATGACGATAAACTACGTCCACGGTAAGATGATAAACTGCATCCAAAAGGCCTCTGATCAGGAGGCTTTGAGGAGTGTGGAACCTCCTCTTAATTGCTGGTGTTCCCAGGTCCACCCTGACTTGGAGTGATAGCACCTGTTAGGGTCCCTGCTATGGGCAAATAGTTAACCCAAAAACTGAGGTAAAAGGCATTATAAAAGTGTAAAAATAGGTTTTAATACCAGAAATACTTTGTAAAAAATTATTACCAGAAACAAATTTACGTTTCTGAAAAAATAATATTACCAGCTATACATTTTTGAGAAAAAAAAAATATTGACAGAAATAGATTTTGACAAAGCAAAAATATTACCAGAAAAAAAAAAAGTTGTCGGCATTAAATGACCGATTGAGGTTGATATGCCGTAAACCAAACCAACCAGTTAATATTTTGCTCAGCTTTTGGAAGATATCTTTCACTATCATAATACACCTTTGGATTTTGATGTCATACATTTCATTTTGTTAAAACACTTCCCAGATATTTAAATTCTTGTACTTGCTTGATTTTGGTATCTCCAATTTGTAATTCACATGTAGGGCTGATCCTTTTGCTAACAATGATGTAAGGGGACAAATATTGAATAGAGATATGATAGAAAGTTGTGGAGAGCCATGATCGCCTACATTCTGAAAGGATATGACTCATAAAAGAAATACCTTCTTTCCACTGATGTTATTTACTGTTTATAATCCGTCCTTACTGTTCAATGTTTACGCTGATTATTTACACTATTTATGTTCAGACTATTGTCCTCATCTTAGTTGTTGTCGCAATGTTTCCACCTGTCTTCTTGAGACGTATATTGACCTGGGTAGGCTACAGAAAATTCTGAACTGGAAACTGTATTTAATCTATTGTGGCAGACTTTTCTCATCCCACTGTCACCAAATTCAGGAGCTGACACTTTAATCCACTAGACCATTGTTGCATAGGCGGATATATTTCAGAATATCAGAAATGGCAATGCTAAGTTTTTATCAACTATTTCTTTCCTTTTTTTCATTCTACTAATGGACCAGAGGCTTTCCAAAGTCTATAAGAAATAAAGAATAATATGTCTTACCCTCTAACATGGGCTGATGACATGAAAATCCTTCTTCTCAGCTAACTGCACTCACAAGATTGGTGAGCTGGAGGGAGAGGAAAGGGATTCATGATTCATGCCTTTTCCAATGTCATTACTATGTAATGAACAGTGGGGAAGGGCTAAAATTTGAACACCACATTCATGTTAAAATAAATATTTGTATTTGTCAGGCTGCATTTGAGGAAAAGAAAAAAGAATTCTAAAATAGTTTAAATCGGTTCTAAAAAAAAATAAAAAATAAAAAAAAAAACCTCCAGTGAATCCATTGACAGTCTGTTTAACATCATCTAGATATGAGAAATTGGTTTTTATGCTTGGGAGATAAAATGAATAAAATTAGATCTTTATCAAATATCATCCAGTTACGTGTGGTCTCAAAACAAGAATCCAATAAGTTGGCTTTGTTTATCTGGAATAAGGCTTATTCTTTCTTTTTTAATTTTACTTTTTAGCAAATATTCATGTTTAATTTGATTTTAACTCTGTTGTGGTTGATTTAACTGCTGTAGTCTGAAACTGATAAATGCTCAATAAGTAGAATGCCTATAACTAATGTACACATTACAAATGAATGAACACACTGACAACACATGATGTCGACATCCACAAATACATCTAGATTGAAATAATGGAAGCATTTGTAAGAAAGTATAGACATGAATAAAATTGATTAGCACATTGGATCCAATCTACTATTTTATTTTTATTTAAATAAATTGAAATCTCAACAATCCAAATGAAAAGATTGTATCCTATAAAATCTGTTTCCCCAATCTCAAATAAGCTCAGTCACCTGATATTAATAGAAGAAAACAAATAACACATACTTCCTAAGAATGTTCTAAACATTCACACCTGTATAAATTATCACAAACACTGCTAAAAGCATTTTCTTTAAAATTTTCTATATTCTCTCACTGGTGGGTAGGAATCTTAAAATAACTGACTTTGGCAATGGATTATATATTCGTATTGCAATGTAAGTAGTCAAAATATTCCACAATGTCTATAAGATGGTTTTTTAATTTGACAAAATACATATGAACTTTGGGAATCTGGTTTTCTTTTCTTTTTTGATTTTTGCTAACTTTTTCTTCAGAAATGAACTTATTTCCCCCTCATCAGCTAAATATGGTATGGAAGTTAAAAAAATAGTTTGGGTGTATTTTAGGTGGGCGTCTGTTCACATGTGACAAAGAAGCGTACCAAAACATGTGTTTCTACTATGCGTCATTTTATTTATTTTTAATGTGACTAGTGAATGTTGTCAATGTCTTTTGAGTATGACTGTTTTTCTTTTTGGTCCAGAAGCTACGGTAAATAAGTATGAGCATCATGTTAATGGTCAAGCTCAAGTTGGCGTTGTGCAAATTTGGAACAATCAAAGAAAAGTTTGACTGACTTCGTTTGGAAGCCACATGCGAACATCATGCTTTAAAAAGTAGGAAGAATCGGTCCTCAGTGGACCAGGGGAAACTAACATTTCCCAGCAGGAATATAATTACCACATAGTTCTGCATCCTGGAGAAAAAGTGAGGTAGGAAATGTATGCCTTTTACACAAAGGCAAGTGGGGTAATTATATTTCCAGTTTCTTTACTCTTAGCATCATGAGAATTTATTTCATTTCTTTTTTTTTTTTTTATCAACTTTATTTCATTTTCCCACAATGGATTCTGATAAGAAAAATTCTAAATTCTCACATCTAGCACTTTTGAAGAATAGAAAGAATTTTACACTTGGTCAAAGACATATTTTCCATTGTATACCATTCTTACTGAGAACAAGTGTTGGAATTAAACTTTGGATATAGCATACCTATAGGTATGTCCCCATTCATATACAGTAGTAAATACTGTATGTTGGTCTGCAGTTGGAGATTTATCTCCAGCTGTGCTGGTCAAACTCTGCCTCTGGGCAGAGAGGATCCCCAGATGAGGCTATGTCAAAGGGCAGAATCTCATCTGAGGAAACAGCTACCCGACCCCGTTTTATACGAGGTCTACAGGGAATTTTTGTCTGAGCATATGGGCTTGGATGCCCCATGTTAAATTCGGCCTTGTGCCACATCTGACCGTGTGGGATGGTTGGTAGATATCCTGCAGTTGGAGATTCATTGTGGAATTCACATGACTCACTTCTAGCAGTTGACTACTACTTCTATGCACTGCTGGTGAATCTTATATGTGTTGTTCGTGTCCTAAGTATTATCATTCATTACCAACTTTCATGTGATTATTCTATTCAGTAACCTTCCCTAGGTTACAGCAATTAAAGCATGTGATTTTCTCTGTAAACCATGATATCTATTTCTGTATGTAAAATTTCACAATACAGAAAGTTAACTATCTTTTTGATTCCAAGTTATAGAGCCCTTCATACTGCTGATGACACTTGCATATTTTTATATACAGCCCACTCCATACAAATAACACCTCATTAATGGCATATAAAGGAAAAATCATAAATAGCTGTAGGATTTAAATTTTAAACACTTTGGAGGCATAAAAAGCTTAGCTTGTTGTACAAAAATATTTGGTTACTTTTCAAATAATTTATAATACAATTATTGGTTCCTTCAAATTATTGATCTTGTAGAGATCACAAATCAAGTTATTTTCTCACCAATAAATACTTACTAGTTACTCCTTTATAACATATTTTCACTTGAGTGTCAACTTCATACAATGAGTATTTTTGTATTTTTTTTCCTATAATCACCTCATCCCAAGCAAGTCAATAAAGCCATATATACACAAGAGGTTAATGAGGAGAATGGTCAATAAAAATAAATAACAGGATTCAGAGAAAGGATATGATTATTGATGTTGCATTTAAATTTCTAAAGATCATATTTCACAGGAAAGAAAGAAGTTGAAAAAATACTTTCATAGGTAATAAGTGCAATGGAAGAAACTTTTATAATAGAAATTAGTTTTACATTTAGCAATTTTAGCAGTAAGATTGAACCTAACTACTAATCTAGTATTACACTTTTCTTGAATTCAGGGTATTAAAAAGGAAACTCATCAGAACTATTGCCATGAATATATTTAAAAAATACAAAAAAACAATTTTTTTAAGGTCTGTGTGCTCAAGGAAGCCAAGATATGGTGGTGGGAAAGTGATCAATGACAAGATGTCAGAATTGGTAATGTTGCAAATTCTTCAAAAACATTTTGTATCAGAACACATTAAACATACAGAAAAAAAACATTTGAATTTTAGACAATAAAAATTCTCAGGGTGTATTAGTTTGGGTTCCGGAATTAAGAAGTCAGCAGCTTTCAAAAGAAATTTGAAGCAACAATTTGTCACAGATGGTAGTTTCTCCTACTTTAACCAAGAAATAATGTGACAATTATACTTACTCTCTTCAAGAATATAACATAACATTTTTTCTTACCACAAAGAAAACCCCATACAGATTGAATTTAAGTAGTGCACTTATAAGATTATTGTTGCAAGCTATTTTTAATGCACACAAAAAAACAAAACCCTTCAGTCTTTTACTTTGTGTAAAATTTTGACTCTGAAAAACATGACAAGATTATAAAGAAGCTGTTACAAAGTATTGTCTAATGTTGGTTTTTCATTTAACTTTAAACAGAATAAACTTTTTATTAACTTATGGTAATAATGAACATTATTGGTTTTGTTGCAGTTCTTCTAGTTGAACTAAAAGCAATGGCAAACATAATTTACACCTGTAAATAATGGGTCACCATGGTTAGAAGTGAAAAGAAATAGAATAAATTTCAACAAGGCAACACTTATGTTTTTATATAACAGTTGATTAACAAAACAGTACTCTAGTTTTCAAATAAAAGGCGGGGAAAATATAGGAATTGTGAATGTGTATAAAAGATTTCAGTCACTCATACATGGGAACAAGCCACATGTTTGCTATGCTACCAGAAAAAAAGAGGAGACAGTGACCAATTTTTATAGCTGTTTAACAGTGCCACCTAACAGCCTCTTGGCGACTTGAGCAAAGCCATACGAGGGTAACCCACAGTTTCCATATAAGAAACATTCAGCATTCATTGATAAAATACTATCACTAACAGTTGAATTTTTTTTTTTTTTTCAGGAAAGACTTCTCAAATCCATTGTTATAGAATTAATGGGAGTTTTCTTCCAAGTCTTTCGTTTTTGATATTTGGGAAAGTTGGCCAGATGATTATTATTTTTCCTTCTTAAATTGCTGTAAGAAATATTCAAGTGATGTGGTTTTTGTTATTTGCTAAAGATCTTTGTGATTTTGTAGCACTTGTCTGATGGAGGATCTTCCTCTTTAAAGATTGTTTTTATTGCAAACATGAAAATTGTTTACTGAGGATTTTATTTTTTTTAAGTAAATAAATTTGATACCTCCTCACTATTTTCCCTTGTTTGGTTGGTAAAAACGGTTTTCCCCCTCTAAATAGAAACAAAAGCCACACAACAGCTATCAGAGGTCAGACATGAACCAGCATCTAGGACAGATGTGAAGATGGCACTCGCTCACAAAAACCTGGAACTTGCTCCAAATCAATGGACCAACTCCAGAAAAAAAAAAAGACGAGTTCTGAAGCAGATAGCAATTATCTGTTTAGCAACAAATACTCTGTTAAGTCACTCTATGGATTCTATGTAGGGAAGACAATGTCTTCATTGTTTTCTGTAATAATAATATTGTTTTGTCTAAGACTTTTCCTTTCACAATAATAAAACTGACTATAATTGTAGTGACCCTGACATAATATGCTCCAACACTTGAGACCCCCACAACTTATAAAATAACAATATGAACACTTAAAATATTAAGTGGTAAATGTGTGTAAATATTCAACACTCTTGTATTCACAGGGAATTATTTGGAGGAAGTATTGTTTTAGTGTTCCTTATGATTCAGGACCCATCTCTGGTTTAAATTTATTAAACACTATGATAGGCAGCAAACAATATAGACAAAATATCCCTATTAGGTTGTGCAATCACTGCATGTGAAGTGTCTGCCTAGAAGCAGATGTTCCTATCTATTATAAAGTAAGCCCCCTTGGTTTGTATGCCACAATGAGGTAAATGCAATTGGATAACACTGAAAAGAATCATTGGTTTTCATAGAAGTAAACTTAGGCAATTACTGTAATGACTAGTTAACTATGTAATTGTATCCACATATGCATCTGAAAGAAATGGTCCTTAAAAATGGATAACAAAGTTGCTACATTCTTTGATGAATGTTGGAGTAACTGTATCCAGAAATGGAGAGGAAATCATATATATATATATATATATATATATATATATATATGTAATGCAAAATGGTTCATGCAGTAACACATAGTGTCTGTACAATATAGTGGCTGAAATATAGTGCAATATAATGGCTGAAAGAAGAGAAAGATTTCTTTTCTATGCCACTAGAGTGGGATGACCCTTGTTGTGCCGCTTACATTTTTCTACACAAACCGAATGTTGACTGCTCAGTGACACAAAGCAGACTGCATAAAAATACAATTTCTGTGCATAGATTCCATGCATACATCTACTTTAACCGAAATAAAATTAACAATTTATTAACCAGTCAGAGCCATTCCTGCTTCAAAACCCAAAACTTTAATTTGGAGCCGTTTTAGGCTATACATTCTCTAATTCACACAAACTCAAAACGGATCAGCTTCGACATCAACACCGACAAGCTGAGAGAGAGAGAGAGAGATGTGACACAGACCAGCATTCATGTTGACACAGGCATGCTGAGAGAGAAGCAACAATAACTGCTATCACTAATGTTCATTTCACTTCTAATTTCAACATTCTCTCTCCCTGTTGCTTTAACAACAGCAGTAGATAGAATTTACTAGTTTTCTATATATGTAAATAAATTATACAACAGTAACAACAACAAGAAGGTTCTGTCTTCCAGGTTACTCATTTCCATCTACGCAATACCATAATCCTCCTTGGGATGACCCTTATTCCTGTTACAAGAGCCAATTACTGATATTTGTATATCCCTAAAATTTTGATAAGGTAACATTTAAAGCAAAAAAAAAACAAATTGTGAATTATTAATTGATATCAGTAATAATATAACAAACGTTTCTTAATTCTTTTTTCTTTTTTTTAAACTACCATGAAATTGTTATAACTCAGTCTCAGCTATTGAGCTAAATTCTTTTGTAAAAATGCCAGAATTAAAAAATAGATAATCTGAAATTTGCTATTCCTTTTATTAATACCTCTTGAAAAGAATATTTCCTCTGACACTAATCTGGGATTAAAATTGTTATATGAACAGTTTGGAAAATAAAAGAATATGACAACAGTACGAAAAGAAAAAATAGAAGCTAAAGTCCAAAATCATTTTGCTTTCACAGTTCCATTTGTATATTATGTGTGTGTGTTTCATTAAAGACAACAGACAAGGTACTGCGATTAAGCTTTTTAAATAATTTTTCCTTGTGCTCAAATATGTGTTTTTTTTTCTGGAAAAAGTGTGTAGAAACTGTCCAAATGTTCTGTAATTCCAAGTGCTTTCAGCTATACTTTTAGCCATTATCAAGGATGGTTTTATTTTTACTTTTTAACTTGATTCATGGGTTGTCTGTATCTGGAGTTATAGGGATGTTTTATTTCCTGAACACAGTCTGCACATTGTGGCCATGTTCAGAGTTAATATTACTGAGTGTTGGCTTTTTCTTTATTATTAAGGCTTCCATTATTTAAAATTTTTTACATGTGGATGAGGTTATTATGCTTGTATTTTCTACTAGTGTTTTAGATAGCATTTGGTAAATTTGTGCATGTGTTTAAATGAGTTCTAATGGAGCAGTGGTCTGATAGGTGTAAAGTAAGTCTGGATAGGTGTGTAGTAGTGTGACCGATATTATTATTTATGAATTCAGTGTAATCCAACCAAACAATTACATTGGTCACACTACTACATGCCTTACTAAAAGCATCTTTCACTATTCCTTTACTTTTGGTGTCACATTTTCCTTCATCTGTTAGAATATTTCTCAGTTAAATTTTAATGTCCCCAGTTTGTAGCTCGCTTCTTGTTCCTCTTGCTGACAACCATACATTCTGTTTTCTTACTTCTTGATGATTGTCCTTCCCATTTTCCTTTATTACTTTGTCTTGGAGTTTTATTTCTGTCTGCCATCAACACTGTCATTTGCATATCTTACATTATTAAGATTGTGCCCACCAATAATAAATCTTGGTAGGACTTCTAGTTCTTAAGATTGCCTTGTTAAATAAATCTGGTGAGGAGATGCATCCTTGTTTTGTGCACCTTCCTATTTTTTTGTGCTTTCTCAATATTTTTATCCTTATACAAGCAGCTGGTTCTGATTATGTCTTCTGGATCATTATTAGAACTGTCCTTTTATAGGCTCTTATATCAGCTGGATTATCCAGAAGGTGCTTACCAATGGCAGTGTCCTCTGTATGCTTGGAGTTCAAGAGCCACTGTCCATGAGTTTGCCATTGTATACTGGAAGAATTAATTTTTTTAATTTATTTATTTAATTTGTTTTTATAAATATATTATATTTTAATGTAAAAATTACCTGAGGGTATAGAAGAAAAGAAAACTGGATATAGAATGGACTATGATAGGAATAGTTTTCCCTAAAGCCACAAGCTGCTACAAAACCAAAATATTAATAACTCCAGTCACGTTCTTAAAAAGCCTTGCCAGATTGAGAATTTCATATGGATTCCATGCTTGACACCAAAATTGTTCAGAAATCCGATCAACAATCAAAACTGGCTTTCAGTAAATGAAGACAGTAGCTCTTAGTGAATTTTTTCCTCCTTCAAACCTTGTGGACTGGTGCTACAGAATCACACATGAATAACTTTACCAAATATCAGAAACTACATCAGTTAAGAACTTTCAAGAACTAAAATAGATAACACACATAGCTTGGAGAAAAATGAAGACCTCATCAAAATTTTGACATTCCACAGTACTTCAAACAAAACATGAAGAATAAAATCCACACATACTGGCAAGAGCAATAACAGTTACTGGACTTGAAAACCATATTTGAGATAATGTTTTAATAGTAAAATTTTATGAATTGCAACCAAAAGTAGTACTAGTTTCTCAGTCAATGAATGATGGACGTTTTGATATAAGAAAACGTCTGATATTACCATTATACAAGAATACTGTATTTGAAAGTTCAGTTCAGTGATTCTACTGGAAGTGTTCCATTCTTAAAGCATTTTTCACAAGTGAAAATAACCAGTTTTCAATTAATTAAAAACGTGTCTGAACCAAAATAACAAATTTAACAAAGCAGCGGGTCTTACAAGAAACAAGCACGATCACTTGATTTCAGATTTCCTTTTGATTCAATTGGTAGTAAATGAGCATCACTAGAATTTAATTATTCATGGCTTGTATCGGTACCGAGTAGATTTTTTAAACTGCTGAAAATGGCCAAACAGCTTTTGACTCATCTGATAATTAAATACTTATTGGAATCTTTTAGAATTTTTTTTTTCTGTGAAAAATAAATTAGCTTAAAATCAAGAGAAAGATCTTTTATAATCTTTTTTTGTTCCTCTTTGAAAAAAAAAAAAAATTAAATTATTTTATTGCCTGATGCTAAGATTCGTTCACCTTGCAGAAGCTTTTCTATTCAGTCAAGCAACTTTCTCATCTGTCATCATTCTGCTATAGTCACCATTTGCTTTAGTCTTCTTTTCTGCTATTTACTGTGTGTGCATAGTACAGTAGTTATCAGTATGGAGAGTGGAATTTGTGAACAGTTCAAATTCTACCCTTGTTTGTTGGTTTCACGTTTATGCTAACCCATCTGGGAAAGTCATGAATCCACTCTTCCACTTTCTAAATGTAGAGTAAATATCTGAGCAATCTGTACTCTAACCTTGAGTGGCAGCCAGTTTAGGAGAAAGTCAGCTAATTTAAAACTGAATTCAAAGGAAAACCATTCTATTTTTCCCAGTTTACAGATTATAAAGGAACAAAATCTGTAGCGAGGAGACAGGACATTAAGAAAAAAGACTTTAATGACTAAAAGTATAAATAACATAACAAGAAACATGTAATACTGGAAATGTATTTCCTACCCAGTGTTAGAAATGTATTTCCTACCCAGGGGTACCATCATGACACCACATGTGTTTGGGATCTTCCAAAACTAAAGCTTATAAAAACATACTTGCAGTCTGCCATGACTGAAGACAAGTGAAATTCTTTGGGAATTTTGCCAATAGAAAATGATCTTGTAAACAAAAAGTGTAGAAAGTGCCATGAAAAGATTTGCAAATCTAAAGGCTTGAAAAAATGTTTCAGGTAGGATAATGAATGATTTCTTTAGCTTTTATTAAGTTGTATATTGTAATAAACTCGTTATTCTAAATTTCCAAAAGGATATAATTGTAATGGTGTCAACAACCTTGCAGTTGTCACTTTTCTCACTATAAAATGACTCAAAGTGTACTGAAATATTTTGTATGGCAGAGAATACTGGACAAAATTCTAATAGATGAAGATTGGAGGCAACAGAAACCTGTTTCTCTAGAAGGATGCTGAGAATACTATGTAATGAACATGTGAGTAACAATGAAGTTGTAGAGAAAACAATCAGAGAACACTTACATGTAACGTCAGAGATAAATGAAATTTCTGGAGAACATAATAAGGAAAGAGGGCTTGTAAAATTTAACACTCGGAGAGCATCTTAAAGGCAAGAGTGACAGAAGATATCTACAAATAACCTCCCTAGAGAGCTTGTGTAAATGGTTGGAAGGACAGAGATCAGAAAAGATAGGAAAAAACACTGAGCTACAACAGACAGAACGTTGTAGAGAACTATGATCAACCACATCCTGAAGGACTTGGCACATACTAATATTAATAGTAGTGAGTAACTGCTAATGGAATGAAATCAAGAGAAAAGACAGAATAGAAGGGATAAAGAAATTTCTAATCGTCACGATTAAAGAATTGTCCAAGAATGAGTTCCTGAGGTATGGGTTGAGTGTTAGTCTCATCTGAAAATAGTTCTTTCTTACAAGTTTTCAGTGACCAAATAATAAACTGACCAAATATGTTGTCATAAAAGTCAAAGCAAAGGAACCCAGTCATGGCTATCAAACAATTCCTGCAACTACATCACCCCTTTCATCGGGCCACCTAACTCCCCAGACTGCAACCCCCTTGATTATTATGTGGGGGTGCAGTTGTGCAAGAGGCCAACAAAACTCCTTGTAACACCAAAGATGAACTGAAGGTAAAGGATTATGGCAGCATTTACCAACTTAAACAAGGAGACCATCCAGAAAATTTGCAAGACGTTCCAAAGCGATCTGGAGGCTGTGGCTGAAGCCAATGGCGATTTTATTGAATAAATTTACTCTTTCATATTTCAAGATATTTTTGAGTAATCTTGGTAAATATATCTGTTAAGACAAGATGGGAATTTTCATTTTTGTGTAATTTATATGACAATTTATCCATCGCACTGTTTATATATAATACCAGTTTAATCTCTATACTCTCTGCCAAAAGTGTCATTGCACACATACAACATATGTTGTATGTGTTAAATTTTATTATTTCAAATGTCATTTTTAGTGCATACCCATATTTGAGTAGACACTCAGCTTTGTTTTAAACTTTCTCTAAATATTTGTCATAATAAATTATATATATATATATATATATATATATATATATATACACACATTTTTTTTTTTTAACATACAATGTGTGTTAGCAAGTTGTATGTTAAAAAAAAAAAATTGATATATATGCCTGATTACCCACTCCTTCTCCCAATGGGATTTTTAGTCCTCAAGTACATGAGCAAGCACAAGTACAATGTTTCTAACCCAAGGAGCAGTTCTGTTGCCTCGACTTATGGACAGATGCGACATGTGTACTTGGAGCATCAAGCATGTATCTTTCTTTGGTTGATTGTCCCTTCATTAAAGGTGCTAGAGGTAGTTTTTTTTTTCTGGGTTTTGGCATTATCCACCTGATAGGGATTCAAACAGTCAAGTAAATCTGAAGGCGGCTACTCTATCAATAGGTGCATAATATCAGGGCTATTGTACTGCCATTTTGTGAATGGTTTCTGGACTGTGCAGTAGTCTCTGGTGGGGTGTCTCAATGCCATGATGAAGGGTATTGCTATGGCTGTATTGTTGGATGATTCTCTCCAAGTTATTTATACATGCAACTCCTGCTGGTGTGCCTGTCTCTATCTGCTTACTCGTCTTCCACCAACCAATGCACACATGAAACCAATAAAAATGCAAATA
Source organism: Acanthosepion esculentum (assembly GCA_964036315.1). Taxonomy (NCBI): domain Eukaryota; kingdom Metazoa; phylum Mollusca; class Cephalopoda; order Sepiida; family Sepiidae; genus Acanthosepion; species Acanthosepion esculentum. The sequence goes on from OZ038475.1 coordinate 67,571,368, forward strand.
AACAAAACTAGCAAACCCAATAACAACAAAAACAAAACAAAGTAGACCCCCTGAATACCATCTCCTATGTTCCAACTTTCCAGAAGTGGAACACCATCTTCTTCTGTCCAAACCAGACCTCCTGTTACTTTTGGAAACTCGTATCAATGCATCAAGTGCACTAGGGGAGCTCTTAGTCCTGGGCTACTCACCTCTTGTAGATAAACATGACCACCCAAATCATCAGTCTTGAACTCTGAGCCTACATCACGGATGAGTTTTCCTGTGGCAGGGATGCAAAGAATGAGGAACCTGATCCTCTGTATATGTTTTTTTTGTGTGGCACTTATCCACAGTACGATATTCATATTTGCTCTCTATAAACCCTCAAGACAAAGGGACGGTCATCTTTAACTGAATATCTGGGAAGATTGATAATATCCTCACTCAATTTCTTTCAGCCAGTTTTCATATTGCAGAGATTTCTCCATCACCTATGAACTAACCCAAATCATCAGAGAACCTACCCATGTCCTGAATTTGACAGGATATTAGGCGAACCTCCTCCTAATCCCTTGCCCTGATAAATGCTTAGCAAAAGTTTTATCTCCACGGGGCACACCAGACCATTCCATATTCAGAGTCCAGACTGATGCCAAACCTAAGGTCTAATGTACCACTCTACAGAATGATCTTTTGCTATGCAAAAGCAGACTGTCAACTTTCAATCCTATATGATGGAATCTCCCCTTCTGACCTTCTTCAAGCATGCTTCCTCCAAAACTGCTGCCCTTGTCACTGATTAGATCCTTTCTGGAATATGAATTTTATGCCCCTCAAAACAAAGTCCATCAAAAACCAGTCAACCCTGGTTTACCCCTGAATGTACTGCAACCATAACTCACTGAAACCACTAATTCAATATCTATCACAAGGAGCAATGTAGTTCAACTTTCACTGCATTCAGAACTGCCTGAAATCACTGCAAAAAGTTTTAGAAAATGCCAAGTGCAGCTATACATGAGCAGTCAAGCAGGCCAAGATTGAAAAGAAACGAATTGGATCCCGTGAATTCTGGAAGGTCACCAAACTGAACAGAGGTAAAACGGATGTGCCCACAATTATAAATGGCCCTGAGGTCATATCTTCCTTGACAGATAAGGTGAATCTCTTCACTTCTAACTCAATGTTAGATGACAAAGACCATCCTCTCCTCAAGTCTTACTGAGCATAATCTCAGTAATACTAGCACAAGAATTCCCTAGACTTATCAAAGGCCTTTACCCTAAGAAAACCACTGGCCTAGGCAAAATTCCAGTTGTTGTCATTCATATCAATGAAGAGCTATCCCCAATCTTAGCAAAGTTATTCAGCCACTGCTTGAAGGAGAAATCCTTCCCAAGCCTGTGGAAGGTGTCAAGCATATGTCCGGTTTTCAAGAATGCAGGTGTACGATCTTCCCCTTCCCAGTACAGACTCATCAGTCTCTTCAGTATCACACCTAGAATCAGTGAGGTTCTTGATGACAAACACACTTCAAGGACCATAGCATTAGATATCTGAAAGGCCTTCGACAGGGTTTGGCACAAAGCTCTCAAGTTATGGAATCACTGGAAACCTCTTCTTGATCATAAAATCCTTCCTAACAGCTAGATCCATGAAGATAGTGATTAATGACCAGGCCTCCAGAGACTTAGCAATCAAATGCAGGCATCCCCCATGGGTCACTCTTCAGGCTAACCATTTTACTCTACATAAATATGATCTGCCTAAGAATATACTCAGGTCATTTGTAAATATCTATGGTGAATATGCGACTATATGGGTGCACCTCTAAAACTCTTGATGGTCAGAGTTTGTGCAAGATTGGAAGTGAGATCACCAAACTACTTGGTGATAGAAAGATTAGAAAATCAGATACTCACAGAACAGATTGAATGCAAGAGGGACAAAGCAAATTAGTGTATACCCTATCTAAAGAGCTTGTGTAAATGGTTGACAGAACAGGGTTTAAGAGAGATTGCAAAAAGACCAAATGTATTAAGAGCTACGATGAACAGAAAGTTGTAGAGAGCCATGATAAAAAAAAAATACAAATATGACACTTAGTAAAAAAAAAAAAATTTCTCTAGTAAATCATTAAGTGTTGGAAGGAAACATAAAGGGAGATAACTCCAAAGTATTGCAAGAGTTATCCCACTTGCTTTGGACATCGTGACGTCAGAGATCACGTGTGGCAATACAGAGAGAGAGATCCAAGATGGCGGACTACCCGGGACACGTGTGGCAAACGTCTCTCCATATTTCCCTAATTCTTTTGTAGAGTAGTATTAACTCAGTTTATCTCTAGTAATTAATAAAATGCTGTAAACCTAAAAACGTTCTTGGTAATTATTTCCAATCAACAAATGCATTGCTCTGTCCTCAGAACTCGCGCAAACATAACAATTTGTGAGGTTAGGAAGTGCTGATGTTTTGGTTCCCCGTCTCTACCAATCTTAAGATAATATTTTCATAATAACTTTAAGATAAAATTAATTATTAACACTATTTACATTGTCCTCACCTTTATTGTCATATTCATGACGTTTCTGCCAGTGTACACTCCAGTCTTCTTCAGGTGATATCTGTCAGAATTTTGAACTGAACCCTTTTTAGTTCAGTTAAGATTATTTTGGTTCTGTAAGTCGGACCTTTTCTGAATAACTCTCCAAGTTTTTGTTCACCTCTGCTGTGGCCAGGTATTGAACTCACAGTTCTTTGGATAAAATTTAGTAAAATTAGTTTTATGCCTGAATCCACTTGTATTGACAAGTCATTTGATAGGTTCAGCATTGACAGAAACAGGAAAATAAGTAAGCAATAGAGTGAACTACTATATAATAATAATAAAAACAATCTTATTCAGACCATAGCAACAAAAGGCTTTTATTCTTATAGTCAACTTTGTGAGAATTCACTCATTTGATGGTGTGTGTGTGTTTGTTTTCCTTGAAATTAATTGATAGCCAAATATCACTGAAGGTTTTTCATTCATGGTTTTTCTTTCTAATAAAAAAAAAATTCACACAAGCCATGATACCCAGCTTTTCACATTGCTTACTTTAATATCAAACTGTCATCTAAAAACTAAGTTTAGCATTTTCAGGACAGAAAATGGCATTGTTTGAATGACTATGCTATTAAAAGTCATCAAAAACTTAATCACTTTTTTTAATAAAAATGACAAAAGTTCTGATTGAAATTGAACAGAACTGATTTTTAAAGCTGAATGTAAATTAGTTCTCTATTAAGCAAGAATTTCTAAGTTGGGCAAGGTATATGTCCCACGCTGGTTATTATAAATGTGTAAAACTACATTTATTTGTCAGTTTTACACATTTACACACACTTATACATATAGACACACATGAACAGAAGACCAAGTTTTATGTATTTAAAGTGCTTTCACACGCATTATTTTTTTTTTTAATCAAATTCATCCCATGAAAGCAGTAAAGCCACAAGACATTAACGAGTGTGAAAGCATTAAAAAATGGAAGCATTATTAAGGAGCAAAAACAATAGAAGAGTAATCAGGAAGGCAGTAGATAAAGATTAACATCACATTTAAATTTTTGAAGATCAAAGTTGGCTGGAAAGCATGGAGCCAAAAGTGTTCCACAGGTGAAAAAAGAAATTGTTAGCATAGAACTTATGGTTACATCTAGCCAATTCAACTGTAAATTGATGAAACATTGTTGCTAATCTAGAAATGCATATCAATGTTAAGTAACATTGGTCCTGGTCAGTACTTAGATGGGTGATTGATTAGGAATACCAGATGCTGTAAGCTTGGATGTGTGTATAGTGTAGTCGATAATGGCTCAGAATTGGCAATCAGGGTGCAGAGTTCCAATTCCAGTTGGGTTTGTTAAATTTATGTGAAAATAACCTTGGGTATGAATCCACCTCTTCTTCCTCTCAGCTATGGGTTAATTAGTATGACTAATTATCGGCCCCCACCCCACAAAATCTTAGAATCTAAAGTTATTTTGTGGCTTTCAATAATCTGCAAAGTGTTGATAAGTCATGAAAAACAATCAATTTAAAATCAAATGTGCCAGGGATTTTTATTATTTTGGAGAAATGTTTTATAATACCTCCATATTTTCATTGTGATGTCACTTCTGCTTTCTCTGGTCCCTAGGCCTCATGAATTTAAACGTCCTACGAGGCTGGCATCCCGTTCCCACCCCTTCACCGTTGAAACTGTTAGATGTAGACGTCTCTTCTACTCCAATAGCTTCATGTCTCGCACATCTCACCTGTGGAACTCCCTTCCTTATTCCTGTTTCCCTGACAAATACAATCTCCAACTATTTAAGTGTAACGTCAATCGACATCTCCAGTTGCCTTGATCTATCCACTTCCCTTCTCCACATCCTTTCACCTTTCATTCCTATCTGCTCTCGCTCCAAATCTTCTGTAACCCCCTTGTCTTGATCGATCCACTGTCTTTCTCCACATCCCCTCCTTTACCACTCCTATCTGCTCTTCTTCCAAACCTTCTGTAACCCCTTGCATGCTAGTGGCCTCCAGCCTTGCTTGGGGTGATAAGCTTAAAAAAAAAAAAAAATTTTGAAGAAAGTTAATTGAATGAAAGAATAGCATTAAGTGCCTTTTGGTGTATATCAGATTTAGTATAACATGATTTCTTCTTCAGAAATGGAGGAATTAATACAATTAGTACAAGTGGAAACTGCATTTGAATATATTAGTAGCACAAGATACATTAACTGATACTTATAAACTCTCTTGATTGTGCCTTGTCATCGAAGGGAAATATTCTAAACACTAAAACATCAAAACCTGGACAATTATGGCTCTCCACAACTTTCTATACTTTGTCACTCTTTTTACCATCCTTCCCACTCCTTATTCTGGCATCCATTTACACCAGCCTCTTAGGTAGGTTACTTGCTGTTTGCATTAGTCTCTTTTGCCTTCAAAACTCCTATTAAGTATCAAATTCTCCAAGTACTCATTATGTGTTATAGAAATTTCAACTTTCTGATTCAAAGTCGTCTTCTTTTTCTTTCTGCTATTTTTAAAAACTTCCTTATTACCCATATGTTCAGTCCATGGTATTCTCACCATCGTTCTGCTGTCTCAAGCCTCTTCTTCATTTATGAGGAGATTTTCTCTACATTGTCTGCCATGTAGGAGGACTAATATTGTGTAACAGTTCAGCACTCTTTGTTTCTAATAAAAAAAATGTTGTGTTTCTTAATACTTTGCTTAGCTTTTGGAAGGCATATTTTTCTATTCCATTTTTCATTTAAATTTTTGTGTCACTTTTTTAAATTCTCTGTTGAAACTCTTTCCAGTGTACTTCATATGTTGAACTGTTCCTCCTGCTGACAACCATACATTGTCTTTTTACAACTGATGTTTAGTCTTTTGTTCTCACTTTTGTTTACTATCTTCTCTAGGAGTTCCTGCAGTTTCCTCTGTGTCTGCTATCAACACCCTCCTCTGTATATCTTGTGTTAAGATTGTGTCTGCCAATACTAAATTCAGATAGGACTTTTAGTTCTTTTTAAGATTACCTCGTTGCAAAGGTTGAATCGAACTGAGGTTATCTTGCACCCCTTTCTATTTCTGTGTATTATCACTTATATTATTGAGTATTATTATTTTCTATCCATATGCAGGCAGTATACTTTCAGTACATGTTCTGGATTATTTTAATATCTTTTCTAAATAAATCAAGCTTACCTGGTAGTTCAAACAGTTCTTGATGTATCTTATCAAATGCTTTTGCATGTGCTATAAAATTTAGGCATACATCCTTTTGCATTTGTATTGTTCTTTCTGATAATATTCTGAGCATAAATGTTACATTTCTTATTCCCAAAATCTTTTTCATCAGTATTTTTCATCAGTGTTTTTTTTTTTTTGGTGGGGGGGGGTCTCTCACTAATATTCACCAACCCCCCCATACAAGGCCCAAGAGCCCTTCGAGGTAGGGTGTTATTGTATGGCATTGTATGAGCATAAGAAAAGACCAGAAGTGCATTTCATAAAGTTGTAAAATATTCATGAAGGAATGATAATGGTCGACTCTAGACTTGAAGAGGCCAAGATTGTAGTGATCAGAGAAAACCTCCTGCTAAGAGTCACAAAACCGCAGTTCTTCGGAAGAAGTTGTCCAAGTGGAACTTCTTATTAATAGAATATGAAGAGATTGAGGGTGATTCATTCTTGTGTACATGACATACTGGGTCCCAGCTGCAAAGGTCAGTGCTTGTGGAAGCAAGGAATGTGGCTCATCAGAGCACTTGCCACAGGAATAGGTTATTACTGTCTAAAGAGTTAATCTACTTTGGGCATCAACTTGCCTTTGGACACTGATTATCTGCTTTGTCTTGTGAATCATTTTTGTAGTAAGTATAATTTTTACTGAATAATAACAAAAATACCGATCAACATATTGTTTGTTTACTTTTGGGTTGTGTGTGTACTGTTGTTGCCAGACAAAGCTACTAAATTTAAAATAATGGTAACATAAGTTAGCCAAACTAAGGAAGACAGTTCAAAATTTAGTGTAATGGTTTACACTATTTACATTGTTCTGACTATTGTCCTCATTTATTGTCATATCTACATTTTGGCCATTGTATGCACCAGCCTTCTTCAGGTGATATGCGTTGTATATCACCTGAAGAAAACCAAAGCATACAACAGCCGAAACATCATGAATATGACAAAGACTCTCAAACCCACATGCATGGCTTTGGTGTTTACATCAAGGACCATCTCCCACTGGCTAGAGAGTTGTCTCTCGAATCGCCAGACTATTTGTACATGTGTCTCTGGCTATCTCTTATCAATGCTGTAAGCTATCTCTTCTTCCTTTATTGCTCTCCATCCTCTCAAGACTGTGGAATAATCGATAGCATTTCTGACAGCATAGATAAGGCTCTCTCTCTCTCCATCCGTTTGCTCATATATTAGTGTTTGGCAATTTTAATGCCCATCATACCAATTGGCTTAAGAATGCTACTACTGACCTCGCAGGCATTCAATCACTTAATTTTTCAGTTTCTCAATCCCTCACACAGATAGTTGACTTCCCCACATGTTTTGCCTACAACTGGGACAGTAAGGCCTCTCTTCTCGATCTATGTTTTACCTCCATCCCTGAGTCTTGTAGTGCCATGCAGCTCTGCCCTCTTGGTAACTCCGATCATGCTGTAGTGTTTGTCAACTACACCTCCTACCACTAGAACCTCGTTCTGCTATCAACGAGCAGACTGGGACTCGTTCTGTGATTTCCTCCCCGATGTCCCCTGGGATGATGTCTTTACACTACCTGTTCAAGAATATGCTTCCGAGGTCTCCTCCTGGGTTAATGCTGGAATTGACGCTTTCATCCCCCTAAATTTACGGTCAAATCGTGCTCCTCCCCTTGGTTCTCTGCTGCTTGCTCAGCCGCCATTGCCCATAGGAATCACTTCTTCCACCTATTTCGTAGCGACATGTCAGACTGCAATAGACGTCTCTTTGCCTCCACCCGTAACGAGTGTAAGTGTGTCCTCAACAAAGCTAAGTCACTAATTGCTGTTTGAATGAAGGAACGTATTGCATCTCGCAAATTCGTCTCCAAGGATTATTGGTGTCTCTGCAAGAGTGTTCTGAACAATAGCAACCCTCTATACCTCCTTTGTTCAACCAGTTTGAGGTCCTGACCTCCTCAGCCGACAAGACTGAATGCTTTGCTTGGAAATTTTCTTTCAATTCAACGCTTGACTCTTCCGGTGTACCCATACCTGATTTCCCTCTTAGAACTGAGGCCCTATTGAGTGGGTTGCACATAACCCCATCATTGGTATTGGGCATTATCTCTAATTTAGACCCCCACAAGGCTAGTCGTGGAGAAGGGATACCAGCCTTTGTCTTGAAGAAATGTGTGCCTTCTCCAAATTATATAACTACTGCCTCAAGGAATCTTGTTTCCCAGATTGCTGGAAGTCCTCATCAATTGTTCCTGTCTTTAAGAACTCTGGCGACCCCTCTGACCCTTCTAATTACCGTCCTATCAGTCTCCTACCCATCTTCAGCAAAGTCTTCGAAGCTTTAATCAATACCGAAGTGGTTAACCACCTTACATCCCATGGTCTGCTCTCAGACAAACAATATGGTCTCCACTTTGCCTGATCTACAGCTGATGTGCTTACAGCCATCACTGAAATTGCCTACCAAGCTCTTCAAAATAATGGAGAAGCTTATGCCGTGGCTCTAGACATCTCCAAAGTGGCATGCTGGTCTTCTTTGCAAGCTCCAGGGTTATGGAATTACAGGTTGATTGTTTGACTTATTACAATCATTCCTGTCAAACCGTGAATTGAAGGTCGTTCTCAACGTATTCTCCTCCAGCTCCTATCGCATGAACACAGGTGTTCCCCAAAGCTCCATCCTAGGCCCTACTCTGTTCCTAATCTTCATCAACAATCTTCCTGACATCATAGATTCCCAAGTAGGCATCTATGCGGACGACACTGCAATTTACTCCTGCCTCAAAAACAAATCTAGTGTTGTGGACAAAACCAACCTGGCTGTTTGTCTCAAAAAGGACCACCAATCGGTTGTGAACTGGGGCAGGAATTGGCTGGTTAACTTTAACGCCTCAAAAACAAAACTGCTCTCTATTAATCACCACAGAGAGCCTTCCCTGCTCCTCATTAGAATGTCTGACGCTCACCTTCTTGAGAGCACCTCTTTGTGGCTGCTCAGTCTCACATTGACTGCTGACCTGAGATGGAACAAATACATTGAGTCAATAGCTTCATCCACCGCAAGGAAAGTTGGCTCCTTTTACTGTGCAAGGAAATTTTTCTCGCCAAAGTCGATCCTTCAAATCTACAAATCAACCATTCGCCCTTGCATGGAGTATTGCTTCCATATATGGTATGGATCTCCTTCTGTTTGTCTCGGGGTTCTTGATAAGATCCCGAGACAGATATGCAATGTAATTGGCCCTGATCTGGCATCTCGTCTGTAGTCGCTCTCTCACAGATGTGCCGTCACCTCTCTCTGTCTTTTTTACAAATACTTTCAATGTAACTGCTCCGATGAGCTGCTTTCGCTGGTTCCCAGACTTCATGAATTCAAGCATCCTACAAGGCTGGCATCCCACTCTCACCCTTTCACTGTTGAAGCTGTTAAATGTAGCCGTCTCTTCTACTCCAATAGCTTCATATCTCACACCTCTCGCCTGTGCAACTCTCTTCCCTTTTCCTGTTTCCCTGATAGCTATAATCTCCAACTATTCAAATGTAATGTCAACCGACATCTCCAGTTGCCCTGATCTATCCACTATCCCTCTCCACATCCTTTCCTCTATCACTCCTATCTGCTCTCACTCCAAGTCCTCTGTAACCCTTTGTGTGCTAGTGGCTTCCCGCCTTTCTTGGGGTGAAATGCTTAAAAAAAATTTTTTTTTAAATAAAGGTGAGTTCAACAGTATGAACAATGTAAATAATGTAAATAGTTACAATACCTCATCTCAGAAATATAGACAGATGTCAGTGTAATGGGTTTTGTGAAAGAACTCATTTTAAATGTACAGCTCTCATTGGGATGTCTTTATGCTAGCTTATTTTTTTTTGTATTTAAAACAAATGTAATCAAAGTAATTTTAGTTGATTAATGGATTGTTTGAATCCATTTCTTAATACTATATTATTTTAGCCTCTATGTGAGTTTGAGTAGACATTCTTCAGTTACCAGCCTAGATTATTGAAGATTTTATTAAATTATTTGTAAACCAATCTGCTAACTCTGTATATGTGATGTCCAGATGTACAAGTGATTTCAATGCATAATTTGTTGCTTAACAGTCTGCATTTAATTTTTAATCATCTTCAAATCAAAATGTTTAAATCAGCTCCTTCTCTACTGTCAAGAAAGGAAAATTTCTAATTTCCCTTGTGTTTATTATAAATTATTGCTCTTGCTTCTGCTTACAAACCATTCTCATCTTCTGCCATGATTGAATCATGTATTTGTCCATAGATAGCACCTCCCTATCAGCAGCAAAAGCCAGTGGAAAGAAAACTAAAATCATTATATATACACACAGACACACAGTACATTCAAAAAGTATCAGACTTTATTTTTTCCTACCAAAACTAATGCTGCATGGGCAAAATCCTTTGGGTGGTAGATGACATCACCCATCCTGTGCATGTGTGAAACTGTTTATGCCAGTCGGCCACATCAGTTTGTGGTTGTTATGCCTAGAGTACAGACATGGAAGACATGTTGTGGATATTCATTTGATTTTGATTTTCATGCAAAGATGACTGAACACGTCAAGCAGAGATGTTGCACCAAGCTTTCCTGGTCAAAAACACGCTTATTTGACAGGCACCCAATACTCATGAATTTGCACTGTACGACTATTGCTCTTTTCCAATTTGAAAATCATGCAATATAAATGTGGATTTGCTTCTGTTGCCCCCATCAGCACCCTAGGGATGAATTTTTCTGACACACTTAGCATACACAAATCCTTCTCGAATGGAATGCACTGATCCTGTGCTTATTTCCACTTTCTGTGCAATTTCCTGGATTTTTACAAAACAGTCTTCCACTGAGATGTGGTCATGTTTGAAGCAGTTGTACCATTCCTTAATCTGTTTTTGCCCATGGCATCAATACCAAAGACTTGCTGAATCTTCTAGATGATTTGAGCTTGAGTATTGCCAAACTTTTGGCAAAATTTGAGACACTATCTCTGCTCAATGCATTTGGTCATTTTGTGTGAAAACAAAAATCTGACAAGCATGCACTACACATCTGTACTCTAGGTTTAACAGACAGGAACTAACATGACTCTACAAGCATGAAAATTTTCACACATGCGCAGGAAGTGTTGCATCAGAATCACTTCCCAACCAAATGATTTTGCCCACAAGGCATTAGGTTTGGTAGGAAAAATAGCTGGATACTTTTTGAATGTACCCCATTTCCTTAATGAAAGAAAGTTTAAATCCATACTCAAGTTTTATGCTCACGTAATCTTCAGCAACTATAACTTGCTTGAATATCATGAGAGTGTGAAACTTGAGTAGTGACTCAAGCTGTCCTTGAATGTTGATGTTGTGAAGCATTTTTTTTTAGATAGTCTAGGCATTGAGCACTTTAATTTACTGCATAATGTAGGCATTTGCCTTTTGGCCTCTTTTTTTTTTCTTTCATTGTTCTGGATATTTTTCTTGTTTTAAGCCTTTTGGTAAGTTGTCTGTTTTCATCACCAACACTGTGTGTGTGTGTATATATATATATATATATATATATATATATATATATATATATATATATATGTCCATTCTCTCTAGTAAAAGTGATATTTTTTGTGAAATTTGATTTCTGGGTAGTACTGTTTCTATGATAATTTCATGTGATTGAGCGTTTATCTGAAAATGAGATATCAAGCTGATTTCAGTCTCATTTTGTTTTTCACAGCCTATAAAGTGAAAAAAAAAATCAGAAATGATGACAAAGGAGAAAAATGTATTGCATTTATTGATTACTGTTGCACAAACAATGCAACATCACACATTCATTCACAGTTGTATAACAGCCAGCCATATTTTGATGGGCTAGTTAATTGATGGTGGAGTTTTGCTACCCACTCAGTTCAACTGTCCCTTTTGTTCATTTTCTTTTTGATAATCTTTTTTTTCCTTCTATTTTTCTTCTTTTTAGAGTCTCTTGTTTTCTCATTCGTACTAGAAATGTTTTTAGCTGAAATAAGATTCTTCTTATTTTTTTATAATGTCCTCTTTTGCGTAATTTTTCTTTTCAAAAGATTTTTTTTTCAACCTTCTTATGATCCCAATAAATTTTTTTTTTTAAAGTCTGTGTCCGATTAGCTTGTCTTCATAATTTGTCAGTCACACAAGATAAAAACCAGTCATCATTTTTTTTCTTTTTTTTTTTCACATTTTTTTGACAAATCAACAAAAAATAGTTATAAATGTACATACATAAATACTTGCATACATATTCTTTGGTGTGTGTGTATATATATATTACACACACATTCCTTTTGTGTATGTTTGTATGTGTCTTCATATGTGTGCATGTCACAGCACATGTGTATTTTTCCTTTATTCTTTCACCTAATAAGAAAACATTTATGCATACACACACACAAATTATATATATATATATATATATATATATATATATATATATGCACACATCTAATTTTAGTATATATCTCTAAGCACACAATCCATTTTCTCTCTTTGTCCTTTTTCTTTAAGGACAGGATACAGTTGTAAATACAGGGTTGATTGACAGTTAAACTGGAGAAAATGGTGTCTTGTTTCTTTTATTTCATAATAGATGCAATCTTTTAACCATATTTACATATCCTTCATCAGTTTTAAAAACAATGCATTATGAAAGTGAGGGGTAGGGGTGTAGTTTTGTAAAATTAGCTTTCTCAAAAGTGGTACTGAGGGTCAGGAGGATGATGTTGAAAGTGGGGAAATGATTGAAACTTACAATCTCTGTCATTCCCATAAACTAAATTGAAATAAAGTCAGCATCACAATATTTTATTGTATATTTGAACATGTAGAATATATGAATTCCTGTCTATACAAATATATATGTAATTTCATAAGAAGATGTTAATGTGACAAGTCACAAGAAAACCTTGATATGAAAATAATATAGTATGCAGCACTATTTTTGGTGTTTTGATAATTCTTTGAGAGTGATTGTGTTGAGATATATGTAAGTATGCAATGTCACAGAAGTGGTACACTTTGTGAGTCTCTATCTGCTCCATGCTCTCTCTCTCTCTGTCTTCCATGCTCTCTCTCTCTATTTGTCTTCCATGCTCTCTCTCTCTCTATTTCCATGCTCTCTCTCTCTATTTGTCTTCCATGCTCTCTCTCTATTTCCATGCTCTCTCTCTATTTCCATGCTCTCTCTCTATTTCCATGCTCTCTCTCTCTCTCTATTTCCATGCTCTCTCTCTCTCTCTATTTCCATGCTCTCTCTCTCTATTTCCATGCTCTCTCTCTCTATTTCATGCTCTCTCTCTCTCTCTATTTCCATGCTCTCTCTCTCTCTCTCTATTTCCATCCCCCCTCTCTCTCTCTATTTCCATCCCCCCTCTCTCTCTCTCTATTTCCATGCTCTCTCTCTCTATTTCCATGCTCTCTCTCTCTATTTCCATGCTCTCTCTCTCTCTCTTTCCATGCTCTCTCTCTCTCTCTCTATGCTCTCTCTCTCTCTATGCTCTCTCTCTCTCTATGCTCTCTCTCTCTCTCTCTATGCTCTCTCTCTCTCTCTATGCTCTCTCTCTCTATGCTCTCTCTCTCTCTATGCTCTCTCTCTCTCTCTCTCTATGCTCTCTCTCTCTCTCTATGCTCTCTCTCTCTCTCTATGCTCTCTCTCTCTCTCTCTATGCTCTCTCTCTCTCTCTATGCTCTCTCTCTCTCTCTCTATGCTCTCTCTCTCTCTCTCTCTATGCTCTCTCTCTCTCTATGCTCTCTCTCTCTCTCTATGCTCTCTCTCTCTCTCTATGCTCTCTCTCTCTCTCTATGCTCTCTCTCTCTCTCTATGCTCTCTCTCTCTCTCTCTATGCTCTCTCTCTCTCTCTCTATGCTCTCTCTCTCTCTCTCTCTCTATGCTCTCTCTCTCTCTCTCTATTTCCATGCTCTCTCTCTCTCTCTCTCTATTTCCATGCTCTCTCTCTCTCTCTCTCCATGCTCTCTCTCTCTCTCTCCATGCTCTCTCTCTCTCCATGCTCTCTCTCTCTCTCTCCATGCTCTCTCTCTCCATGCTCTCTCTCTCTCTCCATGCTCTCTCTCTCTCCATGCTCTCTCTCTCTCCATGCTCTCTCTCCATGCTCTCTCTCTCTCTATTTCTCTCCCTCTACTGTCTGCAAATTTTCTCACTGTTGCTGTTCATCCTCCTACAGACGCACAATTATTCATTCATGAAATCATGAATGTGCTGTGAAGTTTTATTATTCCACATAATTGGACAACAGAATATTTCAGCTGACATATTCTTCAGCTTCTCTCAGGATTATGTTGTATCTTATTTTTAGAATTCATTTTTGATTAAATTCTTTTCCTCTTCAACTGGAGCAGGCCAGTTGAACCAAGGATAAAAAGGAACAAAAGAAAATACTAGATGAAATTCTACTGGAGGAAGGCTGAAGAATATATCTAACAAAACATGATATTCATAACAGCATATTAAGAAGACCAACAAAGATGATGATAATAATAATAATAATAATAATAATAATAATAATAATAACAATCAGTTACATCCATTTGTGCCAAAACAGTAATTGAGGTACATTCCTCAGGATAAAAAATATACCTCTCTCTCCCTCTCTCCAAATTGTTCTCCTTTATGTACATTTTTGTCTATTGATTTACAAATCTTACTTTGGCACAAGGCCACCAATGTAGGGGCACCCAAAGAGGATAAATCTCCCTTTACAGCATTAATGGTCTGCTAGACATGCTGCTAACCATTACCTTAATTCAAGTGTTTATTTTTGTGTATGACATGAATCGACACTGTTCGTGGTAACCATCAGTTTCACATTTCCATGTGATCTTCAAACCAAATAATACTATTAATTGGCAGTGTCACTTCTGAAGTGTGTGTATATATATATATATATATATATATATATATATATATATATATATGATGGACTCTCTTGTCGTTTTCAACATATAAGTGTTTTTCAGTTCAGTTTTTATGTTTGTTTTGTATGAGACAACACAAGATTTTCAAACATGTCCACACAAGGGACATGCTGAAGGGTTGACCATTTTATATATATATATATATATATATATAAGGCTTAAAAGAAGCTAAACACTTAAAATATAAAATAAACTGAAGGCTCAATAGAACATATTATTAATACAATATCAAAATCTGCTACTCACTTTGTTCTGGGGCCCAAGAACTAAGAAGTGACCCCACAGTTTATAGCAAAGATCAAATTCAACTGAAAAATCTAAATGTCAGATAATCAAATCCAATCTGACTATCCTAATTATTTAAAATTGAGCAAGTAAAATAAAAATCCAGATGTTTCTCTCTCATGTTTACTTTAAAGCCATAAGTTTTTTCTTTAAATAAAAATTATTGAAACTTGTTTGACATAATATTTCTGTATGTCATAAAATGCTGAAGTCTACATAATCATTGACTGAGAAATGTGTAATTGCTTTCAAAGTGTTTCTTAAATCATCCTCAGTATACAAGGAATTTCCCTGATTTAATTTTCTGATTGGCAGAAATTTTTTTTTTTTTTTTTTTTAGTAATTGTCTAACAATTCTATTTTGAAATAATTTAGTTTGCAATAAAAGAAATATTACATGAAACAAATCCCACAAGATTTTTCAAACAAGTGAAACATTAATTTTTTAAAGCTGACCCAGACATGGAATGTTGCAGCTGAAAATTATATAGAGCAGAAGCAGCTGATTGCTCATACAATGAGAAGCATAGAAAAATAAATTTACTAAATCAACCCCAGTAAATTTATTTTATCTTATTCTTACACAAGACTCATTTCCTTTCAGTAAACTCATAATACAAACAATTCTTTTTTATTATTCTTTGTGTTGAAAAAGAAATTGTCTAGAATTGATTACATTATTTTCTGTAGTTCATTTTTTTATGTTCAATCACTTTTCAATACACTTTTCTCTACCTCCAAGAAGTGCTATGCTAATAAGTCAATGTGTGTGTATAATATATATATATATATATATATATATATATCAAGAACAATTTTAGGGGTAAGAAGTATAACAAATTGTAAAAAATTTCATGTTACGTGTTTTGTCCATCATCAGACTAAGTTTGTTTATGCAAATACAACATGCATAATATAGATGCATCAATGTAAACATAAACTTTTCCACTTTGTCTTAGTTGTTTCTCATGCACACACACACGTGTGTGTGTACTATCAGATCAACAGCATGAGGGGAACTTTTCCACAAAACTGAGCCACACAAAATGATAGAAGTAAAAGTAGGACTATACTTAAACAAACAAAACTAAAATCTGTCCCAACTCCTCTGACCATCCTTTTAAATAACTAAAAATTAATGACCATAAAACAAATACCCCAATATATATATATATATAATAAAAAGGCTTAAACATGAATATTGGACATTGAGTTCTACCTGGATTGTATCCTCTTGGAATTATTTTTTATATATATATATATATATATATATATATATATATATATATATATATATATAAGTTTAAAAGAAACAAACAATATTTGGCATTGAATGTTGATATACCATTAAACCCAACAATCCAATCCTGGGGTCTGCTTTGGTAGATAAATATACTATTTTTGTCTTCTGTTTTGTCTTGTCTTTTTCCTAGTTATGGATGTATGTATCTGCATTGTGTATCCTTGCAGATGATAATAGAACATTTCTTTAATTTCTTTTCGGATGTATTAAAAAAAAAAGTTTTAATTTAAGAATGAATTCATACAGTAATTATTTTTACACTTTTAAAACAACAACCTAAGAATTTCCTGCAAACATTAGCATATTAACATTGTTGGTGTGTGCATCTGTACATGTCCTTTTGTGTTTGTATTTGGAATTATCTTTCATTTGTAATAATGTTAGATTATTTCTTTATAATCACTCATTGCAAAAGTTTGTAAAAAAATTATTTGTTTAGTGTTTACTAAGATTAAAGCTAGAATTTTGGTTAAAAGTCTGATGCAACACAATCTTCCAAATGTGAAAAATTTTATTTTAAGTAATGTATAAAAACTTATTTCTAATATCAATTTTTTGCTTGTTTGATGGAGTAAAAATTCTATAACAACTCTCCATTTTTTATTGTAATGTCATGTGTTAATGAAATATTTCCAAGTTGATTGGATGAAAGAGCAGTGTTAAGTACCTGTGGTATATATTGGCTTTAATATAATCAAATATATCAAGTGTGTGTACATGCACTCTGTACTTTGTATTTAATGTCATATTTAAAGTTTTTTTTTTTCTATCTGAAGTTTGAATATATGTCTCGATGTAAAGATTTTAGTAATATTTCTTAATTTTATAGAAATTACTTTTTTTTTTTTTTTATAAAATACATTTTGCAACACAGCCAAAAGACTCTGCTGGTTGGGTTTCTTGTAGCTGTTATCACAAGTCAGTTTCAGACAAATAGCCCATGAAAAGTCCTGAATCCAACTGTTGCTATGCTTCTAGTTGCCTGTTCTTAAAACAATGATCTTTTCTTTGGCATGGTTTCCTTTCGGGTTGTGGGGGGGGGTCTCTTTTTTTTTTTCTTTTTTTTTTTGTAGGGGAGTGAATGTACGGGCATTAAAATAGGTACTCTATTGTCAGTGACGATAAAAGACACTGCACAGCCCAGTTAAATATGTAGACACAGTTTTTCTTTTTAGCTGACTTATAATAAAAAAAATTCATAGAAACCTTTCCAAAATATTTTTTTCTTTCATCATTCTGAGAAGAGATGTTTTCTTATAGCTTTTCACATGAGAAAAACCATTAATTGAATAAACACAACACGTGATTTGGAAGGCATTAAAGACTCTTTAACTTTATTTTCTGGATAGTATAAACATGCTGAAAAGATGATTACAACTTGAATTTTTTTTTTTTTTTTTCTTTTCTTAATCCACATTTGTTACAGTATTCTTACTTACACATCTGAGAAATTATCTAAATAATGCTTTTTTTTTTATTTTATTTTTATTTATTTTTTTTTTTGCAATAAAGTTTTCTCTTTATAATCTCATTGCAAAATTTGAAAAAAAATTTGTTAAAGGTGTTCACTAAACTTAATCTAGAATTGGGGTTAAGTCTGATGCAACACAATCTTCCAAGTGAGAAAGGTTTGTCTGCTTTGAAATCAGCACCTGAGATTGAATTTTTTTTTTTTTTTTTTTTTTAACCTTGACTCAGGTGCCAATCTGACACCTGAGAAGAAATGCATAAAAACATCAGAACTAAATGTCATTTGTATTATTTTGGGATGCAACTTAAGAGCCTTTTTTTTTTTTTTTTAATATAATAAACACACATACACATTCATAAATCTGATGATTTTTGTGAATAGGGGGAGGAAAGATGATGATGAAGGATAGGTTTATGGCAAAAAAATAATTGAGATGTTAATATGCCTCAATAATGATGATATAAAAAGAATAATTTTTTTTTTTTTAAATCATAGTATATGTTGAAATATATATATTATTCTTTGCTAATGTTGTAAGAACACTAAAAACAGTTTTGTTTTTTGAAAAGGTTTTTAAGATTTTTTTTTTTTTCATTTTTTTTTTTTTTTTTTTTTCAAACAAGAAAAAAAGCAATGGATATGAAGAACACTGACAAATCTGATTGGAGAAAAAAAAACATTAAGAAAAATGGGAAAATTAAAAAAGGAAATAATATATATCAGGAAACAAAAAATAAGTCAAATAAATCTTGAAGTAAATTGTTTGAATTTTTGTGAAATTTTCCTTTTCTTCTCTCAAATTTTCCTATTTGTAAACTTTTTAGCATACAAATTAGAATATTAGGGTATGATTTTTTTGTTTCTTTTTTAATTTTGTTTCTTTTTTTAAATCTGTCAACATTCCAAATATATGATCTACTTGGAGCAATTTTTAGTCCTTTTTCTTCCTCCAGAGGGAACAGGCTTTTTTGCCCATATATTGTGTGTATTATATTTAAAAAAAAAAAAAAAAAAAAAATTATATATATATATATTTTTAAACTACATATCTGCACACAACTCTTATTTACTTGAGAGATTATTATGTAAGTAGGTGCAGAGTGGAAGGCAGGAACTTTTAAATGTTCAGACCTTTTTAGGAAGATAAAAATTTGAGGGTTTACATGTATGTTTTTGTTTTGTTTTTTTTTTTAATTCAAACCTCTTTCTTTCATTGTTTTCTTTCACTTTTTTGGATTTTGAAATTATTAGAACAAAAAAATAACAATGAAACAATTTCAGCACTTCTAAAAATCTTTGGAGAGAAAAAAAAAACAACAAAAGAATGAAAGAAAGAGACTGACAATTTTTATTTAATTTTTATTTTAATTTTCAACTTTTCATCTGTATTTTTAAAAATATTAAAACCAAGTTGGGGATAACATAACATTTTTTTTTTAACTCTGCAGCATTTGTAATATACAATTTATTATTTTCCCCAGTGACCAATCATTGCTAATTATATTCTTTTTTTTTTTTTTCTTCATTTCCAAGAAATTTCTCTTACATTTTGGGACTTACTCATGCTGCCATACTTTTGATATTTGGTAAATTTCTTCCCTGTTTTAGATTCTCTTCAAAGATTATAAATTGTAGGATGTGAATAGAAACAGGGTTTATGTATTTTTTTTTTTTTTTTTTTTTTTTTAAATTTTAAAATGTTTTTACATTTCCTGCTATAGATATAAAAAAAAAAATTCAATTTGCATATCTATATCTATACACACATATTAAGTTTTTCTTATCTTAATTGTTGACTTTCTAAGTTTTCTGTAGTAAGAGAAAGGGGATTTTGGACATACTTGTATGCCAAAATGGGTTGTTGGGTGGTCAGCTATCATGATGGTGATTATTTTTATATATATATATATATATATATATAAAAATATCACCGTCACCTTCGTCACTTTAGGGCAGGTGAGACTTTAGAGCCTCAGGAGAGCCCAGAACTTTCTGAGAACACACACATTTTTTTTTCGTAATTTTTTTTTGTTTTTGTTTTTGTTTTCAGAAAACAAAAGACATTTTTTCTTGTGCTAAGTTTTGAAAGAAATAGTACAGATTTTTTCTTCTTCACTCAAAAATTTCAGTTCCTGAAATTTTCATTTTTCTCTATTAAAAATGTATTTTTACATATATTTCTTTAACTTGCATCAAGTTTAAATGTCCTGGCACCACATCTATTTGGTCCTGTAAAACAAAATGTAATATTTTTCTGCTTTGACTAATCAAACTTGTAATAAATTGATATAATTTTTTTTTCAATGGTCCTGTTACTAACAACAGTGAATTTGATGCAGTTCAAGTATTTTCTATATAGTTTTAGATTCTAACAATTACTGTTCAGATTTTTTTTTTTACTTTTCACATTGATATTTACAGATATTACATATGTAACTCCAATTGCAAAAGACTGATATTAGTATGTTTTTTTTTTGTTTTTTTTATAAAAAGTTTATCAGTATTACTTTACAAAAATAGTTGTTTACATATGAATTATGTTTTGATAACGTTTGAAGTTTAAGTAATATCTCACTGTTAAACATTATTTGTTTTCTTGGGGTTTTGTGTGAGGAGTGTAAATCGAATTTGATTGTTAAAAAAAAAAAAAAGTTTATTTTGTTATAGAAAATGCCATCAGTGCAGTAGCATAGAAACATTATTTTGATGTGACTTCAATTATTCATGATGTTTATATTTTTAATTTAAGAAAAAAAAATATATAAAAATGTAATTTCTTTTTAGATCTGAAAGTACTTGTCCAATGATTATATAAAGAACTTCATTCAATTTTTTTTTTTATACTTTAAAAATGTTTTCCTAATAATTGAAATTCATTCTTCCTTTTATGTTTTTGTTTTTTTCCTAAACAAATTTATTTTAAGATATAGATAAAAAAAAAAACTTATTACAGAAATCATAAGTTATATGCACTTATATTTTTCTCAAAGATCTCAAATCTTTATTGAAGAAATTGTTTTACATATAATAAATCAATGAATAATTAGATTGAGCCTAACTTTAGTTGATGACATAATAATAGGTAAATTGATTTAATTATGAGTTTGGTTAGTTTTAGTAAAACAAGTCAATAGTAAATGTAGTTGCTATTTAAATACCTTAGAGCTGGCCCCTATGATGGTCATTCACTTGCTGCCAGAGAGGCAGAGACATTGTTTTTTCATGTTATTATTATTATTATTTTTTATTATAATTCTCAGTGGCTCCAAGTTGTAGACACTGATACGGTCTCTCTGAAGAGATGCAACAGAACCATTGATAAGAAAAAAAAAATTGATGCTGGTGGTTTTAAAAATTTTTGCATTTTTCTTATTTTCCTTTTCTATTGTTGATGAGATGGTAAAGGTTGTGTGCTTGAAAAGTACAGTGAATACTGGTCACTTATGCTGCGATTTGATGTTAGTGAAGAAGATAAGTTTTTTGGCAGAAGGGCAAAGATGAGGCAGGGTAGATAGAGAAAAAAAAGATTGAATTCAGGGAGTGGAGGAAGGTTTTGCAGCATTATCTATAGTGTGTGTGTGTGTGCATATATATTTATATATATATATATATATATATACACACACACATGCATGACTGTTGCATTTCACTGTATATAAAAGTTTTCCAGTAAAGGGGTGATAATCATGAGGGTTGCATCATGAGACACCAGTATACGACTTGAGTGAGGATGAAGCACACCATGCTAAGAGATGCCTCTCTTTTCGAGCCACTATCGTCCCCACTACGTTTGCCACCATGACCTTTATGATCTGCAAAAAGAAAAGAAGATATATTATTATAAAATAGTCATAGTAATTTCTTTTTTTATCCTAAAAATTAAAAGGCAGAATATGATAAATGAGTGGAGTGGTTTGCAAATATATTTTTCACAATTTAATTTCTTGGCATCGTGAAATACTAAGATGTTTTGTGCTATATTTTAATGTAATAATCTTGTTCAATATTATACTAAGCTTTAATGATAAAATTACAATGCCAACATCAGTGTGTTTTATGCTAGTGCCCAGAAATGATAACGCTTCAAAAGTACATTGGCGATGTCTGTGTCACAAACCTATGAATGTTAAGTTCAAAGAAAATATTTTAAAAACCCCCCAAAAACAATAAAAAACCCAGAAAAACATTTTTATTAAGTGATAAGCTTAAAAATACATTATAATGGTTATATTTCTAAATTTCATTAGAAGTTTATGTAAAAAAAAAAAAAAAAAATCAATTAGCGCTATCAATTCTGCTACTTTGTGAGCACTTTCAAAACACAAATGAAACTTTCTGAGGAAATGGTAACTTTATTATACAGTCTCTTGCAGTAATTTTTAAATCTTTGAAATTAATAAAGAAAAATTTAAAAATATAACAATAGGTTACCCCACTTAACTGTACTTTTTAGTAGAGCCAAGTGGGGTAACTCAGGGGCACACTTTAAGCCTATAAATAGGCAATGATATTCTTGTCTCTCTATCTCTCTCTTTCAGATGTAGGCACATGTGGGTAGTGTATTTCCCCCACTGGGGCGTGTTCATTTTCATGGTTTTCTCCCTTGACTTTTGTACACTCTCTTATATACTTGTTACACATTCTTATAACTTGTTTTAATGTTTTTCCCTTTCGTTACAATTGTCTAAACATGTATTTCCTCTTAATATGGGCACTGTTGTTTGTTTTATTCAAATTTTTTTTTACCTGGACTCACACCGAGTCTGCTAATATTGTTTGTGGGATAAATATTCTCGGAACCTGTAAATATTTATTATCCAAAGTGTTGATTCCCGTAATAATGGTGACTAATATTTACTGATCAGTGAAAAAGAAAAATTAAAATGTAAATATGGGAGTTAAACATACCAAAATATTTGTTTATTCATTGTTATTTTTCTAAGAAAAATAGTGTACAGCTATAAAAATAAAAATGTAACATATGATGTGCATAAATATATATATATATATATATAATTTAGGTGTGAAGATAAGTATAAAGTTTAATTTTTATTAGAATTCTAACTTTTTAACAGTGTCTCTCTTCAATATTTTCAAGTATTATCTTAACAAGAAAAGGTAATATATTGTAAAAAAAAAAAAAAATATATACAAATTTAAAATGTTCTTAAATTTTAAGTAAAAAAAAGAGAATTATATATATAATTTACCTATAGCATTTTTAAGACTATTTGATTATTTTTTTTTTTTTTTTTGCTCTACACTTGTCAAATTCTTCTGAATGGTGTCATTGCATTTTCTTTCAAGTAAATAGTCTTGTAAAAGGTAGGCATCCATTTCTTCTTTAATCCTATTATGGTTAAATAGCAGGATAAACTAATGATCAACCGAGGCTAGAGAATCCAGTCTAGGAGATGGATAACTCTGAATTCAAAACCAATTTGGGGGTCCATAATTCCACCCTGTAAAAAATCTAACTTGATATGGAAACACTACCGAGGTGAGTTTGTGGCCTTATACTCCAGACATTCAATTCCCTGAGGCATTTGACATACCTTCACAGAGTTCCTAAAATAAGGAGGGGGTCACCTGCACTTGAAATCCTAGACTTGCTTGGACACAGACCACTTAAATAACCTTCAGCAAATTTTAGGATCAGTTTTCTCATTCCCTACTATTGTTTTTTGTTTTTTTTTTTTTTTTTTTTTAATTGATAAACTAAAGAAGCTGAAGTCTTTCCTGTACTTTTTCTTCTGGTTTTCATCACAGGCAGCAAATAGACATATCTAGATCAGGGCAATCAGTTAACTAACTTTTCTTCAAAAATATTGATCCTATAGCTGTTTTCTAAATCCACAAAACATTTGAAGCTGCTCCGAGAACAATAACACTCATTTTACTCCAAGCAAGACACGAGGAGCTACTGGAAATAAAAGTGAATGAGAAGACTTTGAAATTAGAAGGAACTGGAAACCTAATGCTAAACAGGAAAATGAACTAGGCAAACCTATATACTCCTACTGCTGAAGAAAATAAATAGTAAACAAAATTTCAGTTTAGGCGGCGACATTAAAAGTATAGAATTGAAGTAGCCTTTAGAAGGATCCGGAATCCATAATTTTATACATAAATGTGGAAATGATCAATCACTTTTTTTTTTTTGAAATCCCAAAATAAAATAAAAAATCTGAGGTCATAAGTTCAATGTCAAAAATGTTATCGCTTGTCTAGAGTGTATATGCACTACATGGTGCAGGAAATTACCATATTCATAAACCAACACTTTAATTTAAGAAGCCAATTAGTATAGATATTGCAACTTTGAATCTGGTCTACCTACTGCTGCTTTTCACACTTGAAAAACCTTGCTAAATGCAGTCTGTTCCTGCTGAAGCTTTGCTGTCATTTATTTATAAATAGCTCCCATATTGTTTCTATGTCAGGCCTACTGAGGGGGTAATCTCTCTAGTTCATAAAGCTTAATAACATTGCAGACAGCTCATAGTTTAGCTAATTTTTAAAAAATTTGTTCTATAGGCTAGACTCTTGGAAAAAGTCTACAAGAGTTATTTAGTAAGTTAAAAGCAAGTTTTGCTAAAACTCTTCAAGAAAGTGGAATGGGAGAATCTCAAAAATCAACATTTGAAATCCTGTATTAATCATGAATTGTTTGTAACCTTTTGAGGAAGTATAATTAAAACCGACGAGAAATCCTGTATTAATCATGAATTGTTTGTAACCTTTTGAGGAAGTATAATTAAAACCGACGAGAAATCCTGTATTAATCATGAATTGTTTGTAACCTTTTGAGGAAGTATAATTAAAACCGACGAGAAATCCTGTATTAATCATGAATTGTTTGTAACCTTTTGAGGAAGTATAATTAAAACCGACGAGAAATCCTGTATTAATCATGAATTGTTTGTAACCTTTTGAGGAAGTATAATTAAAACCGACGAGAAATCCTGTATTAATCATGAATTGTTTGTAACCTTTTGAGGAAGTATAATTAAAACCGACGAGAAATCCTGTATTAATCATGAATTGTTTGTAACCTTTTGAGGAAGTATAATTAAAACCGACGAGAAATCCTGTATTAATCATGAATTGTTTGTAACCTTTTGAGGAAGTATAATTAAAACCGACGAGAAATCCTGTATTAATCATGAATTGTTTGTAACCTTTTGAGGAAGTATAATTAAAACCGACGAAAATGAGGCTCTAACGTTTTGCATTGGACTTGCTACTCTCTGAATCTGTTTAATTGACTTAGTTATTTGATTATTTTCATTTTACAGAGACCATTTAGTTAAAATACGAATTGCTTACATAAAATTAAGAGGTTAAACTTGCTGTAATATTTTCCTGCCTAGGAGGAATTTTCTGAATGTATCAAATTAACATTTCCATGACAAAAATGGTCAGAAACTTTAAATTTACTTTTAAACTCGTATAAACTTTAATAGAGACTTTTTAAATTAATTTAAATTCTTAAAAGGAATATTATATTGTCACTTGCCTTCCTAAATGAAGATCTGGGTGGGATATTTTTGTATCTTGTAATTTTTCTTTTCTTACTTCACTCAAATATTAATCACCAATGAAAATACTACATTTTGAAAGTAAGTTCTAAGTAGCTCCTTTTATATTTTGATCATCAATTTGAGTAAATGCAGGAGATTTTAACTTAGAGTATTGCCAATGATTCTTTTCTAGTATCAATACATATGAGGAAATTTTTGATAATGATAAAGACTGTACAAAGAAGACTTCATGCACATGCATTAAAGATATTTGCTTTATTTAATAAAGAAATGGCAATGTATGGAAGCCATTCTTTTTTACAAAATGGTCTGGGCATCGTTGTTAGATCTACCGATGAATCTAAGGAAAGGCATCCATTCCAACAATTTAACGACTGTTGTATATGAAAATACAAGTGATCACAAGTGTTCCTTCTACTTGTTTTTCAATAAAATCCTTTTGAAATATGATTTCCAAGGATAACCTTGTAACATGGAAGTCACACTCATATTTTGTGCAAATTAGCTTTTATAACTGGTGATGTGTGTAACAGAGTTGTTATAATACCTTATTTTCTTTAAAATAAATGCATGTTCCAAGATATAGTTTCAGGCACAGATTCTGTAATTTTATGTGTGTCTGACATATCCATAGGAAAAACACTTTTCAAAGAATGTACAGACAAGATACTCAGAATTTTGACAGAAGTGCTGATCACAATATAAACATTTTTTTTATTTATATATATATATATATATATAGGGTTTGAGGATCACACTGAACTTTACAGTTAACTAAGGAATCAACACTTATGTTCACACTTTCTGCATATACTTTGTTTCTGATATTAAACACTCTAATAGTAAATTTGAAAACTAAAATAAACAATTCCTAAAGCACTTAATGCCTTTCACACACACATTTTATGTGTGTCTGTGGTAGGGTTACATGTTTTTTCAAAATAGATTTTCTGTATCCTTAAAAAAATAATGAAGAGAAACATTATTTTATTTTTTAACAAATGTCACCTCCAAATTTGTAAAATCATATATAAGTATAGTAGTACTATGACTCACTGGAACCTTCTAGAACATTTTTGTTTTTATATCTAACTTTGGACATTATGTTATAGCTATAAACTGTTAAATATTTAAAAACTATATAAGTACTATCCAATTACATTAATAGAAAATGGAAAAATAAAACTTCTGAAATATTTGATTTGATTTTTTTTTTTTTTTTTACCTTTACTACATATATAGTTACAGAATTTTCAGATTGAGGGTGATCTTTTTCAAGATCTAAAACAAATTAATGCCCTTTTCATTACTTTTGGGTAAAAATTAATCAGTTTATGACACAAGAACATAGGGTTTTAAAAAGTCATAACCTTATATATGAGTTTTACTTACTAATTGTCAGTAATGATTGTCTGCCATGACCACTTTTCATCAGCTAGAAAAAATTCTTTCTTTCTTTTCTTTTACTTTTTAAACTCAAAATAAAATGTCAAAGAAAGAATTTAAAGTCTTAAGGAAACCTGTTTTATAAGTTCCTAATCTGAATAGTCCGATGTGATCATTTATTTACTGAAAAAAATCCAAAATGTTTTGAACACTTAATAACTGCCATCATACCCACTGGAATAAAATATAAAATCTTCGGCTGCAGTGTAGACAAGTTAGACCTGCAAAGCAATTATTATTAGACAGATTAAAAAGCCTTGGTTTTATAACAAAAACAAGTTTTACAGAAAAAATCAAATTCTAAAAGATTGCAGCAGTAATAAAGGACAAAAATCAATGCAAATTTGATGATATATTAAATTAGAAATGATTTTGCAAAAAAACTTCTGCTAACAGGCAACAACAGTACTTAATGTCAACAATAATTCATTTGTTCTAAAGGTCCAATAAGCAAGTCTACTTTTAAAATGGTGGCTTATCACAATTACCATTTTTTGTTTTATTCAATAAGTTATAAATGAGTTAGTGTACTCACATTTGACCAAAGCTTAAGCAACACAAAGAAAATCATAAAATCAAAAGAAAAACTTATACTTACTTTATACTGTCTTCAATAATTCTACCAACTTAGTTACATTAAAATATCTTTCTAAGCTGAGCATTAAACCTTGTGTAAAATTTAAGCAAACCATATCTTTTTATTCTGTCTTGGTCAAAATAATTTTTTTTCCCTTGTAGCAAGACAAATGCCCTTCTTTCTGTGGCTCTATTAGATGAACACTTTTCTCTCTGTGGCTCTTCTTTTCTTTTTTTTTTTTAAAAAGCCAAAATCTTGCTAAAGAGGAATAAGCTCACTACTTTTTAAAGTTTCAACTCTAATGTTGAAACAGTAGAATAATTTTCTTTTCATGACAATTATAAACATATTCATATTCTCCCAATAGTAAGTTTAGTACTGGTCATATTAATGAAATGACATTTGGTGCAATGATAAAGTTTGCCATTTCCATATTTATAAAATCTTTCTTTTAAAAAGTTTCAGAAACCAATTCCACTATCTGTTATTGCTCTTTCTAGTATTGATGGATGTTTGAATTATTTATTCCTAAGTACTCCCAATCAAGCACATCTGGTCTTAGGGAATTTCTACCACAAGACTTTACAAAGTTGAAACTAGTCACCTCTGAAAGTATGGCTGGAGAACCATCAACAAATCATAAGGGGTGAGACAATGAAATCAACCATAGCTGATCATGTATGGAATGAAAAGGATTGTCACGATCCTCTGTGGAATGAATGCTATAAAGGCCTCCTCAGTAAATCTAGCATGAAAATGAGAACCATTAATAAAGAAAAATAAACATGGCTGAAATATTGAATAGTTAAGTGTAGTATCAGCAGAAGGCAGATTAGATTTAACCCTTTGGCTTTCAATACGCTCTAATCCCACCCCATAAATAGCTGCTCTCAAAATCTGACTGTATGACTCCCTGCATTATTGGTGATTTTTGTCACTGCCATCATCATCATATATTACAGCAGTGTACATGGTGCAGATTGAACATTGAGAGCTGATATTTATGGAGAAAGTGGATGCTAAAGGCCCAAGTTCTAGATTCAGGATTGTCCCACAGGATATTAGTCTGATGAAAACATTCATGATTTTATAGACACAATAATTGTGAGTTTGCTCTTCTATCACTTACTTTCCAATCAACTTTGCACATAAATTTTTGAAGATGAATGCAATTTTTTATTTTGTCGTAATTCTTGTTCTCTTATCATTCTCTCTAATAGTATTTTTCCTCATAGTCTCTAACACTCAGTAACCCTTTTTCTCTTAGCGGCTTTATTGCCTTGCTCGGAATTAAATGATAAAAAGGAGGAGGGAAAGAAATTATGCAGACACATAGTAACTGTTTGCCCTGTATCCACACAGCAGTACTAAATATGAACAAGACAAGACATCTCTAGATAGCAATCTACCCCTGTAGATTAAATAATGGGTTCTGTTCCAAATTCCTTAAAGGATACCCAGATCAACAAGCAGCTGAATATGGCTGGAGTGATAATGACAACAAAGATGAGGATAAGCACAACAGTCTGAACATTAAATAAATCTTTAGAAAACAATGTCTTTTTTCATTTACAGCAACTTCTCCATAAACTGCCCAGATACTGTGATAGTTCTAATGTGTTTTGACTCAAGTCAAATTTTTACTTTTCTTAAAGCAAAACAAAAAACGAACAAGGCTTTTCTCCTAACATCAATGTTAGAATCAATAAACAAAATGAGGCCAATTTTAAGGAAAAATTTTTTGAAAATACACACTGATATGACAGCTGTCATAACACAATCAAATGTTATATTTTTGAATGCATTTAAAATACACCTATTGACACCCCCCCCCCCCAAAAAAAAAATTTGAGCCTATGCAAATTCTATGAATCACCCAGATATCTCTGGGAAGGGTTATACATATTGTCACATTTGATTTGCAATTCTAATTTTATCAGTTCTTGAGTGGATATGAATTTAATTTTATTTGGCTGAACTAGCTCGGACATTCATGAATCGATCACGCCAACCAATCACAGCTCTACATCAAGGTTGGATGATCATTAGGGAGGCATTTTACAGGCCGTAATATTTGTTATGTCTCCTCAGAACATGGGTGATCATAGCTCTCCACAACTTCTTATTCATTGCTTGGCCATCTATTAATTCACACAAACTCATTAGGTATGTTGTAGCTGTTTCTCCTTTACCACCTCTTGTTTTTAATATATCCCATGAGTGTTAAATTCATGACCTCTTTTTTCATAAGGTGTTGCAGAAATTTCAAGTCTCTTTCTGGTTTTAAGGAGAAGTATCACTTTAGTCCCCATTTTCTTTAAAAAAAAAAAAAAACTTCCCTGCTGCCCATATGTTCAGTTCTTCGTCTTCTCAGCATCACTCTATAGAACTCCATCTCTGTTACCTAATGTCTCTTCTTCATCTTTGTATAGCATTCAGTCATAAAATAGATGATATATTACATAGCAATTCAGAACTCTATTTCTAAGCTAAGCAAAGTATTAAGAAACTGGAAAATTTCATTAGAAATAAAGAAAATACTACTGAATTGAGATAGAATATCTGGTCCTCCGATATGGCATTGAATGCCATCCTTACAGATGAAGAGACTTAAGGCAACAGAAATGGGATTCTACAGAAGAATGCTGAGAGTACCATGGACTGAACATGTGAACACTGATAAAGTGGAAACAAACAGAAGACTTGTACTTGGAATCTGAAAGCGAAAATTTCTGTGAGACATAAGGAAGGTGGACTTGAAGAATTTGACACTCACAGGACATATTGAGGGACAGAGGGAAAACTATGCATAACCTACCAAACTAGCTTATGTAAATTGTTGGCAGAGCAGGGATTAAGAGAAATGGCAAAAAGGTAAACATTACTAAGTGCTACAAAAGCCAGGAAGTTGTGGAGAGCCATAATCGCCAACATCCTGAAGGGAAAGAAGGATCTCACCCTTTCTCTTAATACTTTGTTTCTGGATGGCTTATTTTGCTATTCCAGTGTGCCTTTGGATATATCTTCTTTTCTTTTTTGTCTATTGTCGGGTAGTGTAATCATAGTTAAACTGTACCTGCTTTATTTTGATATATCTGATTCATAGCTTGCACCTTGGAGTGTCTCTTGCTGGCAATCAGACATTGTCATTTTACAGTTAATAGTCATTTAATTCTTTTTAAAAGTGCCTATGTGCTTTCTCCTCCAACCACCCATTTTTCTCTCCATTTATAAAAATTATTAGAATTATTAGCATACTAGCTGAAAAGACGCCCTATTAAACAAGTTCCTGCAGAGGGCTTTTGATTGGGCTTTCATCACAATAGGTAGGGAAGAGCAGATGCAATAGGCAACAATAAACTACAGAAGAACTCAAAATTGATCACTGCATTTAAGTATTGCATTAATATTTAAGCTTACCTTTTAAAAGTTCAATGATAATTCTTCTGCTGCCACTTAATTTAAAGACAATTTGATGTACATAGGTCATTACTTTCTGTACAAAAAAATTTTTATTTCATGGGTGACTTTCACTGGATTTCACAATTAAAAAATTGTTATCATACAAAACATTTGTCAAAAAAAAATCGAGTACAAAAATCGTGTTAATTAAAACTTGTGAATTCAAAATTTCAGGTCTGCATCTGGCCTGGAATGTTTTTAATATGCTCACAGGGTTGGCCTGATTCCAAAATGGTATAACATATTTATCTATGACTTCTAGGAGTAAAGTTGAAAAAGTGTGACACACTGACGTTTACATTTATTATATAGAAGTAGGAGTTTTCAGCTATATGTCTTTCTGTTAAAACAATTTTGCATGAAAATAGGTTTCTCAAATACAGTAACTGTTATTGATCTTTCAAGTGCTGCTGGGGGTTTTCTAGTGTAGTGATTATTATCCTTTTTTTTAGCTAAAGCTTTTAAAAGTAAATCACTAAACCATATTCAGGTGGCATGGGAATAACAAGTGTAACATCACTTGTTATTCCCATACAGTTGCTCTCATTAATCCCAGTAGTCATAAAAAGCAAATTTGGAGAGAAAGGTAAATCATGAGAAACTACATACCAATAAATAAGGCTGAACCATTTAGTGTGACATACATAAAAGACCAATAAATAATAAGGAAGAAATGTACACTTGTTTAAGTTTTTTTAGCATTATGAAATATGTCCTGTTTGTGAGAGCTTAATTTTGGGAGACATTAATGTGTTTCTCTACAACAATGAACTAATGAGAAGAGCTGAACCTCATGACCAATGTCTGAAGGGAGAAAGAAAAAAAAGGTGACATACCGATTTTAATTCTCACTAAACTTCACAATGACACAAGAAATGATCAAATATATTTGTGCAGTTTTCCTTTTCTTATTTACTGAAATTATATATTACTCTTCTTTTTGTGTTGCAGTCACCAGATATGTTAAAAAAAGAGTCAGATGTGAAATGACTTTAGTGTGATCTTTCATATGATACTTTGAGAATGCAAAGACAAAAGTTTGCATGTTGCAATTCTTATGCAGACCAAAGGACCCAATCTATGCAATATGAACACACATCACTGCATTATAGTACCAGCACAAGCATGTATGGTTTCTTGTTAAGAAAAGGGGTTGGTGGCCTTGAAAGGACTGCATGAACACCTGAATGCAAGAGAATCATGGCTCCTCAGGCAACACCAGACATTGCTAGTCATCTAGCAGACGTGGATGCCCGGGGCCAATTCCTTGACTGGATGCCCCTAAGACTCAAGGTTTCTATTCTAGTTTTGCTTCTCAAAATATGGATCCACATTCACACCATCTTGTGGGACTGTAGCACATTTGTACAATGAATTTAACAGAGACCATTTCAAAAACTAAATTTTTATTTCACTCTTTGATTGGTTGCTACTCCTGATATGGATGCCTGGGGGGTCATCACACCCTCTTCCTCCACTACTGCATCAAGTTAGCAATGAC
The DNA here is from genome assembly GCA_964036315.1 of Acanthosepion esculentum. NCBI lineage: Eukaryota > Metazoa > Mollusca > Cephalopoda > Sepiida > Sepiidae > Acanthosepion > Acanthosepion esculentum. The sequence goes on from OZ038475.1 coordinate 67,603,680, forward strand.
ACAAGCCCATCTGAAGTTCTGTCTCTTGTAGCTAATGGGCACTCTGAATCTAAAGAATACTGAACTGATTTGCTGGATATACATCTTGTACCTCCTGCATATACAAGGTAACCAAAAAAGTTCTGTCCATTTTTAAAGGAAAAAAAAGAAAACGCTTCACAGTATGTGTAACTTATATTTAGTCTTCGAAGTAATCGGCATCCAGCACCTTCTGCCAATGTGTCTCCAGCTGTTCAATGCCCTTGCGGTAGAACTCAGGGGGTTTTGATGCAAAGAAGTCCGTGAGGGCTTTGCGCAAGTCTGCTTCATTGGTGAAGGATTTCCCACGAAGATGTTTATCCAGGGAGTGGAAGAGGTGGTAATCGGATGGTGCAAGGTCAGGTGAATAAGGTGGATGGCACAAAGTCTCCCACCCAACTTGCTGTATGGTATCCCTCACCACTCACACGACATGCGGCCTGGCATTGTCATGGAGGAAAAGCACACCTTTGCGATTCACCAGTGCTGGCTCCTTCTGGCGCAATGCCTGTTGCACACGTTTCAATTGCTGCGAGTATAGGTCTCCAGTGACCATTTGGCCTGTTGGTAGCAGTTCATAATGAACCACTTGATGACCTGTCCACCAGACACAAAGCATAATCTTGCATGGGTGCATAGGTGGTCTTGCAGTGTGAGGGACAGCATCCTGAGGAGACAAACCAATGTCTGGAATGCTTGGGAGTTTCGTACCGAACCCACTTTTCATCACTGGTAAGCACTCGATTGAATAAGGATGTGGTATGGTGGCGAGAAAGCAGCGATATGCAGGCTGCCACTCGTCTCTTGTGGACCTCCAACAGTGTTTGCGGAACCCACTTGCTCAGTTTGTACGTCTTACCTAGGCAGTGCAGGTGAAGTCTGTTTCATCGGAAATGTTGAACTGTCTTGCAAGTTCACCACACGTTAGACTACTGACTTCTTCAATGGCCGCCTTCAGGACTTCGTCATTCAAGACCTGTGATCGTCCACTGCAAGGCTAATCATGGAGAGACAAATCTTGCGACTTGAATTTTCGAAGCCAACGCCTTGCAGTACATTCATCCACAGCACTATCCCCAAATGCTTGACATATGCGGTGACTTGATGCAGCTGCTGATAAGCCCACCTTGAAGTTGTAAAGCAAACAGCCCCAAACAAGATCTCTAGACACTTCCATCCTTCTCACAGCTGTCCGGCTTATAACTGATGGCCGGGCACTGTGCATGTGTTTTTTATAATGTCTGATGTTCCTACTTCCGGCAGTCTGAATTTTAAAACAATTGCTACATGCATCTCATATATATTTCAACTTCATTCAATGACTAATCAAAAAACGGACAGAACTTTTTTTTGTTATCTTGTAGTTAGGATTTTTCCTGTATCCTTTGTCTCTTAAAGACAGTTCTAGCCACTTGCTTTAGTCCTGACAGTTAAGAACCAGTAATTGATCACAATGCTATTGATGGTGGGTCATAATACTTCCCATGATACTGTAGAGTGAGGACATTTCAAATGTGCTCACATTTTCAAAAATGGAATGTTCTATTCATCTGGCATCAACTATAATATCCTATCCAAACTCTGATAAGTCAAATCACCTTACTATGACCAGCCTAGCTGGTGTTCACACTGACTCACCAGATGCTGAAGCCCAACTTTAAATAAATCTTCTTTCATCATGTGTCCAATTTAGCAAGATCCACATTTTCTCCTCTTCTGCATTAATTATCTACCTGATAAATAATGCAATATATAATGACTTTTTGTTCTCTCTACATGAACTAATATATTTATATATATCTTCTTTTACTGGTATAGATATAGGTATTTGTTAAGCTTAACATAATTTGGCACAATGCAAGAAAGGTTGAGCATCTGGACAGAATCAAACTCGCTGACAATTTCCATGATGTCAAGTTATGGTAGCATGACCTATAACTATCTTTACATACTGCTAACTCATAACTTTCTCAATATCAGTGGATATGAAGTGAAATACCAAATTAACACATTGACTTCCAATCACGAGATCACATATAGCTGGCGTTATAATAAAATCTGCCAACCAGGAGTTCTCATGCTTGGCATTTTCTCATAGTTTCATTGTGTGAGCCAACAACGAATTGATTTGCAGTGACACCTTTAATGTGAAAACAGAATTAAGACTTCGGTTGAAGCTATAAATCATCTCATAAATTTTTTTTTTATTGTCTAAGTTGGCTATTATAAAGTTTGCATTTAAAATCATATTTCGTAATTGTCCAGTCAATGTGTTAATGAAAGATGTAAATGTTTTATTTCTCTACAGCAGAACTTTTTTTTTTTTTTTTTTTTTCTCAATCATTTCACACCAAGTAAGGCAATAAAGCCACTAGGATAGAAGGGGTTACTGAGAGTTAGAGAATATGAGAAAAACTAATATTAAGAATAGAGGACAGAATAAGAATTAAGACCAAAGATGGCAACTGACCATGCATTTAAATTTTTGAAGATCAAAGTTCACTGAGAAGCAGGAAGAGAAAGAGAGTTCCACAAGTGAGAAGTGTAATAGAAGAAACTGTTTGCTAGATTTAACCATAAGTTCTATGCCATTTCAATTGTAAAACGATGAGAACTTGCCTCCAATCTAGTACTGTGCTTAAATTCATAAAGTCTATGTACCAAAGTGGAAAGTTCATCCGAACAATTACCATGAAAGTATTTATAGAAAAGACACAGAAAAGCTACGTTACAATCATGGGAAAGTGACTGAAGCTGAGATGCCAGGTTAGGACCAATAACATTACAAATTCTTCTTTGGATCTCATCAAGAATCTCTAAATTTATAACACAAGCAGCAAACCAGATGTGGCAGCAATATTCAAAGCATGGATGGATAAATATGTAAGATAGATTCTGGCAAGAAAAATTGTCTAGAATGACATAGTGAACCAACTTTCTTAGCTGCAAACTTAGCAATTGATTCAATCTACTCTTTCCACTTTATGTCAGCTGAAAATGAGTGACTCTCCTGGAGGTTAGCATCAGCCATGCTGATGGAAGGTTAAAAGTGTTATCTCAGATGATTAAAAGAGAATAGTTTCGTTTTTGGGGGTGTTAAAATTAACAAGCTATCCCTTGCCCCATTTAACAACAGATTGTAGATCATTTTTGAGATCAGCTGCCAATTTGAGTATCAATCTTATATCAATTAACTTAATCTTACTGGTTTGAATACAGGAATTTACTAAGCTTAGCTCAATCTTACACAAGGACATGAAAGTTGAGTACCCAGAGAGAACAGGACAAACACCCTTCGATGTACATATATAATATGAAACTTTCTTAGATATTGATAATTATGACCTTAGCTTTTTGTTACAGGGTGCGACAGGCATAACTTCCACATAAGGGTAAGACATTAACTAGATCAAGTCACCATTGCCACTAATGTCTTACCATTGTGTAGGGGGTATTTCTGCCACACCCTGTATTTGAGGCAGGTAACTTTAAATGAAACTTCTTTAATCGTGTGTCCAATTTAGTGAGATCCACTTTGATTTGTAATAGAATAATCAGGACACTTTCTCCTCTTCTGCATTAATTATCTACCTGATAAATAATGCAATATATAATGACTTTTTGTTCTCTCTACATGAACTAATATATTTATATATATCTTCTTTTACTGGTATGGATATAGGTATTTATTAAGCTTAACATAATTTGGTACAATGCAAGAAAGGTTGAGCATCTGGACAGAATCAAACTCACTTCAATGTACTAATGACCAAAGAAACTAGTTGCCTAGATATAACTCTGCAATTTTTTTTATTATCCAAGTTGGATATTTTAAAGTTGCCATTTGAAGTCAAATTTTGTAATTGACCTCTGGCAGTTAATATGAAGAATTTGGTAAGCACATCTCATAAGCCATTGCCAGTAAGGTACTTCCTCGCTGGGTATTCTAATATTTACCTCAATAAAAAACAACTGTAGGATCAAAACTGAATAGTGGATTATTTATAATCACTTTTTCCCCTCTCCCCATTTAAGGGAGAAATTTGTTTTCTTAACTATTTGAAAAATATTATTTAGATTTATCTGTTACCTGTTTTAAAAGAATTTCTAATTTTTATTTTAGTCTCCACCCTACCATTCAAGAAAAAATATTTGGCTTTAAATTGGAAGTGAGAAAGATAGTAAAAAAAAAAAAAAATATATATATATATATATATATATATATATATATATATATATATAATGGACAGGAATTTGTAGAGTCACATCCTGAAATAAAACACCACAATTTTTTTTTAAAGTTGAATGTATGTTGGTCAAAGTGTATAGGAAATTTTATTAGTAAGACAATCAGATAAGTGCTTCCAATTTAGAACAATCTTCTTATGCAGGCAATTAATACCTTTTCACCCCAATCAAGGTGATAAATTTAAAAAAAAAAAAAAAAAAAAAAAAATCACACATCAATCTGTACTCCTAGACTCTCCCAACACTTTAAACAAAACTCAGATATGACTAATTAATATTACTTTTGAAATAAGTTACAATAAAAAATAAAATTTATGTTTATTTATTATTCAATGATTATAGAACCTAAGTTAGGCATACTAGCACAAATTTCAGATATATTTTTTTTTTTACTAAAATTAGATAAATATTTTTATCAAACATATAAACTATTTTGTCAGTGCTGCTTGTTTTAATAATACAGTTTTTCATTTTCAAGGCAAAATATGGGTATTGAGTGTTAGAACCAATTGCAAATATTTTGAGGTAAACAAAAAAAAAAAAAAAACCTTATGAGAATTGGCACAATGGCACTTTATCATGAAATATTTAGAGTGTTAGTGCAGATTAGTGAAGGAGTATGAGTAAAGTTAGTGGTCATCCAAAACCTTGCTAAAGTTTATTTAATTCAAATACAAGCAATGTCAAATTGCAGGTATGGTTGTTGTTTCTTAATTTTTTGCTTAATTTTTCAGAATTTAATGATCATATAGAAAATATTAATGTATCTGTTTAATAAATCCTACCATGATTATCTTAATATTTGAATATCACAGCTGTTATAGGTGTAGAATATGTAGCAAAAACATCCTTGAGTTTTTGAAGCTATACAAATAAAATTAATCACATTCTCTGGACATAGAAGAAATGAAAAAAGATAAATAAATGAGAAAAATACTGAATGCTGAGATTAACCAGGGCTGTAGCAGCCCGGGGGGGACTGCTTGGCTCCCCCCCAAAATTTTACCAATTGTAATATTTTTACAGGGTTTCATTTTAACAAAATACAATGAAAAAAGAAAGACAAAAATGATAAAATAATTTTTTTTTCCTTCATTAATGAATCTGTATTTTCCCTGTAGACATTCAAAAAAAAAAAAAATGAAAAGTTCCTTTCATTTGTAACTCTCAGATGGTTCTCTATTATTTCAAAGATGATTTCTGCCAATTTAGAGGTACTGGAAATTTTAAATGTCCTTGCTGTTAACTATGTTGGCAGCCTTTGATAACTTACGGCTAAATTCTAATTTTTTTTTTCCGCCAAAACATTTGCCTCTGCTACGGCCCTGTTAACTTACAAAAATAAAAAAATGAAACATGCATACAGATTTATTTTCATGTGTCATAAATCATTTAAAAAATAAAGTTCTTATAAAGTCTTTAAGATAAAATGTCTGAAAAAGTCTTGGGAAAATAAAATGTAAAAGTATATATATATATTTTTTTTGAGCAATTAATGATATTTTTTAAACCAAATTTATTTCTTATAACTATAAACATTATATTTAGTGGGCCCATATGTTTAAGTAAATGTCCATTCTTGTTTTGTTTTTTTCTCATTTTTATTTATTACTCTGTGAAATTAATATCTACCAGCTTGAGTAATCAAGTCTTATTAACAAGAAGGTGCCTCTTAGTAGAGATCGAACCTACATTCCCTTCACCATGAGAAATAAACTATAGGTTAAGCATGGTTCAGTCACAAAAGACCTCACATGAAAAAAATGCTATATCTCTTGTTGGGACCTTTTATAAAAAAAGATATTACTGAGAATTGTTTGCCTATGAGGTCTCTATTAAAGTCTTTAATAAGATTTAATTGTTTAAAAATAAAACTTATCTACCCACTAAATATAATGCTTATAGTAATAAGAAAAAAGTGTGTGTGTGTGTATATAAAAAAAACAAAAAACTATTTGACTAATGTCCAGTAGTTACCATATTGCAAAAAGGTCTTCCTGTAAAATTTCTCAGTCTTTTAAGTTAAATATAACAAACAATAGTAAAATAAACACTGACCAAAATTTAAGTTAACATTAAGAAGAAAGAATATATAGTGTAGTGTTGAGATTCACTATTTATTATACTTTGCTTAATACAGCAAAAGGTGTGTAGGAAAGCACATCCAATTTGCAATCTTAACTTTTAATATATGCTTGACAGAAAATATGCAACTGCTGCAGCTAACAACACAGGGCAACATACTGCTACATGGCCTGTTAAATGAGATTTTCCATCCTCCAGCCTCTTTCCCCACAGGCAAAACAATGCTAGCCTCTTGTTACTCTACAGCTATTTTTATGATAGATGTTCAGATATGCTGCATTCCTTGATTACATCAATCCACGTTTTCACATCTAGAACCCACCATGCCATATATATATATATAGATAGATAGATAGATATGGCTGACTCATCTGCATTCTTTTTGTATTCAAGTGAGTAGAACTTCCTCCTTACCATACACTGTCTTTACCACAACTGTTACTTTGTTGAAAACCTTTCAAGAATCTCTTTCACAGCCATAACCTCTAGAGTCAACCATTAGCTAGCTTACATGTTAACATATGTACTTCTTACTTGTCTACTTCATTAAGTAACCCTCTAGCTTGAGTGGTTCTTGGGCCTTGTATTGGGTGAAAAATAGTATGAAAATATCAATTAAACTCTGTTTAAAAATGGTGTTTGATTATCTAAAATATCAATGGTGTGTGTATGTACATTGGTAAAATAGAGCAAATATGTAAAAAAAAAAATATGGGCATGATTAATTTAATAAGATTTAAAATTTAAATTTCTCATATTATAAAAACTAGAGAAACAAGTACAGTAACATTTAAAATAACTTCATCTGTAAAAAAAAAATACAGGAATTATTGAAGAGTCAAAATTGAATAACCTCAAAAAGAGGAATTATTTTATACTAGAAACTAAATATTCATACAGTTACCTCATGAAGAAAAGGATTAGTTTGTCTCTTTGTGGCTTATCAACCTTTTGCAGGTTATTTAAAGCCAGAAAATCTCTAACATATATTATGTAAAAATGTTTCTCACAAAGAATTGTTGGAACTGCTAGGTAGCCCTTGTCAGATTTGGGAAGGATATTAGAATAATCCAAAACTTATACTGGCAGCAACTTGCCTGAATGTAGATAGAAAATAAATTCAGTAAATATACAAAAATAGAAAGGGATATAAGACAAGGATGTGTCTTCTTACCAGACTTATTCAATCTATACAGTAAGGTGATTCCAAGAAAATAGAAGTCCTAGCAGGATTCATTATTGGCAGCTACAATCTTAACAACATAAGATGTGCTGATGACACAGTGTTGATAGACACTGAAAGGAAACTACAAGAGATCCTCCAGAAGGTAGTGAGAGAAAGCAAGAAGAAAGAACTAAACATCAATTGCAAGAAGATAGAATACATGCTTGTTAGCAAAGGAACATTCCAACATACAAATTGGAAATACCACAATCAAATAAGTACTACAATTTAAATAGATGGGAAACATTTTGACAGAAAATGTGACACCAGTGTCAGGTGATTTGGAATGACAAAAAATGCTTTCCAAAAGCTAAGCAAAATATTAAGAAACAGGAAAAATTTATTAAAAACAAAGAAAAGGGTACTGTTACCTAATATCAGTCCTCTAATATGGCAGTGAATGCTGAACCTTCTTCTCACAGATGAAGAGACTTGTGGAAACAAATTTTCTATGGAAGGATGCTGAGAATACCATGGACTAAACATGTGAGCAATGACAGTTTTAGAGAAAATGGAAACAAAAAGGACATTTACACTTCATATCAGAAAGAGTGTGGAAATTTATAGGGTACATAATGAGGAAAGAGGGCTTGGAAAATTTGATCATCACAAGACATATTGAAGGACAGAGGAAGACAATGCATAACCAACCTAACAAACTCGTGTAAATGACTGTCAGTACAGAAAGACAAAATTTACTTTATTCATGTTAATAGCGAAGGGGTGTCCAGTTTTTTTATATAAATCCATTGTAAGTTATCCCACCTGTTGAAAGCAAAACAATTTTTTTAACTTTAAAAAAAAAAGAATTTTCTTTTGAAATTTTAAATCTGGAGTGGTTCTTCCCAAAATTACTATAGTTAGGCACTTCAGAATATAAACAATTTTTTTTTTTTTTTTTTTTTTTTTTAGAAATCATGTTGTAAGATCCTATTTGTTTTGGTTTCTGTAGACAAAGTGGGGATCAATTCAACATATTTAAATAACAAACTGGATAACCCCTATTAACTTTGATAAAATTAAAAAAAAATTATATTTGTCATCGGGACCAGTCAGGTTCATTACATTCGCTTACATGCAAATACCCTTATGAATCCATTGCCTCTTGCTCAGCTATGGGTTAAATAGTAGGGATTTATCTGCAAAAATTGTTATTCTTAAAATTGTTAATGGAATATTCATATTCACTTACAAAAAAAAAAAAAGAATTATTCTAAAAAATCAAAAATGTTTCAGATTTAAATTACCCACAAAGTTTTGAAAAGCCATTAAAATAACAAATTAATTAAGTTTTAACCTATAGTGATATAAAAAGATGATTATTTCTGGTCATAGTGCCTATTGTGCAACTCCACCACTTATTATGGAAAAACTGTCAGAAGAAATGAACTTTTTAAGCTTAAATGGCTATCAGAATTTTGGAATTTTGTCTGAAAACAACACAACTATATACAAGTTTCATTTGCAGTATATTGTTTGTCAGATGATGATCCTGGCTCAGACATGATAAGTTTTCAGCTAGGGTATGTGATAAATAATCACAACTCCGAAAGTATGGGTGAGGAGGAAAACCGATGAAAATAATGTGAAAAGCAACAACAAACAAACCCAAAAATGTACACTTCATGTGAGTCTTCCTTCAATACTCTCTGTTCTGTAATAATTGTACTTCCTCAACACTCATTAGGTTTTGGGCCCCACTGTACTTGTGTATATTTTCTGGAAAGTTCTGAATTCAGACTATACTTACCCTTATGCAGATTTTTACAACCCACCTTGCTTATTAAATTTTGAATAAATGACTACCCAACATCTTTATTCAAAAGTATTCATTATTGGCTATTTGGACAAAGACCGTAAACTTTTAATCGGGGATGGAGATACAACTAGTTAGTTTAGTAATTTTTAAATAGCTATGAATGAACTCTCAAAGCTAAGTCAGTTTTATTATATATTTCATCTCAAAAAATGTTAATTAAACAATATTGAAACAGATTTTTCAGAGTATATATAAATATGTACACAAGTTTATTAAAACAAAGAGGGACGAAGAACAAGAATAAGCAAAAAAATATTACTGTAAATTGGTGATTTCAATAATATAACATAGAAACAAGCAAACCACTAAAAAGTGCAAACCAGTTATTATAATTTGCTTTTCAAAGCTAATCAAGAACAGAACAGAACATACAAATATATGCACAATTACTAAAAAGAGGAAAGAGAGAAAAAAAATACTGCCAGAGAATCAACAGTATAAATCAGAGATTACATTTAGACCAAGCAACAATTCCATCTGCATATGGAGGGAAGGTTGCTTAGACTTAATATAAAGAGACTCAAGCACTACCAAATAGTAACTGAGACACTAATAACACTAGGCAACCTTCCCTTTGTAAGCATAATATTTGCTGAGTTCAAATGTAATTTTTGTGCATTATATTTTGCTGATTCTCTGTTTGCACTTTCCTTTTTTTAGTTGTTGTCAACATATTTGGTCCTCATAATTTAAAGAGTGATGAGCAATAACTGGTTAACCTTTCGTTTGTTTTTGCCATTTCTTTATTACATTTTTGGATCCTCCACATTAAAGTGAGTAATAATTTTTTTGTCATTGTGTGTATTAGGATTATGACTTTTTGTAAAATAGTTGATTTCCTGTATCATAATTCAATGAAATTTTGTACCAAAATAATGAAAAAGGACTTAATACAGGTTATTTTTTAAAAAAAATGTTACCCACCCCAACACACAATTTCTAAAATCATATATTAGTAGTATCATGACTACCTGGAATCTTTTAGAACTTGTTTTTGTTATTTCTAAGTTTGTATGTTATGCTATAGCTATAAACTGTTGTATTTGTTAAAAATACATAAGTACTATCCAAATACATCATTAGCAAATTGAAAAATAAGGCTTCTGCAAGTTTTGTTTATTTGTAAGGTTGTATGTTGTAAGAATTAGCCAATTATATCATTAGCAAATTCAAAAATAAAGTTTCTGAAATATTTTTTTTTACCTTTATTGCATATATGGTAAAATAATTTTTGATTTTGGGGTAACCTTTATTCATGAACTAAAACAAATTAATGCCCTTTTCATTACTTTTGGACAAATGTTCATTGATTTAGGACACAGCAATATAAGGTTACAAAAAACATCCTAATCCTAATGTGCATATATTTATATATGCCTTTAAAATGTCCATTTATCTTGGATTTTTTAAGGCCTAACAATAGGCTGGTGTTCGTAAGCAGGTCACTATATGCTTTTGTCATGTCTCAGAGTGTATCTTCTGTACATATTATTTTTAATAACTAAGTAGATATGGAATCTTTTTTTATTTTATTTAATGTCAGTACATGTGAAAATAGGCCCATATGAGATCAGTAAATACATCAGGTGGTCTACTCTAGATAGGATAGGTAAGTTTGAATAATTTTCACTATAACCGGAAAAACATTCAACCATGACTGTTCAAGTCTATCCCCCTCAAGTAAAGATGTTTACTTGACAAAGACTCCCTGCCCAACCTAAAAATGCTCTGAACAAACTCTGCAATCATATGTCAATTCCTATATTTTCAGATAGTCTAGGAATCACAGGACTAAATATTGAAGTATTGTATTAAAATATCATTAGAAAAGGCTGGAGTGATGATAAAAATCTAAAAATTCCCAGATATTGTTCATACCTGAGAAAGGTCAAAGAACGCCAAACACCTTAACCGAAATGCTGTATTAAGCAGGGATGAAGAGGATGGTAATGGCACAATTAGCAGAGTTTCATGGACTAAAGAGCATTACTGTCAGTTGAAATTTATAAGATCTTTCTCTCAAAAGGGTTTTTCAGAAAAAGGTTTCTCAAGTTGAACTGCTATTGCTCTTTCTAGTACTGACAGGTGCTTCCTTCATCTAGTGTAGATGGTCAACATCTTGATCATGCCATTATTTTCCCACCAAAGTTCATGTGGTATCCATTGTAATTGTTGTTACTGATGTTGAAAGTCTTTTGGTAAGGTTTTTCATTTGTGCAGCCCCTGTCCATGAGATCTGATGAAGAATTGTCCTCTCTAAGACCTACAGGGTTCATTTACTTGAATCCATTTTTAACACACTGATCTGAAAGTTTACACATATCTGAATGATTTAAATGCCATTCATAACATCCATATTAGTGTTGGTCAGACAAGGCTACTTAGAAACATGACTCAAATTCTTAGGCTAATATTTTTGGTTGTGTAGCAACTTGCGTTGTTGGACAAAACTAGTACTAGGGCAAACTAAATTTGTTATAACTGATCCATACACCAAGGTATTTAGTAATCATTAATTTGACATTCTGAAAATATTGCATGGTTGAAAAATATATATAAAAATCACATTTTATGTTTTATATACCCGAGTTTAACTTGATTGTTGTTAGCTTGAATTACGGTCAATGCAGATGATTTATGTTCAACCAAAAAAGAATGAGATGCAAAAAGAATTCTTAAAGGAAAATATTACTTTCCACAATACAGTAATTTGAAAATATTGACCTATTATGACTTTAATTTTGAAAGTCAGATAATGTAGAATGTTATGATAGAAAAAAAAAAGCTTACAGCTGGCAATAATAAGCATTACTCTTATTAGAGTAAAGGTCAGGTGTGTGATTATGGTTAAATAAAATTAAAAATTAAATAAGTTTCCAGTAATCTTTTTGTTTGTTTAAAAAAAAAAAATGAAAGAAAAAATAAGTGGGAGTCGTTAAATCAAGAAACTTAAATGAACAACATTAGAGAGAGTGTCTAACTACCTTGATAGAAAGATGATCAACCAGTGCATCATGCCAGCTACGAGCTGTGGGTAGGAGACCTGAACACTGACTGAGAAGGTCGAACGACAACTGGAGACTGCATAAAAAGAAATGGAAAGATTTATTTAGGGACAGGCTGAATAGACACAGAAAAGGGACCAGATAGTTGAAATAAAGTCAGAGCATTAATACACATTTTGATACAAGGAATATTTTACATACAGGAGGGTGGATTTTGATACATGACACACATACACAGACACACACACATATACCATTTAAGTGAAGTTAATGTATAGGTAAGTGAAATACATCAGTATATATGAATGTATTTGTCTACAATGTTTTTATATATATATATATATATATATATATATAGTGTGTGTGTTAGTATTGACTTAAAAAAAATCTCAGAGTTAATAACAAATCTTGGGTTCTAAGATTCACTAAACTCATTCTTGCATTATTGATGGTGTTAGTACAATGCTTTGGCTGATCTATTCTACAGCCTTCTTCAGGCAAGTAATTCATAAGGTTGATTTATTACCTACAACTTTTTAAATCTGTCATTGTTTTCTGTTAAAAAAAAAAAGATAAAAAGAACATTCTTTTTTTCTTTTGAATTATTCACCTGAAGCTGGCCGGAAAGGGGATTAACCAAAACATTGTGGTAACAACAAAAGCAACAAATCTTGGAATGTTAATGTTAAATTTGTTAAATTTAGATATGTTTACAATTTTATATATATATATATATATATATATATATATATATATATATATATATTTACTTACTAAGAATAGCTCACAATAGTAGAGTGCCTGAAAGGATTAAATGCAAGATGGTAAGAAAGTGGATGGAGAGAAATATTAGGAACCATCACATTGTATTCATGAGAATTTCATGTGTTAAGTCATATACATAAATAAACTCTTACTGATAAAGAAGATTTGAAATGAACTATCCTTAAAAATATGAGTAATATATATATATATGTATATGCAGAGTTAAAAGTACAAGTGTACATACACATTGTGTGTGTGAAAAATGGTATATAGTGAAGATATTGGAACATCTTTGAAAAAATAAAAATCCAAATTTCTCACCATCCTTTATTCATTCAAATTAAATTCAGCAGGAAGACTTGAGGCCAATGGACATTTTTTTTCTCAAAAGCCTCTACCCTAATAGGTATTTTTCACAAAGATTACTTCAAAAACTAATGTTTACTTTGTTTTCATCTGAATGAAGAAACTCTTTAGTATGATACTTGGATAATGGACTTTAAGTTTTTAAAAGGAAACCATTGAAGAAAATTAGCATGGATATAGACAAAATTTCTAAAAATGAAACCCTCAAATGTCTCCTATCAGAGAGGATTAAATTTTGTGTGTGTGTATAAAAATAAATACTTTGAATAAATGTTTAATAATGATTATTTATAAGCTTAAACATTAGTCCAAACGAAAATCAAGTATACATGCTATCAAGATTTTGAGACATTGATGTGTACTCTAGTATATTAAACAGGCAGTAACATAGATCTATACATACACACAAACAGGAATTGTGAAATGTTTGAATTCAGGTCAGATTAGTATTATTTAGGAACAAAATTACAAAATTAGTACAATAATAGAATTACTGATATTCATGTTTTATTAACTTTGCAAAAATGCCTATACAATTGTATTAACTTGATTTTATAGTAAGACTTCATTTATACAAGTGATTAACTGTAATATATATGTGTATATAAACAGTGACATCTCTATAATGAGCAGAGGTTTAGATTCCCTTAGAAACGACTCTTTCAACATCTTTAATTTGATTTAACTATTCTAAAAGATAATGAGCTTCTGTGATGGAGAATAATAACAAATTGCAAAGCAAGAAAAGATAGGAAATTGTGAAGGGCTATGATTAACAATATCTTGATGGGACATGGAATATAAAAGAAAATTCTAAAAGAATCAGCACATGTGTGTATGAGTTGTTATATATTTATTTGTTTTATTGATTATAGATTTAAGTATTATCTCTCTCTCTCATATATATATATATATATATATAGGCGTAGTGGATAGTGGCTCGGAGTGAGGAATTGGAGAGCTGAGTTCGAATTCCAGTCAAATCCATTATATTCACTTATGTGCTAATAGCCTTGAGAAAGGTATAAATCCTTTTCTTCTCCCTCCAGCTATGAGTAAATAGCAGGATAGACTGGTTTCCATAGCCTTGGATAGCAACTGGTCTGCGAAAAGGACAACTCTGAATTCAAAATCTGTGGAGGGTTGTTTGGGGATCTTGTGGCATGTAATGCACCAGCTCTCTGTATCTGGCCCTTCAAAAAGTGTGGTTTCTTCTGCACAAAGCCTTCACCATGATAATCAAAACATATGTGCTGATGAGTGGCTGATGATTCCTAGCAATTGAGTTGCTTGACCCTCATATATGAAATACAATGGCAGAGTCCACCATATATATATATATATATATATATATATATATAGTTGTGATCAAATATGCATCAGATTTCAACAGAATAAGATAAAGGGCAAATAGGAAATTTGGGAAACGTTTCCTATTTGTTCTTTAGCTATATATATATATATATATATATATATATATGCACACAAGCTTACATTCCACAGAAACCATAATTTCACTATTTGATTGATTGTATTTTCAAATCAATTGTGCTTGGTCATTTACAAGTGTCATGTCAAAGGAAAAAAAAAACAAGAAATAGTCACCCCAAGTATTTTTTTTATTATTTTTTACATTCATATATCACCATTTGATGTTGATGTCATGTGACTTTAATTAGACAACTAAAGCTAAACAAATGCTTTAAAATGCATTTTGGTATGAGTTAAGGTAAAACATGATCAGTGATTTTCTCCAAAATAAAGTTTATGAAAAAAAAAATGAAGAAAGAAAATGCAGTAAAAAATTAACAATTTTCAAATCGTTAAGTGATTTGAGTAATGTAAACTTTACTCAGTCAAAAAAAATATGTAAAACCTCAAAGCTTTATGTTATTGCTTTATTTATATAACATTCCATTTGGGCAAAAATTAAAAATCTAACTTCACAAATGCTGAGTGATTAAGTGATTTAAATAAAGTTTCTATGAAAAAAAAGTAACCATTTAATGCTTTTAAAAGTGATAAGTGCTTTAAGTAAAAAGGAGAAATAAATTAAAAACTCAATATTTGACATGTAAACATGCAGCGGTTAGTTGTTGTATTATGTGCAGTGATATCAGCTATTTGCTGAAACGAACCAACCTTAACATATGGTTACATTTCTTTTTCTATCTTTTCAGGAAAATGGGCAATCATGGCTATCCACAACTTCCTATCCTTTGTCAATCTCAGCAATACTTATCACCAACTATTTACACAAGTGCATCAGGAAAGCTGTTCAATGTTTCCTGCTACCCATCTTGTCTTCAGGATGTCCTGTGAGTGCCAGATTCTCAAAGCACCTCTTTCTTCATGTGTTCTAGAAATTTCAACTCCATCTTTCTAATTCTAAACGTAAGTGTATTTTTCCTTCCAAATTCCTTAAAACTTCCCCTTTACTCTCTTGTTCCATCCACGGTATTCTTAGTATCCTTTGGTAGGCTCCTCTTCATCTGTAATTGACAAGCATTCACTGCCATAATGAAGGACTGATATTACAAAGAAGTTCAGCTCTTTTCTTTTATTACTAATGTAATTTTCCTGTCTTTTAATGCTTTAACTTTTGGAAAGTATCGTTTGCTATTCCAGTATGCCTAATGATTTCTATGTGATATTCATTATAATGCTTTTCAGAAAGCATGTACAGAAGTTTATCTATTTTGATGTCTTCAATTTGCAACTTGTATCTTGAACTGTCCTTATTGCTGACAACCATACATTGTCTTCTTTATTATTGGTTAGTCCTTTCTCCTCATTTTGTTATTTTGTCTAGAAGGTCCTGTAGTTTTCATTTCTGTGTCTGCCATCAACACAGTATAATCTTTATGACTATAAACATTAATTAATCAGTAAGGGAACACTTTGGTTATAGGAGTGGTTTCCCTGCCGGTAAAAGAGAATACAGATCAATTTCCAAATGGCAGGCACATTTTTCTTGAGTAGGACTTCTAAATCTCAGTCAGTTAAAATTTCACTATTTTAGGAAGAAAAAAAGAACAGGGATATCAACTCAAACGTTTACCAACTAAAAATAATTATGATAATAAAAAATTTTGGATTTAAAAATTCATTAAAAAATTAGTGCTAACTGCATATCTTATGTTGTTGAGATTGATTAAGAGTAAAAAATTGAGAATCAAGTTCTGACTTTGTGACTCACAAGACCATTGTATTATTACTATGAATGAACTGTTACTATTACTCTTGAGAAAGGCATGAATTCCTTCATCCCTGTGTACAAGTATCAAGACAAAATATCTTCTCACGATGGATCATAATTGTTGAGTGGCAAGGGGAAATAATAGATGAGTGAACACTTGGGGAATAAAATCAATCTCTCAGTAATATACTTGTCCAGGCAGCAAAAATCTGTTACCCTTATAGTCAACCTTGACATATTTTTTAATCATTTCACTCCAGGCAAGGTGGAAATGCCACTATTATGCAAGGTGTTACAGATAGTGAAATAGAAGATTGAGAATAGGGAGGATTGAGGAAAGGACAAAAGATGAACTGGATTCAGAAGATGGTGACTGAGGTTGCATTTAAATTTTTGAAGATTGTTGTTATCTGAGAAGTAAGTAAATGGAAGGGAGTTAGACAGGTGGGAAGTGCAAGAAAATAAACATTTGGAGTAAAAGTGATCACCGGAGCAGTTGCCATGAAAATAATTGTAGAAAAGACAGAGAGACACCACGTTGGTGAGAAAGTGATTGAAGTCGACATTCCTGGTCATGAATGACTACATTACAGATACTACTTTGGATTTTGTCAAGAATCATCTCTGGATGAGCAGCAGGAGAACCAGAACAGATAAGGTAACGGTATTCAATGCACGGATGAATGGTAGATTTGTAAATGTGCAAGATGAATTCCGGTAAGAAAAATTTTCTGGCATGGCACAGTGACCCAACTTTCCTTTTGATGTAATCACTCCACTTCAAGTTAGTAGAAAACGTGAGGCCAAGAAAGTGCAGTGTGTTGCTGTCCTCGAGTCTAGCATCAGCCATGCTGATGGCAAGCAGACAAGGTTCTCTATGGTGGTTAAATGAAAACAGTTTTTTGGTTTGGAGGCATTCAAATTTACAAGCAATTTCTTGCCCCAGTTAACCACTAATTGAAGATCATTTTCAAGAGCAGCTGACAGGTTTGTCTTGTCAGAAGTGTATTCTCTACAAAATTGCCCAGCATTCACTGCAATATGGTAATATTGATATTATATAACAGTTCAGCACTTTTTCTTTATTTAAAAAAAAAAAAATTATTCCAAGTTTTGTGCTACATTTTCTGTATGCAGTTGTAATACTTTATAGATAAAAATTCCTTCATTTTGACACCTCCAATTTATAATTTGCATTTTGG
Source organism: Acanthosepion esculentum (assembly GCA_964036315.1). Lineage (NCBI taxonomy): Eukaryota > Metazoa > Mollusca > Cephalopoda > Sepiida > Sepiidae > Acanthosepion > Acanthosepion esculentum. The sequence continues at coordinate 67,621,612 of OZ038475.1, forward strand.
GCTGTCTCTCTTGCTAACAAGCAAACATTCTCTTACATTTGATGGTCAACCCTTTCTTCTGTAAAAGTACATCTTTGTTGATCCAAATCTCGTAATCATCTTACAAAATTGAATTCTAATAATGTTGATTGATTGATTTGTTTTTTATGCTTTATTGACGTTTTGCAGGTTATTTAAAACCAGAAATATTTTTAGATTGTAAGTACTTTTGAGAGATAATGATTTACTAATACAAATCTTATTAATTAATCCATAGCTGGGTGGAGAAGAGGATTCATGCCATTCTGAAGGGTATTTGCACATAAGTGAATATAACATACCTGACTGCAATTGGAACTCTACTCTCCAATTTGCAATTCTGAACCATTATCCATTACACCACCCACATATCCAAGCTTACAGAACCTAGTATTCCCAAGTAGTCATCCAGGCTTGACATTGCTTAACTTTGGTGATTGTACAAGAATTAGTCTTTCAATCTGATAGGGCTGTAAGCCCCTGTAATATTGTTGGATAATAATAGGGGTATAAAGATTGGTACAACAATCTTTCAAGTGTTTGCCAGAGGCTACCATGGTTTAAGGTTAGTTTTATAAATGTAAGATTTTACGTAGACTCGGGTACAAAAATCTGCTACCAGTCAGACATAGATTTACTTTAGTAAAGAACAAGTATAAACAGGAGGCAGGAACAACCTCTCTATGCCACTAGAAACTCTTTTCGCCAACTGTCATATAGGACGTACATGAATGGAATTGTCCATCTATGTAAATAAGCAGTATTAGGCAAAGTTGAGGATAGTTAGCATTAGGTCAGTTGCTAGGTGTACCTTTGTGTAGTAAACCTCCTATTTCATTACTTACCTACAAGTTTGTCTTCTGTATTTATTTCCCTCTGTTATCTCAAAAACACAAGATACAAGACATATAACCCCATGTTGCATCTACATTCTTGTTTGCATAAAAACATGGAATGGCTCAATGGAAATGAAAGGTGAAAATAAACCTTATGGGAAGAAATAAAAAACATCAATCCCGTTTTCTATATAGGTGGCTGTTTCTTTCCAGGATTCTCTTACACTAGATAGGTGAGTAGGTGACACTTAGGCTGATATGGCAGAAGAATCCCCAACAAATCAGCTGATCTCTTCAACCAACAAGATCACTCTCTCTTACCATATTGCTGTTCATCTCTACATCACAACATGTGGCTGGCAAATCTAACTGGTGGTAATGAAACTACTTTGTGGGATGGTCTGTTCTTCAGCAAAAGATCCAAAATTACTGTGATTTTCAGTATAAGCCTATGACTGGAAATCTCAAGCATGCTGCCACTTGAGCCCAACAGTTTTCATGTATGTATCTTTTATTTTATTCTGTTTTGGTCAAGTGGATGGCTAATTTGAGGAACCTATTTCACAGACTTTACTGCTGGTCATAAAAACACAAAACACTGAGATAAAATCATTTACCATCCACTTCTATGTGAATGTCCCAATGCATAGTACTACATTCTAGCTGTTCACTTGGGCTGGAACATTAACTTCAAATAAAAAATGCACAGCTGCCTCAGCCATGAGGCAAACTTTGTAAGATCAACAACAAAATTGAACAGAATTTAGATGTTGTTATTAGTGTCAACAACATCAATAAAAGAATAAAACATTACAAAATTAACTAATTGAAAATTAATTTCAAATTAAAAAAATAAAGCATATTTCTTTCTTCATTAGAGCAAAATAAAAATACTTTAGAATTATTGAATTCCATCTTTAAGAAAATCTTTGATTAAATGTTTTTATTATATACTTTCATAATGAATGTAATTTGTTAATTTTCAACATTTCAATTTGATTCTAAATATTAAACATCTACAATTTCTCAAAATCTGTATTGATATTTCATAAATATATCATAGTATGGTATAAGGCCACAAGTGTGGACACCCAATAAGTACTCAATGTAGTATAGGAGGCATTATTAACTTAACTCTTTCTCCACAGCAACAAATTTTAAATATTTAAGCCTCACTGAGTCAGCCATATTTGTTAACCATTATACCATGAAAGATGCTTGAATGGGTGTTTAGTAACCACAGTCATTGTAGAGAGCCAAGTAGGTTATGTTGCAGCATTATTTGCCAAAGCCTTCTGGAGAATAATAAACAAATGTTGAGCTGTCTTTGCATTAAAATCAAATTAGCTGTCTTTTCACCAAGTGTGAGGTTATTTTCTCATAGTAATAAATAGCATAATGCATATCATCTTTATTAACTACTTTTATTGCTCTTAGTAGGGGAATTTTACTGACTACTTGTCAGTGAAGGCAAGAGAAAAGTGAGTGAAAGAGATTTCCAATCCTTTTGCTTGTTAATATATATCAATTTTTGGATCGCTGTGTTTGCTTAGATGCAAAAATTCTCACTGAAAAATTTTGTTTGAGAGAAATTGATTCTTTTGGACAAGGATATCTCATTATCATTTCATTAATTGCAGAATATTAATTCTTGAGCAAATGAAAAGCACTCGGTCCTTCTCTGGTTAACATTTGCCCCTGACATGAAGTGGAAAGATTATATAGAATCAGCTGCCAGATCTGCTGCTAAGAAACTTGGTCCATAGTGTCGTGTGAGAGAATTTTTCTCACCAGAACCTATTTACATATTTATAGGTCTAACATTCATCCATGCATTAAATATTGCTGCCACATCTGGTCTGGTGGTTCTGTTAAGTATTTAGAGATTCTAGATAAAGAAGATTCTGCAATGTTATTGGTCCTGACCTGGCATCTCACCTTCAGCTACTTTCCCACTACCATAATGTAGCTTCCCTGTACCTTTTCTATAAACACTTTCATGGTGATTGTTCTGATGAACTTTACTCCTTGGTACCTAGACCTTTTTGAATTTAAGCGCAATACTATATTGTTACAGATTAGCTAAAACTGTATTGATCATAGAAAATACTTTATTATTTCTAGATTGTTTTCTTTTCAGTCATCTCTTTCACTTTTCTTACAATTCTGAGATAAATGAAGTCTTACTGTATCCAACTTTGATTTTCCTACATTCATGATTAGCACTTTCAGAATGTTCTTGTTTTTTCACTGATGATTGGAGCTGAAGAATAACAATTATTAGGCATAACTGTTTGAAGAACAAAATGAAGACAAAGCTCGAATTTCAAAAAGGGGATATAATCAACATCACTTGAAAATTAAAATGTTAACATATTCAATACCAAATGGTGTAATATATCTTTATTTCAACATTATTATAGTGGATACTTCCTATTTGAAATAGATGCCCCATTTTTATTTATTAAACAGGCTGATAGACATAACACAAACTATATGTTCAAGAAATGTTACAAAAGAAAATTCTTTTCAATACTTGTTGGGGAACGCATTTCCTTTAATAAGATTTATTGAATATGCACACTAATAATTAGTAATTTCAAACTGAATATGTAAATGAAGAATTATTTTAGATAATTTGTGATTTTACAAAAAGGACTTTTTCTTATTTTATACAGATTTAAGTAATAAAAAAAAACATTGTCATATAATGTCTATATCCCATAATAGTTGTCACATTTTATATATTATAAATCTAACAAATGTTATACAACAGAGTACTATGTGAAGGTTCCATTTTTAGTTCATATAAAAATGCATACATATATTTGTACAGAAATGGGTACCTCACTATGGAATAATAGTTAATAATGTAATTGAACAGTCCATTGCTACTATTGTGAGTTCAATCTGAGGTGTCTCACACTTGTGCTGTACTAATACGAACTTAGTAAAAACCTATACATATGTGTATAGAGTGTGTGTGTGTGTGTGTGTGTGTGTGTGTGTGATATGGTAATAATACATATTTAGAACATTTATCTTACAACATCTTTAAATAAAAGTATATTGCCATTTTGAAATAAATGCACAAGAAAAACAGATTGTATAGAATTCAAAGAAGTCCTCTAAGGCTTTTATAACTTTTCCAAATCTAATTTCAGCTGTAAACATTCATTTTGGTCAACACAGTAATTTGTTTTCAATGAAAATGACAAAATGCCTTTTTGTTGTTGAAAATTATTTGATATTTTTTCTGTCCTATCTTTGTGCCGGGACAATTTGGTGGGATGTGCAGAAAAAGGAGAGAAGACATTTTGTTTTTTCATACATTTGCTGCTATAGAGAGGAAAACAAATAGATGCACATAGGCACATGCATTCAAAGACAGACAGATGCACCCTAAGGCATTGGACACACAAACAAGTAGTGAGTAACAGCTAATAATTTGATCAAAGAAAATAGTGGAAAGTCAAAAAAATATATAGAGAAAAAACTTTCAGAAAGACGGTTGCAAATTAAGACAAAAGTTACAACAAAAATAAATAAAATTAAAAAAAAGTGTAAATAAACCTATGGTTGTCTCGCATTTCAGTGCAACCCAAGTTTTTTTTAATCTAATTTTTATTTATTTTGAAGGATTTAAAAATGATGGCTACTGTTATTTTGTTTAGTTTAATTCTCAGCCTTCCATCAAATTTGACCTTTTCTAAACCTCACTCATTTTAATACACCACACCCTTCCCAATGCAGAAACTCTTTCAACTTGCAGCACTGACCCATCGACCTTTGGCAACGGAGCAAAGAAACAAAAATATCTACAAAATTTGTAAAATAAAAAAATAAACAAACATGGTGATTATTTTCCTGGCCTGATCAATAAAGTCAGTAATGTAAAATCATTTTCATTAATTACCGATTGTAGACTATAATGAAAACTGAACATTAAATAAAAAATAATGCACAAAAAATGTGATTAGGTCACATTTTCAGAGAGAAACATTTATAAAGTTGGCCTTTTATAGAACACATGGCAGTTGAAGGAAAAGTTTTATCTATTTGAAAGTCTTCAATGTCAAAGGTCAAACACTTTTATTAAATAAGTTCTTGAGGAGAGTGACAATCTACAATCTAGAGCAAGGTAACTTGGCTGTCGAGCAAAGGCTGGCAAAGTTAGCCTCACAAATCTTCATTCCTATAAGCAGTCCCCGCTAAATATTCAAATACTTTTAGGTAGAGTAAATTATTAAATAACTATTTAAGAAAATATTTTTGTTCAGTTTAATTTTTTTTTATTTTGTATTTTCAAATTTGATAATGTACATCAAGATCAAAATTGGTCATAAACTTTTTGAAGTTCATGTTTTGTTTATTTTTAAGGAGTAATTTGAATCCAAGAATTCTCCTCCCACTACAAAAAAAAATCTCATGGAATAACCAACAGTTTTTTTTTTCTACCATACTAACAAGACCCGCTTCTTGATAATGACTGGGATGATTAATAATACTTGAACAAAAACAAAACTTCATACAGTATAAATAATATATATATTATCTATTCTTGGCTCAATTTAACAAGCCTTGTTTAAATGAATTCTTGATTTTATATATATATATATATATATATATATATATATATATATATATATATATATATATGTTTTAAGGTTGGCTATATTTATGGGTAAAAGTGCTCAAAATCAGGGATAGATCATGTACAAGCATAACAGTGTGTGTAAGGCCTAAATATTACATTCAAGTATAAAACACTGTTGCCACTTAGTGATGACCTCAGTGGTCAGTGTGATGCTTGAATGAAATATTCAGGCCTTCCACACACACACACACACACATACATACATATATCAGTACTCACTTTTATGCTTACACATGATCTATCCCTGAGATTGAGCACTATTACTGATAAATATAGCATACCATAAAACTATTTTTTATCATCTATATATGAAAGCCTCTAATCAAACTGTTAGATATTTGCACAACTCTCAAGGGAATTTTTTTGTCTACCATAGTGACAATATCCACTTCATATGTGATCAAAAATATTTGAACAAAAAACAACTTCAGATGGTATATAAGAAATTCTGATTCAGATATACATCCCATTAAAAAACTGTAAAAGTATAATAAATTATTAAACAGACAGATCTTGTTGGTTCAATTTAACAAGCCTTGGTTAAATGAATTGTTGCTACCTATATATATATATATATATATATATATGAACATAATAAAATAAGCAGCATATATTTACATTACAAAGAGTCAATCATATATTGCTGATTGATTCAAGGTATGATTGACTCTTTGTAATATATATATATATATATATATATATATATATATATATATTATATGAATAAAAGCCTCCAATCAAACTGTTTGACATTGACACAACTCTGAAGTGTCTGTTCAACTGGTTGTTCAAAAGACTTTGAAAACATTCAGAAAGTAGGAAAATAATGCTAACAAAGTTCCAAAAAAGCAACCCCTAGATTTGACAGGGAAAAAGTAAATATATTGACAAGCTGGTCATTGGTAATGAAAAATCTATTAGACAATCAAATATTAAAATCAAAGCTGGATATAAATTAAATATATATATCACTCTCAAATCACTAAGAAGTAAATATTAGAAAGGTTTCAATTTTCATGGCATGCCCCACACTTGTATTATGTACAAGATAATGTTTAGGAACTAGGTATCTCAGTGGGGAGCAGTGGCACATAAGTTCATCCAATATATATATAATATTAATGTTTCCCCAAGAGCCACTCAAGCTAGAGGGTTACTGTGTGGTGTTGTAAGAGTGTAAGAAAAGGGAAGAATTGCAGTTTATATAGGGAAGATAAAGTTTAACCCTAGACTTGAAGAGGTCAAGATTATAGTTTTGGGGAAGAAACTGTCTAAGTGGAACTTCCTTCTTATAAATGGAGAAATGAAGAGAATTTGCACTTGTATACCATTATTTTCTGCAGAGAATATTATTTTTATAGATCATGACACTACGGAAAATAAGATTGATTTGTTTTCTATGGCTTATCCACCATTGCAGGTTATTTAAAGCCAGAAAATATTTTCTGCTTGTAAGAAGTTTTTATTATTTTTAGGAGATAATAATAATGATTTACTGATAATTAACCCATAGCTGGAGGGAGAAGAGGTAGATTCAGACCATTCCCAAGGGTATTTTCACACAGGTGAATATAATGAACCCAAATGGAATTGGAACTCGGCTCTCCATTTAACAATTCTCTGCCAGTATCCATTACTCCACCCACACATTCAAACTTAGAAGTGTCCACCCATCCAGGTATTGACCAAGCCCAATTTTACTTAACTTTGGTGATTGTTTGAGAACTGGTGTTTCAACGTGATATGGCCTTAAGTCAGAAAATAAAATGTCAGGCTTCTTATCATGGAGCAAAGGTAAGTTAACTAAGCTCATAGGCTATTACTACTGTAATGAAGTAGATAATACTGGGTGCCCCTTATTTTGGGCCTTTTTCCACACTAAACTTAAATAAGTAAATAAATTCCTTCCTAATTGTGATTTTTTTTTTTATGTTGATGATCAGCATATATATGAGGTTTATATATTTATTTATATTACATTTGTTTTATACTAACATTCACCAATTACAAGGCTTAGAGCCACTCAAAGTAGAGAGTCACTGAATGAAATAAATGGTATGGACATAAGGAATAGGAAGTGAAAATTGAGGAAAGATAAGGATTAATCCCAAACATGGAAAGTTTGTAGTATTCTGGAAAGCATCTATGTGGGATTCTGTTCTATAAAGTCATCTTTTTCTATATATATTTCTCCCTTCAGAATGTGGGCCCTCCAGAACTTACTATCCTTTCTTTTTTTCTTTTCTAGTTTTTTCTTCTCACCATTACTTTCAGTCCCTGCTCTGCCATTCATTTACATAGGCTCATTAAATAGATTACTCAGTTTTCCAATGTTTCTTTTGAAAATCAATATGTCCTGTAAGTGTGAAAATCTCCAAACCTACCTTCCTCAGTATCTTTCCATGTTAAATATTTTGTGTGTTTAATATAACAGTGAAATGGAAATATCTCTTGGAAGAACGACAAGCAACAGAATGACAAAGACTGTGAAGGTAAAGTTCATTGCAAGACTAAAGGTGAAGTAAGATGATCATTTCATAGGCAACAGTATCTAAGTGTCTCACATGAAAGATTGCAGTCTTATTTGTTCAAGCCTAAGTAATATAGGAATAAAGGAATTGATTAATTAAACAGTTCATTTTGCTTAGCAAGTAATTTTGTCTAAATGCAGATAAATATTTTATTTGTATGGATTATTAAGTTGATTTGCTTCTCTTCCCACTACAGATGGGAAAGGAAATATATAAATAAACATTGATCATCACCATTATTATTATTTTTTTTTTTTTTTTTTTTGTTAATCATATCACCCCAAGCAAGGCCGGAGGCCACTATCACGCAAGGGGTTAAAGAAGGGTTGGAGGAAGAGCAGATAGGAGTGGCAAGGGAGGGGATGTGGAGAAAGAGAAAGACAGTGGGTCGATCAAGGCAAGGGGGGCCACAAAAGATCCGGAGTGAGAGCAGATAGGAATGAAAAATGAAAGGATGTGGAGAAGGGAAGTGGATAGATCAAGGCAACTGGAGATGTCGATTGACGCTACACTTAAACAGTTGGAGATTGTATTTGTCAGGGAAACGGTAATAGGGAAGGGAGTTCCATAGGTGAGATGTGCGAGACATGAAGCTATTGGAGTAGAAGAGACGTCTACATCTAACAGTTTCCACGGTGTAGGGGTGGGAGCGGGATGCCAGCCTGGTGGGGCGTTTAAATTCACGAGGCCTGGGGACAAGCGAACGCAACTCCTCAGAGCAATTACCGTGGAAGTACTTGTAAAAAAGGCAGAGCGGGGCAACTTTTATTTATGTGTGATGAAGGACATACTTAAAAGAACATATCCAACACGAATTACACTCTACAGGAGTTGTGGAATGGATTTATAGAAACATCACCTTCTATGTGCTGTGTCACTTCAGGATACTGGTGATCTCTACAATTTTCTGTCCTTTGAAGCTCTTAATAAATATTGTCTTTTTGTCATCTCTTGTTCTGCCATCCATATACTAGTCGCTAGATATGTTATACATTGTTTTCCTCTGTCCCTGTTGACTTCAGCAGCCATGAAAGACAGAAGAGATTTGTGTAACTGAACAATGATAGATATGTTAATGAGGACTTTTTCTAAAGTTATAGGCAATTTGGGAAAGAATTTTGGCATTTCTTAAAAATGGAAATTATGGCAGGTTGTCTTATTTTGGATATGACAATGTGTCTCAGTTTTTTTTTTTTTTTAATGGCAAATAAGAGTTTTTTTTTTTTTTTTAATGGCAAATAAGAGAGAAGTTTGTTAATTTATTGATATAACGATGACTACAAAATAAACAAGACTGATTTCGTGTTGGGCGGAGGATAATGTATTCTGCACCTGTTGGGAGATCATTTCCAAATCTCTCTTATCACTTAATGCCTGGGGTTAAGAAAATTGGATGACCTGTGGTATTAGGAACAGTAAACGAAATAAAAATTAAAATAACATAAATTGACAATCATCCAGGAACTTTGAACATCATTTTATTAAACTCAGGAAATTTTTTTTTTTTAAATTTCTACTCACTAAATATTATTTTCTATTGACATAAACTTATAAATCTTTCAGGTGAAATTTTTCAAATCATAAAGGAAAAAATGTTTAAAAATTTTTTCTTAGTTCAATATCAGATAGGATCGAAATTTATTTAACTTGCATTTATTTCATCCTTTTATATATAAAATGATATTTTTTAAAAAATATGATTCCTTCGCTACATAAGAGTTTTCATGTTTCAAAAACAAGAACTGGAACCCTCAATATAATTATTAAAATTAAGTTGAATTAAGGTATCGAGTCCCGTTTCATCCTCAACCTTTCCGAAGGTGACTGATCTGTAGATAAAAACTAACTGTTCGACCACCTAACCAAAATGGCCGCCCCAGCCGTTTCCATAGTAATTAATGTTGCAAAGGACCATACTTATAAACACACACAAACCACAAGATAGCTTATTCCTAAATTTTCGCTTGAGGATGAAATGGACTTGATACCTTAATTCAACTTAATTTTAATAATTATATTAAGGGTTCCGGCTCTCGTTTTTGAAACATGAGAACTCTTATGTAGCAAAGGAATCATATTTTTAAAAAAATATAATATAAGCTCTACTTCTGTATGGAGCACTGTCTTTTTAAAAATAAAAATAAAAATACTAAAGAACTCTGGATTATTTACCTAACGTGTTCTTTCCTATTTTTCTGCATACCTGCACATACATACATATATATATATATATATATATATATATATATATATGACACAGGTAAAAAAACAAGCTAAAGAGTAACCACTCAGCTGTCAATGTGTCTCATACTAACTTCAAGCAAGTTGTCCTGGATAAAAATAACTGGAGACATTTGCACCAGTATGGTATCAGAAATTTCGAAATCAGTTGTATTAACTGGCTAAGAGATGGAAGACAACAGTGAAAAGTGTCAACAAATATTCCTGTTGCTATTGTCAATGTTGCACAATAAGTAGACTTGTATGCAGGTCACATACAACACAAGCATAAAAAGTGAAGGAAGTTGTTGGATCCTCATAAGTTGAAATCGATGGGAGAATCAATCATCATATATATATATATACACACACACACACACACACACACACACACACTATAGTACTCCGGTACTATATATGGGCACAAGGCCAAGTGGTTAGAATGTTCACATACTGGCCATGAGACACGGGTTTGAATCTCACCATGGTTGATTTGTCAGGAAGGTGACTTCCTGATGTTATCGAACTGGAGGGGTTCGATCCCAGCATGCGGCACCTTTGGAAAGTGCCTGAAAACCATGCTACGGGTTGCCCCAAGCCCTGTGAGTGAAACTGGGTAGACAGAACCCTTGGGCCCATTGATAGCTGTGCTAGCACAAAGTCACAAGTCATTGTGGCTGAGGGCTCGAGCATGCTGGACACTAGATAACACGCTCTTTCCTAGAAACTGTAACTAAGGTCTGCTCAGCATGGTTGCAGTATAAGCCACAAGTGGGTTCTGTGGGTGTTGAATAAACACAAATGCGCCTGAGAACGCGTCTGCAATAGGGATTGGCTAGCTGCCCTAGTAGACGGATATCCTCGAATACAATTGGCCAGTTATATATATATATATATATATATATATATATATATATACACACACACACACACACAGAGACAGACATTTTTTTATCAATTCATCCTAAGCAAGGCAAAAATAGCACTAAGACATATGGGGCTACTTGAAGTGAAAGAGATCGAAAAGAAGGAACTGAAAACCCAATCCTAAACAGGAAACAAGGGATAAACTTTTCTGTTCAAAAGACAAAAGAGAAGTGTGATCTGGATCAAAATTTATGTTAGTTTATGTAGCCTATAGGCACATCATTAAGTCTATAGCCTAGTATGATAAAAATAATTAATTTTAAACAAAAAATATTTATTTTTTAAATTAATTTCCTTCCTTATCAATATACTTAATTCAGTAAGGAATGTTAATCATGAATTGAACAAGTTACAGTGAGAATTACAGGAGGTTTAAGTTAATAATAGGCGCAGGTGGATTCATACATTTCCCAATGGTATTTGAATGTGAACTGAAGTGAATGTAATGAACTCTACCAAAATTCTAACTAGGCTCTCAGATTCCTCAATTTGAGGCATTATCCATTACTCCCCTGTGCCTCCAATATTTTATATATATATATATATAATATATATAATCTTTAGTTTATATGTTATTTTTATGGATACAACTTATTTGACAAAACAGAAAATATATTAAAATATTTGTTGGATTTAATCCATTTTATATATATATATATATATATATATATATATAATAAAAGGAAAGAACAGTAAGATATATAATCCGGTGTTCTTATAGATATTTTTATTTGTACACAATAGTGCTCAATGTAAATTTACAGAGCATTAATATTATCAATTAACTGATTTAAAATATGTTTTTCGCTACACAGTAATAACCATGTTTCAAAAATGGAAGCTAGAAGCTTTGAATTTAATTTTGTTATTAAATTAACGACATTAGTTCCATTTCCTTGTCAAGCGAAGACTCCAAAATTCGCTTGACAAGGAAATGGAACTAATGTCTTTAATTTAATAACAAAATTAAATTTGAAGCTCTCAGCTTCCATTTTTGAAACATAGTTATTACTGTGTAGCGAAAAAAAAACATTTTAAATACTATTAAAGATTTATGGGTAATTTTAGACATTGTTCAATATCAGAATTATTTATATCAACTGGTCATGTTTTATATATATGTGTGTTAGTGTTTGCATTAGTTGCTTCATATGTATACTAATATTGATATATATCTAATCTCAGAAATAATTATATGAATAGATACATAAATTTCATGAGCATTAAAGCAATCTTATATATATATATATATATTGCAATGAATCATTCATAGTAAAAAGTAAAGTTAATGATATAAATGGCAAAATCCTTTCGATAACTAAATTTTAAAGATGCATTAACCTACTAATCACTTGATGAATGTTATGATCCTTGTTTTTTAAATTTATAAACTGTATTAGATCTTCCTTAAATACATAAGGATGTAATATAAATTAACTGCATCACATATTTGAGATATATAGGGCACGATGGGTAAATGGTCTCCATTTTTATTTTTAATTTCATGTGTATTGTTTGTTTTTGATTTTCTCAACTGCACAGTATAGTAGGGTCAGTTCAGCACCATCTGGGCAATAAAGAATACTACGACGTAATTCATTCCACCAGAAATTTGTTAATGGCATACTGTATGGCTTGGCATTCATGCTAGAAGCTCCAATACAGATATTTCAGTGTTTTGGGGTGACAATCTGAGGGAAACAAATGGTTAGGATAGTTTAGCACATTCACTTAATAATTGTCATGCCACTTACAGATTATCGTCTGTTTAGGCCTCACAAACAAAATTTATCAGGGAAAAAGTTCTACACAGATGATATTGCTGTTTGTTATTTGATGCTATGAGGGTTGGCCAGCTAATGTACTCTGCTACACTTGAATATCTTTTAGTTTACTATCTAGTATGTAAACTTAGATTTATATCTTGGTCAGCCTATGAACTTTCTAGCTGACCCTCACATATCTGTCTATATCTCTGAGATGAGGTATTATGATTACTTGCATTTTTTACATTATTTGGACTGTTATCCTCATCTTCATTGCCATGTTCATGATGTTTCGGCCGTTGTACACTCTGGCCTTCTTCAGGTGATTGGAATTTCAAATCAAAGCCTTTATTTCATCCACTGGGGTAGATTGTAACAGTCTGAATAATGTAAATAATGCAAGCGGCATCCATATGTTGTTCAAGGAGTGTATTAACGTGTTGGTACGTCAGTGGGCCAAGTGCTCCAATGTCTATCTTGATCACAGGGAAAACATCAATGCTGGTAACAGAGGTACAGTGTTTTATTTTAAGCATCTTTTGTTAAAAAACAATACATTTTGTATTTATTATATTTAACTATCTCTTTTTCTAATGTACTAAAATTCTTTTTCAATTGTGATTGTTGCATGTGGCTTCATGTTGTGTAGTCCCAAGCTTTTGACTAACATGAGTCAGAATCATGGTGTATGAAAATTAAATGTATTTTTAGAAGTAGATTGTGTACTTACATTTATTTTAAATTAAATTTCTCATTCAGTTTGACATAACAAATCATGTGGCACCATTATGTAATAACATGTTTGGAATATCTTTCTTTCATATGTATTCAAGAATGTGAGGTCTCGGATAAGAGGTATTTTTATTCATAGATGGTTGTTTTAGTTGGTTGTAAATGGCTTCTGTAATCTTTAGTTATTAAATTTATAAAGTATTCTAGTATTATTAAAAAGGCACTGTCTAATATTACTATAATTATTGTACTAGCTGTGTTGTCTAATTGTACATGAGTCTATGGGAAAGTGTGGGTGTATTTTTTTATGAAAATTATGAGACAATCTACTACTTAAAACAATTTTTTTTCTCATCACTTTCATCTCCAAACTACTACTTCATGTGCTGTGTTCCCTCAGGGCCATAAGCAATCATGGCTCTCCAAAACATCCTGTCCATTGTAGCTCTTAATAAACTTTGTCTTTCTTTTATTTCTCCTAAGCTCTGTGGCACCATCCATTTACTCACTCGCTAAGTATGTTATGCATTGTTTTTCTCTGTTCCAATTTCTCTCTGTCTTGTGAGTATATGCGAGTTAAAAGCTCTGGACTACACAACATGAATTTTGACCAATTTATCCACACACGACAACTATATTTTTGAAAGATTATGTGTACATTAACAAAAAAATATTATTAAATATAATAGACTAGACACCAAATGGCTATTGTTTTTAACAATACATGTTTAAAGGAAAATGCATTGGTATTTTTAAAGATAAGAAGGGCAATAAATTAATTTCTTATCAAATCTGACAACCAGAGGGTTTTAATTGTTATCCACAGACAGACTGTTTTGCTGTATCACAGCTCTTCAGTGTGGCTAGATGTCTGGTTGCCTCTAGCTAGGATCGAAACCCAACTGAATTGGCCTCAGCCGGAAATTCTACCACTAAGCCGTCGGCACACGGCAGGGATGAAAGTGAATTTTAGCGTATTTATTTTTAGATAAACACACAGTGTCTGACAGGACTCAATTCTGCCAAAGAGTCATGCTATATTAGCTTTAATAGTCACTGTTTACAAACCCACGCTTCCTTCTCACAGAGCTCAACCGAAATTAATTTTTAGGAGCCTATATATATATATATATATATTAATTAGAGCCATTGGCGCCTGTTGGATTTAAAAACCCAACAAATATGACTAGTGTGTATAAATGTGGATATATGGTGATAACACTTAATTTTATTAAAATATCAAACTCAGTTTTATATTTTCATCTTTTGATTCTCCTCATATTTCTAAACCTGACAAATTGTATTTATTTATAACTTGCAGACTAAATCATTTAATTTAAGAAATAATGCTTATGAATAATTATAAAAAATTACAAATTATTATTTACATACACATCCATGTACACCCACTCACTGATATGTGTAATCTCAGTTGCTAAGAAAAATTCTATCTTTTTCAACTCTATTGGGTGATGGAGCTGTCAGTAACATTCATCGTTTGCAAACACAATGTTTTTTTTTTGTCTTTCTTTGGGAAAATAAACTTGTCTGTAGAACAAATGTTTCAATTAACCAAATTAAAAGGTGTGTAAAATCCTTTTTGCCAAATCAAATTTGCCTTGCTTCCTGCAAGCCAACGATTTTTCACACATTGCATCTGTCACATTATGAAGAATGATGTCTTTGTGAAAATATTCTCCAATGTCATATTATGGCTTCTTCTGGCCATTGATTCATAAACCGACTTTTATCCATAACAACAGAGTTTATAATAATTTTTCCTGGGGGAACAATTTTTTTTTCTTTCATTCTTAAGAAATCTAAAAATATAGCAAAATTCAAGTTTTGAAAATAACTTTGTTTCACCTTCAACATTTTCCAGTATAAAATCTAAGGAAAAAAAAAAAACAGTACACATTAGTTGAGTCTTTTTTTTAAGCATATTTCTCAACTTTACAGCATATTATTTAAATTTATTATTATTATTATGATGATGACCATTTCTTGAACATGTTCAGCATTCTCAAATTATAACAATTAATATCCGGTTTTAATTGTTCAGGTGAGCTCTTTGCTTAGTACCTAAACTTTTTGAATAGTACTAGACTAACGGAGAGATCTCATTTATTTAGTAGTACTAGACAGACGTAGAGATCTCATTAATTTACACTAAGATGTAGCTGTAGGTTCAATGCTAACAGTTTCTTTTTCTTGCACTTTTTGCTTGTGGAACTCCATTCTTGCTACATGCCTTCCAGACAACTTTAATCTGCAAAATTTTAAATGCAATGTCAATCACTATCTACTGTCCTCCTGATTACTCTTTTCTCTTCCTGCTCATTATTAATGATTCTGTTCTTAATTCTTCCATACCCAGTAATTCAATTGTGTATAAGTAGCTTTACTGCTTTGCATGTGGTAAAGCTGATTTTAAAAAAAGTCCGAAAAAGCCAAGATGTTTGTAAAAAAAAAAAAAATAAAAAAAAAAATAAAAAAATTTTTCTTGTCAGATAATTAAGGTAAATTAACTACCTTTTTGAAAAAAAGTAGTTCTATCAATTTTTACTTTTTTGATTCAACAAGTATTTGTATGTTTTATATTTGGTGGAGATATATATATATATATATATATATATATATATATATATGAAATGTGAATTTTGTTTTATTTGCCCAGGGACGAATAAAAGAAAAATGTATTATGTGTATTAAAAAGTTCTTATTTCAGAGTATTTTATTTTAAATACTTGTGTGTGTGTATATATATATATATATATATATATATATATAGTAGTGATGTTATAACATGTTTATGTTATTTTTGAATAAATTATATATATATATATATATATATGTAAAATGATAAGAAGATGGAGACTTTAATTATCTATTTTGATTATAAATTTATTTTGTGAACACTGAGATGTTCAACGCTTTGGATTGAAATCTCCTCCGTAGTCTACATTTAGCTCTCCCTGGAATTATCCTTTTCCGTCACAAACTGGTAAGATATATATAAAATAAGAGAAATATATTCATGAAACTGTTTATAGAATATTATCAATCTCAGAATTCTTTTATCAAATTCCATGCATTTTTCAATCATTTGTTTTGCTATTTATTTTCTTCTGTTGCCATAAAAAAAACAGTTTCTCCTTTTGCAGAAAATTGAATGCCACTTTTTTAACCTTCATTACTGATCCTTACATATTCTCTGAGTGTTCTCATGCATGGCTATTTATAAAGTTTCTCTCTGCAGCTGCAATAAATATCTTATTGTTCTCAACTCATAGTTACCTCTACTTCATCTTCTGCGTGCCGTCTTCCTTCAGGACATGGGGTAATCATGGCTCTTTACAAATTCCCTTGCTTTGTAGTTGTTAAATTTTGTTTTTTCAAAATCTGTTCTGCCATCCATTTACTCAAGCTTGCCAGGTAGTTTATACATTGTTTTCTTCTGTCCCACTTGCTTCTATATTTTCTGCCAGTGTCAAAATTTCCAAGCCTTCTTGCCTCATTATTTGCCCTATAAATTTCAACTCTCTTTCTGATGTTAAGTATAAGGGTTCTTTTTGTTTCCATTTTCTCTAAAATTTTGTCACTGCTCACATGTTCAAATCCATGGTATTTTCAGCATCCCTCTGTAGAACACTTCTGTTGTTTCAAGTTACTTCATCAGTGAGGAGACTGTCCAGTATTCATTGTCATAGAGAAGGACTAATATCACATAACAGTTCAGTACTCTTTTCTTTGTTTGTAACAAATCTTTCCTGTTTCTTAATATTTTGCTTAGCTTTTGGAAGGCATCTTTCACTATCCCAATGTGCCGTCCAATTTCAGTGTCACATTTTTTTCATCCTCTGTTAAAACACTTCCTAGATATTTAAATTGTTGTATTTGCAAAATAAAAATTGATATCAAAATTGAGCATCTTGGGCCAGTCCTCTTGCTGACAACCATACATTCTGTTTTCTTACAATTGATGTTTAGTCCTTTCTTTTCACTTTCCTTTACTACCTTCTGTAGTTTCCTTTCTGCATCTGCTATCAATATATTATTAGCATAGCTAATGTTAAGTTTGTGGCTGCTAATAATGAATCCTGGTAGGACTTCTAATTCTCTCGGCAGTACCTCAGAAAACAGAATATGACCTCCACATAAAATGAAGCATTGTATTATTTGCTTTTTGTACAAGGATATCACCTTGTCTTATCATTAATTGTGGGTTCATTAATTCTTGGAAAAATGAAAAGCACTCAGTCCTTCTCTGGATAATGTTTTCTCCTGACATAAAGAGGAAAGTTTATTTTCAATCAATTGCTAGGTCTTCTGCCAGGAAACTTAATTCACTTTCTCATTGTAGACAACTTTTCTCTCCAGAATCTATTTTACACATTTATAAGTTTACCATTTATCTATGCATTGAATATGGCTGCCACATCTGGTCTGGTGCTTCTGCAATGTATTTAGAGATTCTTGATAAAATCCAAAGAAGAATCAATAATGTTATCAGTCCTGACATCTTGGCTTCAATCATTTTCCCACCGCTGTAATGTAGGTTCTCAGTACCTTTTCTGTAAATCTTTTTATGGTAATTGCTCTGATGAACTTTCCTCTTTGGAATCTCAACTTTTTACAAATGTAAATGCAGTACTAGTTCAGCAGCTGGATTTCATCATTATGCAGTTACTAGATGTAACCATAAGTTCTATGCTAACAGTTTCTTCTTTTGCACTTCTCACTTGGGGAAATCTCTTCCAGTTTCTTACTTTCCAATCAACATTGATCTTCAAAAATTTAAATACAATAATTATCTCTGATCTTCTGCATTCTAGTTCTTTTATTATCCTCTCCCTGTAGAAGTCAAATGACTTACCTTCTAACATGGCAGCCCCCTTGTGTTTAAGCTACCTCATTTATAGGAGAGTACCTAATACAGCAGGTGGGTTAGTCCACTTTACTAGAATGGACCTGCCCAACACATTTATATGAGTGGACTCTATTCACTCATATATCTCTCCATTAAATCACTCAGTGCTGCTTTTCAACTTGAAGTGACTACACCAGTCTACCTGTGTGTAAGACCACTTGCAAGTTAACCAATATTCTTAACGGTTTATTTTTTCATATTCTTTCACTCAGTAACCCCTTTCATCTTAATGGATTTATTGCCTTGCATGGAGGGGGGAATCATTAAAAAAAAATTAATGACTTATTAATCATATCTTGGAGCCTTTCAAGAATTCAAACAAACAATACAGATTTTGCCTATCTTTCCAAAATTCAATTCAGTCTCTACAAACTTTACTTTTTTACCAACCTATGTAAAAGAAAGGAAAATATTGCACACTGCTCTAAAGAAAAATTTGTCTGCAACAGGATTATTTTTGCAGATTTCTTTGATATTTCCAACCTAAAGAAAATCTTCTTTATTATAAAATTTTATCAGCACTTCTGTATCTTTGTTTCTTGGACAAAATCTTAGAACACATTTTTCATTGCTGCAAAAAGTATATTAAATGTATGAATTTTTATAGTTTCATCTCAAGCTTTAAATATTTTCTCTTTGTGATATACAATTAACAAATACTATGCATGATATATACATGTGATTATTAATTATATCTGTTCTGTGATTTAACTCATGGCTGGATGACGACAGATTCACGTCTTTTGCAAGAGCATTAGTGTGAAATAAATAGAATTGACTGGAAATTGAACTCTGCTCTGTGATTCTACTTTTCATGGCAATAATCATGCATATAGACTATATATAAATGAGCCACCCAAACGTTCAGAAATTTGACCATAGAATTATTACTTTAACTCTTAGTTTCTACAGTGTTTTGTTTTATTCAAATAGACCCTTCATTAGTAAATGGTAAAAGAAAAGACTCTTTCAACATTCAATTTTTTAAATTTTGTACAATCTAAGCAAACTTATTTGAAACACCTTTATGTTAATATTATATACTGTATATAATGCCAGTTTTGAAACTAATTTGATTACAATAAATGGATATATAGTTTGGTCAATAACCAGAGCCAGCAGTACACATGCTAATTTTATATCTTGTGTATGGGGTGACCCCCTTAAAATTAACTTCAAAATTAGTCTTCAGAATTGCATGATACACAGGTATGTACTGTATACTGGATGTAACTGCAAAATTGTTCAGTTGTTAGATTAAACTTTGAACTGTTGTATCTTAGAATTCTGCAAGGTTTTTATAACCTTATTGGTCTCTGCTTTGAGCAATAAGAATGTATAATTACTCCTCAAGTTTAACAGAAGAATTGTGATGAAATTGACCATAAACAAAAATGATATGTTCATTTTAATTAACCATAGCTAAGGATCAGAAGCTCATGAAGAATTGAAATAAAGTTCAAATATGTATATATTATACCAGGATTATTTTCCAATTTATTCAAGATGATCTTCACCCTCTCTAACCTTCTAACTTTTTGTCCTGGAGTAACAAGGTGTCTCACAGGTTTCACGTATGATTTCATTTTCAAATCTTTTTTCACTGCTCTTTAGACTGTCAAAGGAGAAACTCCTCTCTCATGTGCCAAACGTCTTATGGATTAAATTGTATCTTTTTTAATTGATCTGTTTAGCTGTAAGTTGAAATGATGATCCCTCTTCTAGTTGTGACCTCCTGATCCATTTTTGCTCTCTACTGTTTCCTCTTTTTAAAACTTATTCACCATTCTCTTGATGGTTCTTGAATGAACATTCAAGAAAGAAACCAGAGTATGAATGTTGGTACCATTACTGAAGGCCTGAATGATTTTTTTTACCTTTCACCATTGCTCAGTGGGGCTGACACAAAACAATTTTAGCCTGTTCTCTTTCTAGCTGAATAACTGAGTGTTTTTCAGTGATTCTTACAACAAATAGTGTCAAGATGGCTGAATATCTTATCTGAAAACAAGAAACTCAATTCATTTAGTGTTTTTTTTTTTGTTTTTTAGATATTTGTGGGATGGACAATTTTGCTGTTATACCCTCTGTGTGTGTATAGATATATAGATATATATGAGCGTGTTTTAAAATATAGAAACATTAAAAACTTAATTCCTATTTTATTAAGTTTATTATTAAGTTTTAGATTTATGTGTGTTCAAAATCAATCATATAAGTAAAATAAAAATTATATTATTCAGGAGATATATGGTAATTTTGCTTCTAATGAAGGGGAATGCAGGTTCATATCCTGCTGGGGCCACATTTTCTTTAAGTCTTCTCACATGCACAGGCTGGTAGATGAAATAAAAAAATACAAAAAAACATTCTATTTAAAATATTATTTTTAGTGGATAAATATATTTGAATAATAACCATACAAATTCACATGGGTCAGTTAGTAATGTTTTAGTGATACAAGTCTTACTATCTCAAAATCTTTTGATTTTAATCTAAAAAAATATTTTCTGGCTTTAAATACCCTACAAAGGGTTGATAAGCCATAGAAAATGAATGAATGACTCAATCAAGTCTTGCCATTCATATGCAAACATACATTTTCTATATATTTCTAATAAAAAAAAAAAATTGTACAAGCAGATATTTTATTTACCTGTTTAGGAACCATAACTTTGCTTAAAAAAATATGATTCCTAAAAAGATTACATTGATTTAAGAAACAAAATAAGAGATACTAAACTTTATTACACAATTATTTTTTTTTCTTCTTAAGCAACCAGAATATTGGCCAAAATTCAAAGTTGCTTAACTTTTTATGCTTGGCTTTAACATTCTGAAATATTTTATTTTCCTATTTAACTAAACTAGGAAAATTCTTGAATACAACATAAAATAAAAGAGTTATGAAATATGTTAATTTTTTTTTTTATGTTGCTTAATCCACATTGACGTCATTGAGATTTAGTCAAATTTGTGTCTAGCTGCTTATAAACAAAAAAACATGTCTAACATGTAAAAGCTGTTTGGATTAGAAAATGTAATAATTTACCACAGATGAAAATCTAAAAACTTACTGAAATAATAAATAGATAATAATGACCAATTATTTTGGCCTTAAACTCTGGCACAATGGTTAACAAGTTAGTTTCTCATACCAGTTCTCAAATGTAGTCATTTCAATCATTCACCAAATAATGTTGGAGTAAAGACTAATTAACAGTCAGAAATTTGAATGCAAGCAAGTCCTTTTATTTTTTTCTTAATCATTTCCCTCCAAGCAAGGTGGGAATGCCACTAGTACACGGGGGGGGGGGGGTAAAAGCAAGAGAAAAGACTGAGTATTGGTAGGATTGAGAAAAGGACAAAAGATGAATGGGATTCAGGAAGATGGTGATTGATGTTGCATTTAAATTTTTGAAGATTGTTGTTGGAAGCAAGTAAATGGAAGTGAGTTCCACAGATGGGAAGTGTGAGAAAAGAAACTGTTGGGGTAGAAGTAGCAGTTAAATTTAGCTATTTTAACAGTAAATGGGTGGGACTTAAATGCCAATCTAGTATCATGCTCAAATTCATGTAGTCAGGGCACCAGGGAAAAAAAGCTTGTCAGAGCAGTTGCCATGAAAATATTTGTAGAAAAGACAGAAGATAAAATTTTTAAGATTGTCAAAAGGTTACACGGGAATAGGAAAATTGTATTCTTCCAAAATAAACAGATAATTGCTATCATGGTCTTTTTTTTTTTAAGCATTACATTCTTTTACAAACAATATTTTTTTTTAGGATGGTGTTTAATTTAGCTTCAGGTAATGAACATAGTAGTCATGCATTTTTATCGATATATAATTAAGCTCAGGTAAAAAGTAATATTAAAAAATGAAAATTGTGTTTGACCAACCTTGTAAATATTGGTGACTGATCTGATTTGAGAATCAGTACAGAAAATTTAGAGTTTATTTTAAAAAGTTGAGCATCAACACTAATCTTTGGTGGGAAATTTGTAACCTATAACACCAAGAAGCTTTAACAGTTATAAAATACTTCACCAATAAACTTTTGTTTTTTCAAACTATAGATAACAATTTTTAAATCAATTTCCTTTTTCTTTTAATCCAGCATTATTTCTTATTACAATAAAAGCTACTTTTAGTGGGCACATGTGTTTGAGTTGACATTCCTGTTATTTTTAAACAGTGAAATTGAAATTAGTAGGGCATACTTCAGCTAAAGGAGTGGTTTCCCTAAGGGGAATACAGGATTAATTCTTGTCAAGTTTTTGTTAGTAAGGACTCCTCAATTTTTAAGCCAGTTGATTAATTTTGCTATTTTTAAATAGCAAAGTTCTTAAGTCAAACAAATATAGCTACTTATTAAAAATAACATTCAGTGTAATATGAAATCTATATATAATGAAGAGTTATTAAACAGAAAATCTTTTGCTAATATCTCCTGTTTTTATCCAACTTAGGAATTTCCTTTGATGTCAATGTCTTCACAGGATTTATCAAAGGTAATTTAAAAAAAAAAATAATCTATGCATGCAGACATTTTGTAACAAGTGCCTTTTTTTTTTAATTGTTCCTGAAAATTCTGTCAATGGGTCATTTCCTTCTAAGGAGTTCACAAGGTATTTTCAGCTGGAATTTTGTCTCCAAGACCTTGATTCTGTCACTCATCTTATGAGAGATGCTTTAAAAATTCCTGTCTACAAAGAAAGGACAATAATTGGTGGTTCATGACTTTTTTTGAGTAAATGGAATCTTGAACTTTTCCAAGAGCAAAAGAACTTTTCGTAAAATAAAATGAAGAATTTCCATTTATGAATCTTCCAATTGAACTCTGTAAAATATATTTCTGATTTTTTCTGCACATTATTAAGAAACATTGTTATCCTCTAGTCAAATTATTTTTCCTACACAAAACAAAATTCATGAAAGTGAAAACATTTTCAATCAGTCTCATTTTTCAAAAACACCTATTTGTATCCACATTTTCTTTTACAGATTTAAAAGCAGAAAAACAAGTTTTTCCAATTTTGCTAGTTATTTTAAATGTGTTGAGGCAACTCTGATTTTAGCTTCCAATATAACTTATCAAATGGCCAAAACTATTGCAATAATTAAAATATAACTGCTTCAACTGAAAGCTAACACTTCAAAATTCATGGCTGAGAAATGATAATATTTTTAAATACTGAGATTAAAATTCTCTATACCAAAAGAATCATAATCAGATCTGTGAGTAGTAAGATAATTCAGACTATTTTGTATAAGTCTAAGTAAAATTCAAGTATTACATATGAAGAAAAAATGACATTGAAAAACCTGTGAGACTCCAAATCAAGTCTTTTTCCAATGTTGTTAAATAGGGATGCTTCATATGTTGGAGCCTTGAAAAGTGATATAATAACTCTGGCATTTGTAAAAAGCTAACACCTTCCAATAATTCATGCATCATATATAAATCTGATTAAGCAAGATTTGATGTGTCATTATATTATACAAAGTAAAATCAGCAACAAAAAGGCAGATAAAAGAATAAAAAAAGTTTCTTGACATCAACCATTAATTGGTCAAATGATCTAATATAAACATCAAAAAACTTCTGTAATTTTCATGAATACATTGAATTTGTTTCCATTCATCATTAACTATGTATTTGAGAAAAATCCATATTTGTGTTGTTTATTTTTCTCTTGAATAAGAGAGCAATACACTTAACCTGGGCTTGACATCCTGGAGTTAGAAGACATGTCCAAGATTATTCCATTAAAACAATATGTTTAAAATCAGACTACAAATAAAACAAACATGGATTACAAGATTAAAAACAAATAAACTCAAGAATTAATTATGAAAGCAACTGAATAAATTATTAATGCAAATATTAAACTTAAAAAAATGAAATCAATTTGCTGTAAAATAAAAGAAACAAAATCACAAAAGATGCAGTTAGAAAGAGAGAAGTATGAAAATGTACAAAGAGAGAAGTGTGAAAATGTACAAAGGAAGGAACAGAGACTGAAATTGATTCAAGAGAAAAAGCAGGAAATGTTTCTTCATCTTGTGATTCCATTTACAGAAGCCCAGATGAAATATGGATAAGGACAAAATGGAAAGAGAAAGAAAAAAGAGAATGAGTAAAAAGAAAGCAACAGAATAAAACTGTACAATTGATAAATAAGAAAAGACAAAGAAAATAGGAATAAAAAACAAATTAAGAACTGATTAAATTATCAAGACACTGTATTTTTTATGACCAATAACAAACGTTAAAGATGAAGAATACAGAATTTTCCACTTTTAGTATATCATTACTATACATCTGATAAGCTGCCAGCTTATGTTATTCCAGACAGGAGGAGATGGCTGTAAAAGCCTTTTGGACATACTCTGCTGTCAGGACGTGAAGAGAACTTGGAAGCTCGCTATGCAATAAAGTTAAAAAATGCTACAGAAACTTATGAAATGCTCCAGACTGCTTATGGATTAACATGTATGATCCAAGCATCTGTATTTCACTGGCACAAGAGTTTCAAGGATGGTAGAGAGGAGATGTCAGAATATCAGAGCTGGTTGAGAAAATTTTCAAATTTCTGGATAAAGGTAGTTGTGTATCTATAAGGACAGTAAACATACAGTTTGCAGATGGTATGGCAACTGTACACAAAATTATTTCTGAAGTTCTGAACATGTGCAACCATTGCCCAAATTTTTATTCCTCTCGACTAAATACAAACTGTGTTATATTCAGTAAAGGAGCATGTGCTTTGAAATTCAAGTAGATGAATCAAATATTAAGAAAAAGATTATGAATCTTGATTAACAGAAGCACAGAAAAACTGTCAGAATGAACTATAGTCTGCATGTAGAAGAATAGTATATATTGCAAACATGAAGATAAACTAAGTGACTGCAGCAATATATGACAGGGTAGGAATGATGATGCACTATGAATTGTTCAAACCAGTTGGATTTGGCTAGGCAAACCAATTGTACCAGAAAGTTATTCTATGGGACTTTGAAATTGAAATACATCATCCAAGCCAGACACCATTGAAATGAGAAGGAAAACATCTGTTGGAGTATGATCTACTGTAAAAAAATATATTTCCAAGTTGGGAGAATATCTTGACCTTGCTAGAGAAATGAAAGCAATGTTTTCTCTATGATTGTCAATAAAGATAGGTATAGTCTTGATGAGGTTGAAAGAACTGGAGACACAAAGACATCAGGATGACAACAGCTAGCCAGTTTCTCTAAAGAAAGTTTTGAATCATGATAGCAAGTCACAGAATCTATTGAGAACGACAAACTGCTCACTTATGGAATAGAAAGCCTGGAAAGGACAAAAGAAATAGGAAGAATAGCAAGACAAAAAGTGAAGAAAAAAACAAAAGAAGCTATTTAAAAACTTACGAAAATGAGAGACAAGAAATGAAGAAAGATGTGAGAGAGAAAAAAAGAATGTTGTGGAAGAAAATGGAAAACAAAAATTAAAAATAAATGTTCTTCAGTTTTGAAACGAAATGCAAAAACAATAGGCTAAGTAGCTGTTAAAAGCTATATAAGTTATATAAACCATATTTATATAAATGACATTTATCATAGGGGCTTTGCTTAATAACTGTTTAAAGTTTTAAAATTTTCTTTTGAATATCATGTCAATTGGTCCCTATGGGTTTTGACTGACAATATTTCACTTATTTTTAGAGGATGAATAAAGAGTCAAGTTTTATATTGAAAACAAATTTCTTGGCTTATCTCTTATTGGCTGTAAAAATGTCCTTTTTTCTCTATTATTTTTATTTCTCTGACTATAATTTATTTACTTTATTTTAATAAAAAATTTTCTCATAGTATATACATGCATGCAAGTGTGGATCAGTAAGTTTGTAGCTTGACATGTTATTAGCTGAATTTTGAATCTGAAATTTTAATTGTATAATATTCTGTCTACATGATTAATATTCACCACTGCATTGAGTACATTGATAAGGAAGGGAAGAATGTTTAAAATAAAAACGTTTGTGTAAAATAAGTACTTCTATCATTAGGCTATGAACTTATTGATCTGCCTATATGACAATTGATCTATAAGTTTGTAACTTTATGCAGTTATTAACTGAATACTGATCTCGAAATTTCACTGCATAATGTTTAATTATTGCACTTAAGTGTGAAGTGTTGAGTTAGGTTCATTCACAGAGGAGATGACATTGAGAACTTTATTATGTAAAATAAATTATTTTCTTTTTTTTCGTAAATAGACTACAGATATTAATATATACGAGGTTTTACACTTGCATAGCAATATGGTATGAAAGAAAAAGAAGGTATTGATATTGGGTACTTTCCACCACCACTACCACCACTAACTCAAAAGATTCTAATTATCAGCAAGAGGCTTGACATGCCTGAAGATTAAAATGAACTTGTCCCTGAAGCTCAATATAGGCTCGTGCAATTTCCCCTCAGGAATGCATGTGTCAGCTGCCAAGATAACCATTGTCAGTCTGAATCCTGAATATGTTTCTATAGTCTACCCTAACATGAGGGGGTGCTGAAATTTCTTTCATCTGAACAAGATTAATTATTATTAGTAATAACTGCATTCGGATACACAATTGTTTCTACTCAATAGCCTCTACAATAATTTTCAACATAACCATTACTGCCCATACAATAACAGTTAGGGTCATACAATGGGCTTCTACACATAATTCACCACTGACAAGCATATATAGTCAAGCCAAAACAACACACGTGGCCCGAAGATGGATCTATATCTTAAAGGGATGAAATAAAAATGGAACATCTAATCATAAATATCATCATTTTGTCACAGTAAGCTAATCATTCTTTGGAACATAATGACTCAAACACAATAAAATGGAAACTTAAGCAAATAATAAAATAATACTGACTTGACTTTCCTTCCTCTTCCTCAACTAGCATGTACCATACTTGACTGGCTGCTGAAGGTCACATGAGCAATCAACATAGCCTCATCTTGACACAGAGAGCAGTCTTTTTGTAGATGTCACACTAAGATGTATCCCTGACATGTGGGTAGACACAAGCTCTTGCAACATAACATTCCACACGAGTGAATAAAGACAGCCCTTGTAACAGTGACTGGAGTGAAGATTCTATACTTTGTTAACATATTCCCTTTCTACAAAATAAAAATTTCATTTATGTTCTTCCGTCATCTTCCTATCTGTCTTTAATCTTTTATCATAAATGTTTGATGATGTTTGTACTATCTGACCATTCAAAGCAGATACTTACCCAAATACATATTTTCTAATCCAACAATAACATTGTTCTGTACATGACTGTGTGTACTTGTTTATTATAGGATCTGAAGTAAAAATGAATGACAGAAAACACATGCTTGTGATTGCCATTCTAAGTAAACAGTGTTCCAATAACTTGAACTGATTTTAAATGTGAATTAAGTTTAAGTAGCTGATGATTTTTTTCTTTTTCTTTCAGATTTAACAACTTAAGTCTTTGTTAATCTTTCCCTGGTTGAAATTGCCAATCAAACAACATGTTAAAGTTTCAAGAATGCAGTTGGAAAAATTGTTCATAAATTCAAATAAACTGGGTCAGTGGCAGATGTGAAAACACCACTGCTTGCTCTTTTACGCCACTCAGCTGAAAACATTGCTGCAATGTACAAGAATGTGGCCAAAAATCCAGACACATGCAGGAAATGAACCTCTCAACAACATTACATCATTTCCAATTGCACTTTCGGTTGGTCGATTATGTTGACCGAAAGAAATTGCGAATGTGCGAAATGCATTTCTGTTTGAATGTCCATTTTCATAATAGGCTTTGATGACTTTAACATGTTTCATTGTTAATCTTTCCATGGTTGAAAAAAAAATCATATGACACTTAAACTTAATTCACATTTAAAATTGGTCCAAATTATTGGAACACTGTTTATTAACATTTGAAATTTTCTTTTGATTTGGAATGGTCTAAAATCTTCAGCAACCAAAATAAAAATGCCTTCTGCAAAACAATAGCTTAATAGGTCATTGATATGAAGCTGGATCTCCACAGGGTGACCCATGATTGTAACGTTGTGTTAAACATAGATATATATTTTCCATAACCAGTAAATTAGGACAAAAGCTGAACTATAAAAAAACCTAAGGAATGAAAACTATTCCATAAAGAATGGATAGAATTTTCAAGTAATCTGAATCTTCACTGGGTCTCAGTACATGAGGGCATGTGTTCAAGCAAGACAAAACTAGATAAATATCTACCAAACCAAAAATCTGCTAAAAGATAAGGTATAATATACATAAGGAATATAAAACTATTGAGAAAAAAGTGTATATAGCTTTCAAGATTTCCACTTTTAAAGTTGTACAGATGATGAAAATAAACTAGTAACAACTACTCTTATGTGTTTATCAGCCATTGTATGTATAAAAACCATATTTTCAAGAATTACATTTTAAAATTATTTATGAATAAAGTTATAAAGAAATTTTTAAAGAATGCATTGTTTTGGGATGCTAGTTTTCTGACCATTACTACGGAGTAGCAAGTTCAATCCTCACTGCTGCCCCATACAAAACACAGCATTAAATAACCAAAAACATATAAAGGCAATCAAACCGACCCCTTAAATAAACCTCAAAATGTATTTACAAATTGCAAGCAAAGGATATAAAAAAAATTTTGTTATTACCTCAAAACCAGTTTCTGAGTTCTGGTAGTGGTGACATTGTTTAATTAAAAGATCAAGTTTAACTTCTTTTTTTTTTTTTTGTTATTGTATGTATGCCTCAGCTGATTCTGTTCACCATTATTACTTTGATAAGAGTGGTCCTCGCTCTTACCTTAGACTACTGACTTTGTACTAAAGCTTAGTAGAAAGTACATCATCACTGAACAATGATTATCAGGCTAATTTTGAAGGCAATATCTACTGGACTGAATTTGCCTTTCACTGGATGTCTAGAAAATATCTATGTAAACATATTTTTTATTCTACCCTTTTATCAATTTTTATCAAGTTAAAAAAAAATACTGACTTAATGAAATAATATATGTTTTTGCGTAATTCAGTTATCATTAAAAAATTATGGAAGTAATGGTAGATTTTCTCCCATGTGCCATGCCCCTTCAGGACATTGACAATCATGGCTGTCCACCATTTTCTGTCCTTTGTAGCTCTTAATAAATTGTCTTTTAGTTATCTCACCTAAACATCTGTTTAATCAAGCTCACTTAGGTTATGCATAGATTTTCTCTATCCCTCAGCCTGTCCTGTAAGTATCAAATTTTCCAAGCCCTTTTTCCTCATTATATGTCCTGTCAACTGCCTCCTTCTGATGTTAAATATAAGTGTCCTTTTGTCATTGCTCATATGTTTGAGCCATGGTATTCTCAACATCTTTCTGGAGAACCACATTTCCATTGCTTCAAGTCTCTTCTGCACCAGTGAGGAGATTGTCTAACATTCACTAGGACTTATGTAATAGTTCAGTACTCTTTTCTTTTTTTTCTAATGAAATTTTCTTGAAAAACTGTTCATGTTTTTAAACTATTACTACAAATGATTACTTGTAATGAGTGTTATCTAGTTTTTCAATAATAGCATTCTAATATTCCAATTTTAATATTTAAAATAACTAGCATGTAAAGATTTCAAAGATATGTAAAATAACCACACAAAATGAGAATCAACTTATATATCAAAATAAGTCTCCAGAAAGGGGAAAAATAAAATAAGAATTAGAAATTTAGTGGACATAGGAACACATCATGAGGTATAAAAAAAAAAGAAATTTTTAACCAATTCTTGTTGGTCCGAGTTCAAAACCCCTTGAGTGTGTGTTCTATGAAAACACAAATACAAAACTTTGAAACAGGTAACAGTCAGTCAACTGAAAAATACCAGTTACAAATCTAGGACAAGAAATCACCTTTGCTTAAAGAGAGAAAGGAAGAATCAAGAAGCCAAAAGATTCACCAATAACTGAAACTGTATGCCAGCTTCCTGAATATGCTTGTATTTCTAATAACTGAAACTGTATGCCACCTTCTTGAATATGCTTGTATTCCCAATAAATGAAACTGTATACCACCTTCTCAAACATACTTGTATTTCTAATAGCTGAAACTGGATGCTATCTTCTTAAAAACATTTGTGTTTCTTCTTCTCCAGTAAACTTAGAGTAATGCCATTTACTAAAATATACGGGATCCATCTAGATCAGACAAGGCCAATTTATATAAATATCTGAAATAAGACTTTACTGCAAAATCAACTTACACATATCTACAAAGTTTCTGTAATTTTAAATTTTACCATAAATATTATAAATTTATTTCCTGTATGGATTTTTGACTATGACTAATTATCAGTGCCACTCAAATATTTAATATAGAGCGTAATAAAAAAAAAAATGATATTTTATATCTGTAAAGTTAAAATTATTATTATTTCTTTAGCTAAGAGAGAAAAAAGTTTTTATGAATGTGTGTTTACCAAAATACTGTAAAACTAGTCATATATAAATTGATTCTTTTTCCTATTGTGGAATGATCTAGCTGGTTTAGTTTGTATATTTCATAAAAAAGTATTTAAAAATGCAAACAAAGTTACATGTAAATTTTGGCTTCAGCTGTATAGTTCTGTGCATATGCAGATGTATGTATATGTGTGTGTGTATATATATATACATAGGTACGCAGATGTGTGTGTGTGTGTGTGTGTGTATATATATATATATATATATATATATAAAGTTTGTGTGGCACTAATGTATTTATGTACATAGAAATTCAATGAATTAAAATGCAAAAATACAAATATTTTTTGCATATATTTTCTGGTCTATAAATGATCGAACTTCAGATAGTTGAGACTTTCTTTTTCCATTTTCAAAGATCAAATCTGAAAATATTAAGATTCTTCTTCATTTCTGGACTTTTTTAAGCCATTCTAACTCCATACCTCAAAGCCCGTTTTTTTTAAACTTCTAAGCAGATTATCACTCTTTATTTTTGTCTTTAATTCTATAACAGAACTTTATTTAAGAATAACTTTCCATTGCCAGAGTTTTTTTTTTCCCATTTTAAAGAAGGAATATAATCAGTTTACCAACTTTTTCTCATCGAATTTCTAGCCCTGAACTGAGCGCAATCTTTTTATGTTAAGGTCAGGATTGGTTTGCTAAAATAAATACAGCATGAGACAAATAATTGGAAAAATGTAAATTATAGAAAAATAAAGGAAATAAGAAAAAATATCAAATAAATAAAAAGAGATACTATTTTTCACACTCTTTAAATGTCCCAGAAATAATTTACCACTTTTTTTTTTTTATATAAAAAATGAATCTTAAAAATAGACCAGTAGGATGTTAATTTAAATGGAGTAAAAAGTAATTTCAGAAAACAAAAAAAAAATGAAACCAATTAAAACAAATGTTCCAGAAAAATAATGAAGACATTCTCTGAATTATTTTCATACCACAATAATTATTTCTCATATACAGATAATTTTTTGTAATGCAAGCATGTATGTTTTTGCATATAATAGTAATCCTCTTGAGGGTTCATATAACACATCAATACGGTGATTTGCACAGGATCTCCCTTCCTTATTTATGTCGGAATAACTAGATAAAATGCAGAACAATATTCAATATCTTTGCAAAGGATATAACAGCAATAGTAACAGACATGACTATAATTTCAGTAATTTTCTACAGTATTATAATGAATTAAAAGTAATACAGGTATTCATTAGAATCAAGAAAAAAATACACTAGCTTTAAGTAAGCATTCATTGATTGATTTTCAAATCATTACAAACTGGCAGAAGAGGGTAGCCCCAGTCGAGCTGTCATAACAAAGGTGGGCATTGACAGACCAAACATTTGACAGACTGATGCAACTAGGTTTTCCAGATCTCACTTTTGAGCTGCAAGGGAGGTGCTTCTGGCCAAGTGTGTGGGCTTGTTCATCATGCAGAGTTGTTCACCAGAATCAAATTAATGTGAATCTAAAAGAGTTTGATGAGGCGTCAAACTCTTTTTGATTCACCGCCATCCCCACCACCAGGGAAGAGGAAAGGAATAGGGAGAGAAAAAGATGATCCCAATTTTCGGATGCAAGTGGGTGCTGATAAGATATTGATAAATTAGATTCAAGGAAATTCTAGATCAGACAGTCCTTTCTTACAGCTTTCCTTTACCAACCAGCAATTGTAAGAAGACAGAAAATATGGCCGTTTGCAACAGGAACAGCTCAAAATGGAAGATATCAATTGGAGACAACAAAATCAAGCAAGTAAAAATTTAACTATCTGAGAAATGTTTTAACAGATGGCAGAAAATGTGACACAGTGATCCAAAAGCTGGAATAGCAAAACATGCCTTTTAAATGCTAAACAAAGAAAAAAAAAGAATTTATTATAAATAAAGATAAAAGTACTGAACAGCTATATAATATCAATCCTTCTATATGGCAGTGAACGCTGGACAATATTGTCCCAGATGAAGTGGAGACTTAACCACTTTCCTGGCAAAGACATGTGCATACGTTTTAACAAAAGTGTCTTTATCAGACGCAGACGAATAAACATGTCCAAAAGATAATGTTCAAAAACCAGCTACAGGCATGTTTATATATTGACCTTGATTCTTTCTATGCTCTTCCGAGCTTGAAACAAATCCAATTGTCAACTCATATGTCTGATAGAGGTGTTAGCCACCACTTGTGTACTTCAAGGTGCCTCAATTTCTTAGTTACTATATTAAAAACAAATTAAAATATCTATCTGAAAATGAAACATTTTATCCAAAATAATTGGTGGGGAAGGGGTTAAGGCAACAGATGTGGTTTAACAAAAGGATACTGAAAATATCATGGATGAAATATATCATGGATGAAATATACAAGAAGGAGATTTTAAGAAAAATAGGTCCAAAAAGGGCTTATAATCAGAAAGAGGGAGTTGAAATTTCTGGGACAAATAAAGAGAAAAAGACACCCTCAGGATATATTGAAATCAAAAGAGGCAGAGGGAAACTGCAATTAACCTACATAATGAGTTCATGGGAATAGACGGCATAGCAGGTCATTGACTAAGGAGACAAATCTTGCTTAGAGCGACAAAGGATAGGAAATTTAACTGACCATTCACATCTCTTCATGACATTGGTCATAAAAGAAGAATTGACGAATTGCCTATTTGGGAAAAACTTTGCTGTGGCACAATGGTTATAAAATGGCTCTTGCAGACTTTTCCTAATTATAGTGACCTCAAACCTCACTGTGTACCCTACTACAATAAATTTGTCAGACAGAGCAAAGTAAATACTTATAGAGTGGAGTAACTAAATACTTGGAAATATTACTGTGGAGTATGTAGCAAAGTAGTCTTTCAGATCATTACTACTGTACAATGAAAGGAATCAGGATGTTTCATGCCTGTGTATGTGGCATAGTGGGTCCCAGCTGCAAAGGTCAGGGCTGGTGGGAAAGAAATCATAACATTTGTCATGGAATAGCAATAGAGTAGTAAGGGGCTTGTGATGTTTCATCTGGGAAAAGGGGTTGCAGGGCAGAAAATAATTCATCCCTCACAGGTACACATCAAGGGTTTGAACTTTATCAAGACAGTGAGAACTGAGCCGCTCCAGCCCAGATATAACAGTAATACTCCATTTTTGGTTTAATCTGGCTCCAGTGTGGAGAGTATAGCAGAGAGAGTCAGATACTTAGTGGGGAGTGATACAAGGAACCATCCATTTTTTCAGCATCTTTAGCAATAGATTGGCTATACAAGTTCCACAAGGTCAGGGGATATGTTACAGAATGCAAAGGCCAGGGCCAGAATGGTCAACAACTGGCTGGAGTACTTTGTAGGTGTGGTATTCTGACAGTGATGGATTGCCTTTGTCTGGATTTGGATATGTCCAAAATAGTGCAAATTCAACAGAGAGTCACAAGAATTCTGAAGCATAAACATGCCTCCCACACCCAGGTTAGTGACTGGCTAAGAGGAACACTGAGCAAATGTGCGAAGCATTCCTGTAACATCATTCCTCCCACTGCCTTTACAGAATCCAAGTTACCAGCACTCTCTCTGAATAAAATGAATAACAAAAAGAAATGGTCCTTTTCCTTGATACCATTTTACATAGGAGCATGAAGATCCAGAGACAATACAGATCACAACAGAGAGCTTGAGTCCCAATAGATATTCAAGACAAGAAGCCTCCTTGAGAGAACACCCATCCTTCATGATAGGTGAAAGTTTGGGGTATACTCAGTGATGGCAGAATGTTACTAGTTTGGTTTTGACCATGTTATATTTTACAAGCCAGTCATTTCCCATTGAGTCATCTGGGTTAGGTCAGAAGTGAGATGAGCTTTTGGTCTTCTATATTTTTGTGGGGGCACCTGTAAACTGTTTTATCATCTGCATAGATACTCACTAATGATCAGAGTATGCTCTTAGGGGTCATTAATATACAGTAGATATAGATTAGGACCAAGAAGAGAACCCTGTGGAACACCAGCATTGACCTTAAGGGATTTCAATGATTGGTCATTAACGACAATGTTCAGGACCCTACCTATTAGGAAAGATTTGATAATTTTCTTGAATTTGAGTTAATACTTTTATCTATTTGCAAATTTTGCAACATTTAAAAACGAAGATTCATTTTTCAATACCTCCACAATCAACATTATCATTTTTTTCTGTTATATAATTTTAAACCTTACATCTTGTTGATTTCATTTCTTAAGCAAAAATTTCAGTAATCCAAGGTAACGTATAACAGTAAGAAGTATACAGTTTATAGGTGCATTTCCAAAAATCTAGCTGTCCAGACTTTGCTGGCTGCTCTCTCTGCTAACCTCACACTCACAGTTCAATGGGGAAAAGATGGGCTTATTTTATTTAATACCTCCAAAACAAAGCTAGTAACATTTCATCAGCACCGAGCAGACACTAAATGTACTCCAGTCTTGATGAGTGGTTGTATTTCCAATGAGACTTTTTGCTTTGGACATTTACTGGGACTAAAACTCACTCCATACCTCAAGTGCAACTTGTATATTTGTACTATCACTAAAAATGCGGGAACAATGGTTAGTTTTTTGTGCCACTCCAGAATGTGATGTAAAATCTACTGCCATTTTCTATCTTTAGAAAGTCAGATAAGACCAGCCATATTTATCCAACCTTGCCCCAACCATTTATTACCATTGTGATCACTGCAAAATGCTTTGAAGAGGATTTGGTTTGCTTGATTTGGTTTAGCAGCACATCAACCTCTATGGTTTATTTAATGTTGAAGTCTAAATATTTTGAACACAATTTATTTTATGTCTTCAACTAAATATATTTTGCACATAATTGTATGCCTTCAACTACAGATAATATGTATTTTTATACTTTCATACTGTTTTGTTTTTGTTTGGGGATTCATTATTTGCCCATAGCAAGGACCCTAACAGGTGCTACCACCCCGGATCAGATGACCTGGAGACAACAGCAATTAAGAGGTGGTTCCACATTCCTCAAAACTTTTAATCTCTCAATCAGAGACCTTGTTGTCAGATGTAGTCAATCATCATACTAAGGACTTCTTTGATGAAGAAAACATCCTCTAAAGAAAATCAAATTCAAGAGTTAGTCAAAAACTTTTTTTACATTGAAACCTGTGGAATTTTACTCTAAAGATATCATAAGTGGCAACATGTCACTGCAAATTAAGGGCCTTTTCACTCCCATTAGAGGAACTCCTCCTTGAATGATCATACCTCCAGTGGTATATTCATAATCACCATACTTGGCCAATTGTAGGTGGATGAAGCTATGTAACCCATAGTTGGAGGTTTTGAATTCAGAATTGTTCCTCCTAGACTGGTTGCCATGCAAAGCTACAGGACCCAGTCTGTCCTGCTATTTGCCCATAGCTGGAGGAGAAGAGATAGATTCATACCTTTCCCCAGGGTATTTGCGTGGAACTGGAATTTGAACTCTGCTCTCTCAATCTGAATTGCTATCCAATACTTCGCCAAATAAAAGTTAATGTATAACTAAATGAAATATAATTGTACTTTATTATTAAAGAATGACGTTGATAAACAAAAAGGAAATTATTAACTTTTATCACTGTATGTCACTTTATTTGCTGTACAAAATGTTTATCCTGCCACTGGAGGGGACTGATCCCTGAATTTAAATTTGTTTGAATTTCATAGTTGTGTTGTAATATCCTGCTATGGCAACAGAATAAAATGAGTGAAAGGAACAATAAGGATTGAGAGGCCTTGAAAAAAAATGCACTGGAAGGAGAAGTAATTTTAATAATACAGATTGCTAAAGTTTAATTGGCATGTAATAGAAAAAGTAGTTGTAAGCATACTAATCTGACCAACTATCAAACTTCTTTGTAGTATGTAGAACGCATTTTGCAATTTCACATTTTACACCCAAGGTTTTTGAGTAAGAAAGGAAATTCTCAACAGCCTGACTTACCTTTCTTCAAAGTTAATGCCGATGCTCCTCCAAGAATCTCTATTTAATAAACTTGCTGTCATTTCAGTAGAGATTATGGAATTCTTTTTCTTTGCAGACTGAACCTACCATATTAGATTTTTCAACTTTTTGATATGACTATTTTATATTCCTCAATATAAATTGAAGATATGGATTTAATTAAACAAAATTATTAAATAAAGAATAAATAAGAAAACCTTTACAAATCTGACATGTCCCATTATTTATTTAGCTTCATCAGAAATTTTGGAGAAAGTGGGTGCATGAAGATATTTCAATTTTTTTAAATTCTTTGTTATTTGTTTTCATTGGTTGGGTAGATGTCATGCATTCATCCTTGGGGTATTAGCATATGGATGAATCACAAAAAGGAACATATGATATCTACCCAAGCAATGACTCTAACCCAATCTCCAAAATTTCTATTGAAGCTAAATAGTGAAAGATGTCAAATTTATAATGGTTTTCCGACTAGGTACTTTTTAATCATTTCTCAGTATGAGTTCAATATTACTTATATTACATACACATGTGCATACAGTTTTATTAATATACACATGTATCTGAACACTTTTTAGATTCTACATTTTACAGAGTAGTATCATCAATATAAATAAATGCAAATGACATCATTTCTTGAGACAGTTCTTGAAATGATAATGACCAATGTCAATTACAGAACATCAATATAGATTGATACACCTGAAGAAGGCCATAGAATATATCCACGAAAACTTTGGTTTGGTTTGGTTTACAGTATATCAACCACAATGAGTTGTTTAATGCCAACAAAATTTTTATTGTTGGTAATATTTTTTTTTCAAAAATCTATTTCTGGTAATATTTTTTTTTTTTCAAAAATCTATTTCTGGTAATATTTTTTTTTTTAAATCTATTTCTGGTAATATTTTTTTTTTAAATCTATTTCTGGTAATATTTGTTTTTTTAAATCTATTTCTGGTAATATTTTTTTTTTAAATCTATTTCTGGTAATATTTTTTTTCAAAAATCTATTTCTGGTAATATTTTTTTTCAAAAATCTATTTCTGGTAATATTTTTTTTTTAAATCTATTTCTGGTAATATTTTTTTTTTTAAATCTATTTCTGGTAATATTTTTTTTTTTAAATCTATTTCTGGTAATATTTTTTCCTTCAAATATGTATCGTGGATAATATTTTTTTTAAAAATGTATAGCTTGTAATAGTTTTTCAAAAAAAATGTATTGCTGGTAATAATATTTTACAAAGTATTTCTGGTATTAAAACTTGTTTTTACACTTTTATAGTGTTTCGACCCCAGTTTGGGAGTTAACTATTTGCCCATAGACCCTAACAGATGCTACCACCCCTTGTCAGGGTGAACCTGGGAACACCGGCAATTAAGAGGTGGTTTCATGTTCCTCAAAACCTCCTGATCAGAGGCCTTGCTGTTGGACATAGTTTATCGTCTTACCCAGGACGCAGATGCAGTTTATCGTCATACACAGGATGGAGCAAAATTTTGTGCTAAGATCAATGTTAACAAAGAATTAAAGATAATGACTCATTTCAGAATTCATCATATATCTTGATATAACTTCATACTGAAAGTGCTAAATATTTTAAATGTGCACAAAAAAATGTTCCCAATCCAATAATCTTATTTGAAAACATCAGATCTAGAAAACTACAATTTCTCAGACTAAGATATTTAACACCGCCACACTTTCATATGTGTCATAAAAATGTTGTTTTTTTTTTCAGCAACTTAAGCAAAAAAAAAAAGAAAAGTAAAAGAAA
Source organism: Acanthosepion esculentum (assembly GCA_964036315.1). Taxonomy (NCBI): domain Eukaryota; kingdom Metazoa; phylum Mollusca; class Cephalopoda; order Sepiida; family Sepiidae; genus Acanthosepion; species Acanthosepion esculentum. Next base: position 67,660,576 of record OZ038475.1, read on the forward strand.
GATGCTTTTATGATCAAATCCAATTTCAGCTATCAGCCAATTAATGAGATTACAATGGAGATATTACTTTCAGTTGACAGATTTCCAAAAAGCCACTTCTTAAGCAAAAACCAAACAGACAAGTGTACATTTAATGCATAAAATTATATTAATTTGAAGCATAAAATCAACATACACTATTTATGTGTTTGTAAACAAAGATTATTTTATCTGACAGCAGTTGATAAGGTTTAAAGAATGATTGAACAAAATGGAATTGAAAATTGTATATTTGCAAAAAGAAAGCTTTCAATAAGGACTGATACTTCAAATTATTTGATTAAAATAAATATGAATAGACAAATAACAATCTTTTTCTGTTTTTGGCTTTTAGAAAATATTTCTGAATTGAAAAATATGTAAGTTTTATCTTACATATTTTTTTTTTTTTTAGTTTAAATTAATCTCAACAAAGTCGATATAATTTCTTTAAAAGAACAGTAAACACACAGGTAAGCATTTAGGCCTTTTAATTCTTTTATCGAGTGCTGAATTCAGTCTTATATTGACAACTTGGAATGGTTGGATAGGAAATAAATATGGAATTAGCATCAAACATTAAGAGGAAAGTTTTTAGAAATTCTGCTATTTTGTCTTATTTCCATAACATGATTAATGATCTAACAATAAATATGCATAAACTGATGAGTCAAGCTAATTATTTTTACTTATAGAAGAAAATAATTAAAAACTGTGGAAAGAGAGAGACTTTTTTTTTTTCAATGATGTTCAATCTGTACAAGGTTCAAGAGCCACTTGAGGCAGAGTGTTACAGCTTAAGAGGCACAGTTTATGGTGATATGTGAGAAAGATAATGGTTAATCCTAGACTTGAATGGATTAAGATTGTAGTGATTGGGAAAGGATCAATTTATGGGAAGAAGCTGATTGAGTAGAATTCACATCTCACCAATGGGATATGAAAGAAATAATAATGGTTCACCATTATGTACATGGCATAGTGTTTTTTAGCCATGAAGGTTAGAACTGGTGGAACTAAGAGTAACGTAAGGCTTGCAACATTTCATCTGTGAGAGAGGGGTTGTAGGGTGGAAAATAATCCATCACCCACTAGAACACTGAGATGCTTTTGAATTCTATCAAAACTGGAAAGTGGTGAAGTTCATGACCCTATATGGCAGCAATACTCAATTTTCAGCCTGATCTGGTGCTTGTAAAGATATAAGATAGCAGGAAGAGTCAGGTGCATATTGGAGCAGTACCATTTTCCCAGTATCTTTAGTGATGGATCGTATGTACCAAAAGGCACTCAAGGCGCCAGACCTCTGCCCTGAGAGAATACCTGTTCATCATGATAGAGGAAAACTCAGAATCTGCTTGGTAATGATAGAACATCATTGGTTTTTGAGGCACTAAACGTGACCATCCAGTTTCTCCCCCCCCCCACACACACTAAAATGCCAAAGCTAGGTCTGAGGGGGGATCAACTACAAAGCTCTGGTCATCTAGATTTTTGGAGGTGCACCCATATACCATTGTATCAGCAGCATAGATATTCACAACACTGGTGCCTCGACTACATGAATTTAAGTGCGCTACTGTATTGGCAACCAGGTCTCTTTGTTTTACTGTTGTACTAGATAGAGGCAACTGCCACCTCTACTCTAATAGTTTCTTTTCTTGCACTTCCCATTGGTGGAAATCCCTTCTGATTTCTCGCTTTCTTGCCAACTAGAATCTTTAAATTTAAAACACCATTTTATGTCTTGGATCCAGTTTCTTTTTTTATCCTTTCTTCTTCAATCCTACTTATTCTCTTTCACTCCCTGTAACCCCTTGTGTTCTAGTGGCATCATTGTCTTGCTTGGGGTGAAACAATTACTCTTAGAAGGCCATTTATGTTAAGTACAGAGTGTTGAAGCAAGAATCAAGCCAAGGGGAATGCCTGCATTGATTGCTTGGGCCTCAGAGGACTGGCCATTGACACTACCTTCAGGGATGAGCTAAAACATTGTGACTACCATTATGTAGCAAGAATGCCAACTATTGTCAAATAACAACTGCACATATCAAGGCTAAGTTTCTGCATTTCTAAAATGCTTTGTGGCCTGCTCGCATTCAATTGTGGTGAGTATCTGTCAAGAGTGTTCTAAGGAGAGTAAAATCACCATCAACTGAAAAGAAAATTAGGAGCCAAAATCATATTGATGCAGGATATAAACAGAGGCTTCCTCACTGAGCATAAGCTAACACAAGTGGCATGACTTACAAGTAACTTTTGATTTCGGTGAAGAAATGAATATATCACAACACAGTATATCAACCCTTGTTCTATATGGGGCTGTATAGCTGTGGGTCAGTCAGAGTACTGTTGTTTGGGTTACTGCCGATTGTGGTTGGACCTGTTTTGATGGTCGAGCGAAGAAGTTTATTGCTACTCCTCACAGGAGGAAGGAGAGCGAAATATCCAATGAACCTTTATATAACCAAAATGATGAATAAAACATTGTCCAACTCAAATTCAATAACAGCAATGGTAACAATTATGGGAAAGAGAAAAGATGTTTTTAGAAGTGTTAGAAGTAGTTTGTAAAAAGTCTAAAGAAATAAAATCTAGAAAAACAAATGTCTATGTATGTATGAATATGTGCATAATATATGTTAATGTGAAAATATGCATATATGTGTATGTGAGTGCATGCTTATATATTGATGAATATAACTAAGTCACTTAAAAAGTTCTTTTTGAGGCCAACATAGATGAGTGTTTGGATGAGTATTTTATCTTGCTAATGTGGACCTCTCTGTATGGTGGAGTACCAGAATGAGGAGTCTTTTTTCAGCATGGTATGGGTAAGTGAATAAACACAGTATGCCCATTGTGTATTCTCCTGTGTGCACTCAAGTAGCTTTTGAAACATTCTTGTATAGGCAGGAGATAGGTTCCATATAAAAGCCAAAATTTAATATTTTTTTATTCTTTTCCCATTTGATGAAGAGATTATGTGGTGCGCTTACTACTATGTTGGCGTGAGGTGACACCAAGTTTGATTTTATGTCTCTATTTTTAGACTTGATAAAAGTGTGGTTGTGGAGGTAATTTGAAAATGAATTCTATTTATTTATTTTTTTGTGTATTTTCTAAGTACTGATAATACCTTTGCAAACCAATGTCCATTGTAATGAAACTGCACTTTGTGTCAATGGAAGAAGACCATCTGTTCCACTGAGTCTTGCTTTCACTTAAATGACATGAAAAATATGTTTCATTATCCTAGGAAAACAATGGTACCATGATTAAGATGGTACAGTGATTATGAAGATGGGATTTGGGTCATGTTTTGTCGGGAAACACAACTCTAATTATTCACAGGTACCACAAACTGAAAATCAATGAAAATCAGGTACAACCCTTCATAGTAACAGCACCAGCATCTTTTAGAACAACAATGTGCTATGCTTCATTGACCAGTTTGTACAGGAACAATTTTAGGAACATGAAGATTTTGCTGTGTTGACCTGTCAGCCAAACTATGCAGTTGTTCTGCAGAAACTCTATGGCATAACTTACAGACTATCACTATTTCTCTGACAAATGTTCAGACAAGATACATTCCTTAGTTCCACTCATAACTCTTTGGGTCTAGTCACTGGATCTAACCAACACCTTTATCCAATGGGCCATGTGTCCTTGAGTTCAATACCAGGCTACAGCAGTGGTGAACCAAAAACTTGAGAGTTGAGTTAAAGGGAAAAAACTGAGACATCCAGAAGAAGTATGGCATGTTGAACTAGAACAATCTACCCCAGTTGATGAAATAAAGGGTTTGATTCAAAATTTCAATCACCTGAAGAAGGCTGGTGCGTAAAATGGCCGAAACATTGTGAATATGGCAATGAAGATGAGGATAACAGTCCGAATAATGTAAATAATCATAATACCTCATCTTAGAGATATAGACAGTCATTTATAGAGATTTATAATGAATATCTTTTTTTTATTACAGGCGGCCAGTAATGAGAGATTTAAATCCCTTGTGGAAAGCAAAAGGGAAAGAATTATCAACTCATTCTTAAAGATTAAGGACTTTAGCATACAGTTTAAAATATAAAATGACAAAGAATTAAGTTTGACAGGAAAGCCATTAGTGTCTCTAGATGTTTTAAAATAAATTTTTTTTTAATAAAAATAATTTATAAATTACTCTTCTGTTACGTTGGGGCACACATGGCTACCTTTTAGGGCACATTAATGTACCCGGGTGCACTGTTTGAAAAACGCTGGTGTATATATTTGAGTGTACATGTATTTAAGATGAATATGTTTGGATGCAGCTGAATCTATGTTTGATGTGAAATTATCTCTCTAAAAAAAAGGGGAGATAATCATTAGAATAAAAGAATTAAGTGGAAAAGGCATGAAACAAAAAAAAACCTCTTAAAAGTATAATTTTTTTATTTTAAAATCTGTGCAGTCATTTATGAGCCAAAGGTTTAGTTCATATTTTAGTTACCTTTCTTCACTTGAAATGAATGGTACATTTCAGCCAGTGGCATTTCAAGGGATGGTTTCTCTCTTATTTTTTTCTATTTTTTGTTACTTGCTTTCATATTTTAAAAACGTTTTACCTTTCATATTTTAAAAACGTTTTACCTTTCATATTTTAAAAACGTTTTACCTTTCATATTTTAAAAACGTTTTACCTTTCATATTTTAAAAACGTTTTACCTTTCATATTTTAAAAACGTTTTACCTTTCATATTTTAAAAACGTTTTACCTTTCATATTTTAAAAACGTTTTACCTATACATGCTTATACTTTAATCTTTTAATTTATTATTTCTACAGTTAATGATTTATATTCTTATGGTTAAAAGCACAAAACAATATGGATGATGATTAATGATATTAATTTTGTTGGAGAAGGCTACAGTTTAAAAAATAATTAGTAAATACATTTGATTTGTTTGTTTTCATCCCACATTTATTAATCTCATTAATTTTATCTAATTTTGGGTTTACTTAATTTTCATTTAATGTCCCAAAAAAGAAATTTCTGGGTATATATACATACATACATATATATATATATATGCAGGAATAAAGACAAAAGGAAAACTTATCCTTATCTTTATTCATATTGTTTTTTTACAGATATATTTTTAGTTATATCTGAAACTATATACAGTGTAACCCAGATATAGGAGAGTTATCGGGACCAGAGAAGAAGTCTCTTATACCCGGGTTTATCTTATATCCGGGTTTGGTCTATTTTGTTTTATTAACATAGGCTCTAATTTGGGACCAGAGAAAATCTCTCTTATATCCGGGTCTCACTGTATATATATATATATATATATATGAGCAGATCAGATGGTGAACATCTTTTGGTGTGATCCATTTCTAAAAATAGTACTGGGTTGGCCACAAAGTTTGTTTGCTTTATTAAGTAGAAAATTTACTTAATAATCAAATAAACTTTTTAAGCCGCCCAGTATTTTGTGGGTCTGTCATGGAAATAATTATTTTGGGAAGAGTGTCAGGTTAAAAACTTTCACCACCTCCCCCAGGTCTATGTATGTTAACTATGTTGGGAGCCAGGGAAAGTAAGTTCTGAAACATTTTTATTCTAAATGAATCTGTTGCTTATATGAGACAATTTCTCAAAGAAAAAAAAAATACAAAAATAGAAAAAAATGCATAAATAAAACAAAACAAATAAAAAATAAACAAAAATTAAAACTTGAATGTATCAAACTTTTTAATTATTTGTAAAATTTTATAATATTGATTGAAATGAAAATAAACATGAAAGAATGAAGAGTTGTTTATTTAACAAAAGGTTTTATTATTTTACTTTAAATATATCTTTGTGTATCTGCATGCAGTAAAAATCATACAGAATGTGTGCATATGCTTTTATTAAATAAACTAAATCATTATATATGTATATATATATATATATACACACACGCATACATGTAGCAGGCACATTAAACTAGCATGCTTTAGATAATATCATTTTTTTTCTTATACGTTTTTAACTTTGTCTTCTTCCTTGTCTAAATGCAATTTGTTTCTACAGGCCCAAGTGGAATAAGGAAAGGGGGGGTGAGTAAATATATCATAATCAAGACCTTGATGACCAATTATTTTAAAGTTTAAGTTCTTTTTTTTTTAATATATATATGTTTAACCAGAGAAACTAACCACAAACAATTTTTATTTTCTTATTTAAAAGAAAAAAAATTTTTCTCAATTTTTTTTTTTTGAGAAATTTTATATTTTTTTCCTCCACCCTGTTGTCAATCATGTTTTTTTTTCTTTTCTGAAGAAGTCAGATGAAAATGAAAATTGTTTGTCCTCTTTTTTCTCTGTGGGACATCTGAGGTAGCAAACGTGGGAATACTCACCGTAATTGTCTCTTCTCTTATGAGATGTACTTGTGTTATCGTTAGCTGTAAAATTGAGAAAAAAATGATAATTGATTTAGAAAAAAACAAATTATTTATATTTTTAAAACTTTTAACTTGTCTTTTTTTTTTTTTCGATAAGAAAATAAAAATTATTTAAGAGCAAAAAATGACTTAAAAAGAAAAAAATTATCAAAAATATTTTCCCATCAAGATAAATAAAGCTGCACAGATTTTAAAATATAAAAGAAAATTATTTTGAAGGTTTTAAAAAATCTTAGAAAGTTTTTAATTATCTGTATTTAAAAGTTTTTTTTTCTTTGAAGTATTAAAAGGAATAACACCTAAAATACCTTTTTGTTTTCAATTAATTATATATATATATATATATATATATATATATGCATGTGTGGTTTGTATAGGAAAATTTTGAATGCTGCTAGCGGGTGCTGAAAAGGTTTAAAAATCTATAGGAACTTCTTAATATTTCGTTTTGTATTTTAGTTGAATACACAATGTATTCTGCATGTTATTTTGTCATAATTTTTAATAAAAATAGGTAGTGAATTTTTCACTAAATCAAAAAAAAACTCTACTAAAATAAAATCCTGTAAGATATTCCTATTTAGAGTAATCATCTAAGGGCATTCATTCCTCTGATGTGATGAAATATGGAATATATGCTGAAATTTTAAAAAAACTATCTTAAGAGTGTTGCAAAGAAATCACATGTGCAACAAAGAACAAAAACAGAAAGTGAAAGATGCAAATAATTAGTTTAAAAAAAAAAAAAAAACCTAAAATGAAAGTTAAATATAACCAACTAATTAATAATTCACACTAGATTGGTGAAAGCAGAACATTTTTTTTAAGTGAAATATTTGATAAATTCTATACAAACATATATTTTTTTAATCTGTGCAGGAATAAAAAAAGCTTTGAACACAAAAAGGCCAAAAATAAAATAAACAACACAAAAAAAATTAAATTAAAAAAACAAAACAGTTTAATCAATAAAACAAACTCAAGCTGAATTAGTAAAGATACAAAAAAAAAGCAGAAATTATTTGACAGTAGCCAAAATATATAAAATACAAAAGCAAGCAATATTGTTTTTGCAAAATAGAAAATACAGAAAGAAAAACATTGTCATTTTGTAGAAAACTCCATCATTGAAAATGTCTTTCTTTAATGTTTATAAATTTCTTCAGTTAAAGGAAGATTATATGGCACCATTCTTTTAGTAGGCCTGCATGTCTTAAAAAAAGATCAATAAAAATTTGAAATTTTGACTTATACCCAAGTTCAAACAGAAAAAAAACTGCTATTGAACATTAGTAGACAACTATCTCAGCCAATAGGCAAACCATAATTATATAGCGAGTCACATTTTTTTCAATATTGGTTTTAAAAATATTTTCTTATTGAAAACATGACATTTTTCTGTAATTTTATGAAATTGAAGTTAAACAAAACAAAATTTGAAATCTAGTTGTAAAGTGAATAATATTTTAGACTTGTAACTTTGAAAATGTACTAATATTCTAATATTATGTTATTTTGAATGAATTTTCCTACCAGATTATTAATTTGATCATTTTTTGCTTGGATGGATTAGGATCTGCTTAGTGAGAGAACAATGAAGCTGGTGAGAGGCAGAATCTTTTTATTAATGGATCAATCCATTGCTACCTTTTTTTATTGTACTGGCAGAATCAGATTTTTCACAGACAAAAACAAAACATAAATTCCAAATTCTTTTATGTTGGACTAGGATTATTGATTTCAGTAATTCTGATTAAAAGTTATACTGTTAAGTTGTTAAATAGCTCAAATTTATATTTACTACCCAGCACAAGTATTGAACTGATAGCCTTCAGGTAATGTAAACTTGTGCTTTAATAAGTTGACCTGTTCCACCTGCAGTTGAAACGCATTCTACCCATTTGAGTTCTATACAAATTTATGTTTTTTCACCACTGGGGACAGATCAATCTATTTGCCTGGTGAAGTTATATCAGATTAGATCAAATTGGTAGCAAAGCATAGTTTTGATCTACAGACCTCTGGGTTATGATCCCAGCACGCTTCCACTGCTTATATCAGATTAGATCAAATTGGTAGCAAAGCATAGTTTTGATCTACAGACCTCTGGGTTATGATCCCAGCACGCTTCCACTGCTTATATCAGATTAGATCAAATTGGTAGCAAAGCATAGTTTTGATCTACAGACCTCTGGGTTATGATCCCAGCACGCTTCCACTGCTTATATCAGATTAGATCAAATTGGTAGCAAAGCATAGTTTTGATCTACAGACCTCTGGGTTATGATCCCAGCACGCTTCCACTGCTTATATCAGATTAGATCAAATTGGTAGCAGAGCATAGTTTTGATCTACAGACCTCTGGGTTATGATCCCAGCATGCTTCCACTGCTTATATCAGATTAGATCAAATTGGTAGCAGAGCATAGTTTTGATCTACAGACCTCTGGGTTATGATCCCAGCACGCTTCCACTGCTTATATCAAATTAGATCAAATTGGTAGCAGAGCATAGTTTTGATCTACAGACCTCTGGGTTATGATCCCAGCACGCTTCCACTGCTTATATCAGATTAGATCAAATTGGTAGCAGAGCATAGTTTTGATCTACAGACCTCTGGGTTATGATCCCAGCACGCTTCCACTGCTTATATCAGATTAGATCAAATTTGTAGCAAAGCATAGTTTTGATCTACAGACCTCTGGGTTATGATCCCAGCACGCTTCCACTGCTTATATCAGATTAGATCAACAACACAAGATGATTTTACTAGGGTATATGTCTTTATACTCAACATCATTACAGATTTTGTCTTGAATTACAAGATAAGTTCACACAACAAGACGTCTCCTACCCTCATTCTTTTTGTGTTCCATTAGTAAGAATTAAGTTCTACTCAAACAGCTTCCTCTGAGGAACTGCTGCTTTGTGGAAAAGATTCATAGAAAGAAGTTTTCCCAGTCACTAAAATCTTGACATCTTCATGTTTAGAGTTAAACTGTTAGCTTTTCTGTATAACCTCATGAACTTTATTACTTGCCTTTTCTTATGCTCATACAACACCACACAGTAACTCTGAGTGGCTCTTCGGCCTTATATTAGATGAAAATTAGTATTAAAAATAAAAGATACATACAATTGGCAATATCACAAAACCATATCTTTCAACTATATGATTAGGCTCTATCAGGGGACTCATGTCTGAGAAGCTATGTTTGAAAAAGTGAAAATGCATACATGAATAAATATATGTAATATTGCTATATATATATATATATATATATAATATATGCACATTTCATTAAAAACAACAGACAAGGTGCTTTTATTTATTTTTTTATTAAATAAAAGCACCTTGTCAGTTTTTAATGAAATGTGCATGAAAGAAGGATTGCTGCCTAAATACACAAATATATATATATATATATATATATATATATATATATATATATATTGCATACAGTATATAAGCCCCCTATGTGCCTTGTCCCCTTCAGGATGTGGGCAATGATAGTTCTTTACCACTTACTTTTTTGTAGCACTGAGTAAAGTCTGTCTTTTTTACTATCTCACCTAGTTCTGTCAACCATTTACACAAACTTGTTAGGTAGTTTATTCAATGCTTTCCTATAAATCCTGTGAGTGTCAAATTCTCCAAGCTCTGTTTCCTTATTATGTGTTCTAGAAATTTCACTTGTCTCTAAGTATAAGTATCCTTTCTGTTTCCATTTTCCTTAAAACTTCATTAGTGCTCACATGTAGTCTCTGATATTTTCAGCATGAATTAGGAAAACAGTAATATGAATTTGTGATGAAATAATACCAAGGAATTCTAACCTACCTGTGTCTATGAGGCTACAATGTCTCGCCTGGCCAGGCAGAGCCACCATTTGCAATTTAGGTAAAGTGCATGTGTGGTTCTAGTGCTTTTAAAACTATTACTACAGAAAGGAAGGAAAATTCATTCACTAATGGTGAGAGACGAGATCAATCTATTTCTACATCTTTTGATTCTATCAGCAGAGCATTTTTCATGGGACATCTCAATACATGATATAAATTCTTTGTCTTGTTTTATAGTGAGATGGGTCGTTTATTTGAGCATCTCTGTGAATAATAATCACATCAACTTATTTTTTGCCATTCAATTTTGGAAAATGAAGACTGGTTGATTTGAACAAATAATCTGCAAGATATCTTCAACCAGAAACACTTTAACTAAATGCACAACAAAAACAAAATTCATGAAATGTTATTAACATAACAGAAAACATACTGAATTAATGCTTATCAATTTTTAGAGAAAGAGATAGAAATATCTAATATTACAAATATCAGAGATTTAAGTAAAATCACAGAATGTATATTATGAAAGTAGAAGAAACAGAAATAAAACCTGAAATTGTTAGGATGGACTTGTATCTGTTCAATAATGGATAATGATTATTATGAAACTAGGTCAATCCATCATGAGAGTTACTGGCTAACCCTTAGCCAATCATATTTTACTTGCTAATGATTGGCCAATCATACTTTTACAAACCATTCTAGAAGATGATATATTTTTCTAGCAAGTTATGTGTTTATACAAGGGGGTAATGAAAAGTTCTTGGCCCAACCAAGAATGGATTAAAAATAAAATCTAATGTGTAGTTTAATCATTTAGTCAGGTTTTATGAAGTGGATTAGTTTAGGAAATTTACAGCACTCCCTAGTACAGTAGCATATCTTACTGAATTTCAATACTGTTTCAGCCAACAAGGAGTTAAAAACATGACTATAGCCATTGATATGAGATCTAAGGAGACAGTTTCCTTAATAAAAGAGATGTTGACCAACAATTCTATCTGAAAAAAATATCACAACTGAAAAGACCAATGACTGAGACTAAAATGTTTTTTTTTAAGTATAAAATATGGCTATACCAATGAACACAAGACCATGATTAAAATTTTTAAAAAATGAGGCACTATCCGTTGATGCAAGATCAGAAATAATTTGTTTGAAAAATACAAATAAGAAAAGTTTAAAAATTGGCAATAAGAATTGTTGTAACTTGAATGTTATAAATAATTTTCACTGAAATCCAGAGTGAATAACAATCATTATCATTCATTATATATATATATATATATATATATATATATATATATATATATATAATAAGAAAGAACAGTAAGATTTATAATCCGGTGTTCTTAGCAGTTATTTTTATTTAAAAAAAAAACAGTGCTCAATACAAACAGTAGATATATATATATATATATATATATATATATATATATATATATATATATATGCTCCTGAAAAATTTATTTCGGTTGAGCTCTCTGGGGAGGATGTGTGGGTTTGTAAACATTGACTATTACAGCTAATATTGCAAGACTCTTCGGTAAATCGAATCGAGTTCTCTCAGTCACTGTGTGTTTATCTAAAATAAATACGCTTAAATTCACCTTCTTCTCTGCCGTGAGCCAACGGCTTCAGGGTAAAATTTCCGACTGACGTGAATTCAGCCGGTTTTCGATTCTAGCCAGAGGCAACTGGACGTCTAGCCACACTGATGAGCTGTGATACAGCGAAACAGTCTGTCTGTGGATGACTATATATATATATAAATAAATAAATAATGATATGATATTCAGCAAATGATAAATATTATAATTAAATAATGGACCGCAGATATGTTTCCTTGTAATGGAGAAAGACAACAGACTTTCAAAACCTGTGTGCACTTTTATCAATATCAGAAATTAGCCTCAAAGAAAACTCTCAAATCCAGCTACTGCTGAACAGACAGCACAGAATATTGAAAACTTGGTTACCTAATATTAACATATAGAAGTGAGGATACATTTGGTTGCTCGGAAACATCACAGCTCTTTGTGGACAGTCATCAAAAATTAAGTCTACTCTTGAGACTTCACTTTTATGCTGTCCAAATTATGTTAGCAGAATTCACTGCCATTTCTTTCTGTGACAAAGAACCTCAGACACATACATTTTTTAAAACTTCCTTTGTGAAAAGACAAAAAAAAACATTTCTTTGCAATATTATTATACCAAAAGTATATAAAAGACTATTTTCATATAAATATTAATACACATATACATTTTTCACACGCACACACATTGATATATACATGTATATATCTCAATAAAGACAGAAGGAAAACATTATTCATATTGTCTTTACAAATATATATCTGCAATTATATATATATATAATATATATATGGTAATACAATTTTATATTTCTCAGAAAATATTCTGAAGATGATTTTCTATATTTAAAATTACATGTATGACTGAGTGGTAAATGAAAAGAATATACATATAACAGCAAAATTGTCCAAATTGTGTTACAGCATAATTGTCCATCGCACAAAATGTTTAATATCTAAAAAACCACTAAACTAATTGACTTTCTTTTTTCAAGGTTTTCAGATAAGACGTTTAGACATCTTGATACCATTTGTCATAAGAATGACTGAAAAACACTTTCAGTTATTCAGCTAGAAATAGAACAGGCTAAAATTGTTTTGTGTCAGCCCCACTGTCTTCCCAACTGAGCAATGATCAGAGGAAAAAAATCATTCAGGCCTTCAGTAATGGTACCAACATTCATACTCTGGCTTCCATTTTCAAATTCTATTCAAGAACCATCATGAGAATGGTGAATAAATTTAAAAAAGAAGGAACAGTAAAGAGGAAAACTATCAGGAGGTCACAACAGGAAGAGGAATCATTATATCAATTTAGAGCTAAAAAGATAAATTAGAAAAGATCCAACTCAATCCATAAAACGTTTGGCATGTGAGAGAGGAGTTTTACCTATGCCAGTCTTGACAGATTTGAAAAAAGATTTGTAAATGAAATCATATGTGAAACCTGTGAAGCACCTTGTTACTCCAGGACAGAGAAAGGGCAAAGGTCATCTTGAATAAGTTGGAAAATGATTCTGGAATAATATATTTGAACTCTATTTTAATCCTTCATAAGCTTCCTGTTATATTCTGTGCTAATAGGAATATATACTTGAAAAACAAGGTGGATAAAATAAGTAAAGGTTTATTGTAAAAAAAAACAGTACAATAAGAATAAAGGTAACAGTTATGCACAAGGTTGTTGCAAGTTAATCCAGTAGTGAGTGCTACTATTGAAAGGTCGGTAGTTCTCACGTAAGTCTGAGTCGTACTCAACAGATTTCAGCTAGACTCTGTAGTCTGTTGACTTGCAGATACTTATAGGTAATTACTACCTATAGTGCAGACACTATAGGTAGTTACTACCTATAGTGTAGACACTCATGGGGATGACAGGTTATTCCATTACATAACTTCCAAACCTTAGCTATGATTAATTAATGATGACCATGTCATTTATAATTGATTTCATCATGATTCTTTTGTTAAGCTTGGAGAGAAATTATACATTCTTATTGCTCAAAGTAGAGTCCAGTAGTGTTATAAAAACCTCAGAGAATGCTAGTAAGATATCTTTAATCTTAATCTAACAATTGGACACTTTTGCTGTTACATCTGGTATACTATACATACATACATACATACATACAAAGAATTTATGGGTTTATTCTGAAACCAACATTTTTATTGCCTCAAATGTTATTTCTAGTGGATACCCAGTTATTTTAAATAGTATGTATTATGTCTACAGCTATCTGCACTCAAGAAAACTTAATAAAGCAGCACACAGATTCATGCCCTGCTGGGAAGTACACTTTCTATTAACAAAATTATTAATCAACTAAAACATGGATATCTACTAAAAATAATGTTTGTAATACATATATTATTATTAGTAGTAGTAGTAGTAATCTTATAAGTATAAGAAATTATACTCGTTCAGAAAACCTTCGGTGTCTTGATTTGCAAATAATCAAACCAATACCAAAGAGAAAAAAAGGTATAAAAAAGAAAGAACCAAGAACATGCACGTTAGCCGAAAATAATCGTCTAGCATGCAAGTCCAAAGCCCCCCACCAAAAAAAAACCCGAAAGAAGTACACAAAATAACTAAATAAAGTGCTCAATACAGTAAGTAGAGCAGACCTAATTAAACCTAAAGAGCCAGACAAACCTACCAAGGTTTCACCTAAGCGGATCATCAGGGAAAGCTGACGATCCGCTTAGGTGAAAACCTTGATAGGTTTGTCTGGCTCTCTAGGTTTAACTCTATATATATATATATATATATATATATATATAAATAAAAACACACACAAACACGATAACATGTTGACTGAAAAGTTCTCAGCCTAACTAAGAATATATATGTATAGCTGGCCACTCATATTTGAGGATACCAGTCTACTAGGGTGGCTAGCCAATCCCTACTGCAGATGCTTGCTCAGGCATATTTGTGTTTATTCAACACCCACAGAGCCCACATTATACTGCAACTATGCTGAGCAGACCGTAGTTATAGTTTTTGGGAAAGAGCGTGTTATCTAGCATGATCAACAATTTGAACAAGGCCAACACAGCCAAACCCTTAGCCATGATGACTCGTGACTTCATGCTAGCACATCTATCGATGACCCCCAAGGGTTCTGTCTACCCAATTTCACTCACAAGGCTTGGGTCAACTCATGGTATGGTTTTCAGGCTCTTTCCAAAGGTGCCGCATGCTGGGATCAACCTCTCAAGTCTGATAACATCAGGAAGTCTCCTTGCTGACAAATCATCTGTGGGGAGATTTGAACTCGAGTCTCATGGTCAGAAAGTGAATGTTCTAACCACTCAGCCATGTGCCTCACTAAGAATATATATATATATATATATATATATATATATATATATATATATATATATATATATATATATATATGTATGTATGTGTGTATGTATGTATACACACTACAGTTCAAAGTTTGAAGCTATCCCCAGAATTAGCATTGAATGAACTTGAGTGAAAAAAGGCAAAAAGAGCTCTAAGACTCATTGAAAAAAGAACGGAATCAATTATCAAACTTATGCTTTGATAAACTTTTACAATGAATGCCAAAATTTGTGATGCAGTAATCAAGGCTAAAGGAGGATATTTTGATGACAGAAAACGTTAATGATAAAATGCTTTTTTGTCTTTTTGCTATAATAAAATTTCTAATAAATAATCATGTCCAATTTTTTCAACTATGTATAATAATTTTCTCTTATTTAAAGTACCCAAGTACATTTTGGGCTAATTTAAAAAATTACCAGGGGTTCCCTCAAACTTTTGAACTGATATATGTGTGTGTGCGTGTATATATATGAGAGAGAGGGAAAGAAAGAGAGACTGAAAACTGTCTATAAATGTATATATATTTGACGGGTAGGAATTATTTAACAAATGCGTAATAAAAGAATCCTTCATATCATGTAATAGTATGTATAATTTACTTCAAATGACTTATGTTAGCTCAGCAGAGGTAATGTATATGCATACACAAGTAACATAATTATTTTCTATCTTAGTATAATTCCCTTCCTATGAATCCCGAGATCTCTAAATATTAATTAATAATTAATATTGATCCACACTCATATCTACTGAGTGAATGTGTTGTGTAGTTGAATTTTGATCCCAAAATATCACTGTGTAATGTTAAATCGATGTCGCTAATATTTACTATTGAAACACCAAGTATTGATAAGGAGAAATAATATTAGAAAACTAATGAACTTACTAATGTATCAATATGTATTGACATAACTCTACAGTTATGCCTGTGTATATAAATATATATGTAGATATACATATACGTATAGATGACAATAATACCCATCTGTATACATTTATAAGTTTGCCATTCATGTATTGAATGTTGCTGCCACATCTGGTCTGGTAATTCTGCTATATATTTGAGATTTTTGATAAAATACAAACAAGGACCTGCAATGTTATTAATCCTGACCTGGCATTTCAGCTTCATTCATTTTCCCATCACTATAATGTAGCTTCCCTGTGCCTTTTCTATAAATACTTTCTTGGTAATCGTTCTGATGAACTTTGCTCTATGGTACTTAGACTTTATGAATTTATATGCAGTACTAGATTGGCAGCAAGATCTCAACATTGTATGATTGAAATAGCTAGATGTAACTAAGTTTTATGCTAACAATTTTTTAGTTTGCTTAGGGAACTCTCTTCCAGTGTTTTGCTTCCCAGTCAGCTTTGATCTTTAAAAATTTAAATGCAATTTCAATCATTATCTTCTGTCTTCTTAATTCTAACCCCTTGTATCTTACTGACTTTATTGCCTTGCTTGGGGTGAAATGATTAAAGAAAGTACAGATAATGTATAAATATTCACTAATATCACTACATATCAATATATAGTATATATAAGTTTACATCCCAATGGATTTACAACTACTCTACCACACAACAATTTTTTGCACCAACATTAGAAATGGATTATATAATTATGGTCAGGGTTTCATAATGTTTTGTTTGTGCAAAGTTTTTTTTAGCAACTTTCAGTATGGAGTCTGTATATTGAAAATCAAGGGAAAGGGATTTTCAGGGGGCTATAAATTAGGTAAGTGCCACTGACTATAGCTCTTATATATAAGATTCTTTCATAAAAATGAGTGACTAAGGATTCTTATATCTATATATATATATATATATATATATATATATGTCTCATATGATGAGAATGAATATATGGCCAGGATATCTAATGCCTCTGCGATAGTGTGTAGGCGAAATATTATACAATTCCACAATGGTTCAAATAATTGTTCACGTTCTAGGGGAAATAAATGATATTGACTTGTGCAGACTGATAAGTCTCATGGCAAAACTTGAGTTACCTGCAAGTTCTTAATATTTATATTTTAAATCCAATTATATATATATATATATATATATATATATATATATATATATATATATATATATATGTGTGTGATTAGATCAATATTGTTTCTTTTTTAAGTCACAATTAAGAAAAAAATACAATAAGAGGATGTGCTGAAAAATTTTCAACATAACTCTTTTCAAAAATATGAACAAATTATTAAACATCAGACTTGTTTTTTGGAAAGACTGAGAACTTTCCAGAACCTACTGATACAAACATGACTCTTCATATCATTAAAACCATTTTTGTCCAGAGACATTATATTTTTTCTTTTTTTACTAAAATGATCATGTATTGAGGAATTTTGTCTTAAATAATTCAAAATGTCCTCTGACTTACTCAAAATTTATTAAATAGAATATAAAATTCATTTAGATCTCATAGTAAATTTCCAAGGGACTGAAATTTGAACTTGCTCAAACTATTTTCTTTTATTTATACTTTCCCCCCCACCCAGTGTGATTAAATAGGTTGATGAGAACAAACTCACATTTTACATAATCAAAGAAGATTAAATGTAATTAAATGTACCACAAAATTATGTTCATATCAACATGGCTTAAATTTATATGTCCGGTAATAAAAAAAGAGGGAGGAATTTTGTTTTAACAATTTTTGTAGATTAACAGTCAAGCTGAAACATTTATCAGAATAAAAACTACTTTTTTTATTATTTTAGAATAGTGAAGAGTGTATTCTATTCATAGTATAAACATAACATCAAATAAAGTCCCAAACTCTTGAGTTGTCTGTACTTTTCTTTTATTTACAAATATGATGTTTGAAACTATGATTACTTCCTTGTCAATTGCATACTACTAATGATATCCTTTTCCACAATTCCTAAATAGTTTGCATTTATGAATGATGTAAGCAGAGTTTCAAACTTGATGTTTGTGTGAAGTCAGGAACCAATTTAACACTGTATTTATATCATGAACAGGTCACCCTGCTTCTAAAAATGCTTAAAAAGAATATTTTTTTGCAATTCTGATAAATTTTATGGTTTCAGGAAGGTTTAAATAATGCTAATATATAGAATTTATTCCCCCCAGCACCAAATTTTTCATGTTATTTTTTTTACAAGCAGACAAATCAATTTAAGCAATGCCCACATATCTTTCAATTCAGAAAGTCCTAAGAGAGTGTTTTATATTAGAGATTATATTCAAATAGACTTGTAACAAAAAAGCAAATTAGTGCATTAAAAATCAATTAAAATAGCAATTTGCTGTGAGTTCCAGACACAGCCATTTTACTAGGAACTAATAACGACAAATGTTATTTTCAAAGAAAGGATTATTAAGCTTCCTCCAGAAATAAACTAGTCTCTCAGTATTTCCTATATATATATATATATATATAATGAAAGATGGTCCTTGTATGCTTCTTATAATATGTTGATTTAATAGCTAGTTAATGAAATTCAAGGTATAAAAAAAAAACAACAAAATGGTAAAAATATTGTCAGTAAGATTGCTGATACTTATTTTATGTTAGTAGGCCCTTTGATTAAACCGAAGCACGAAAAGAAAGCTTTTAAAGTCGGAATTTGGGGACACACCTGTGTCCTTTATCCACAACAATGAAGTGGGACGCACTCTTCCTGGAAATTTTGTTGTGTTTTTTTTTTCTTTCATGTGTTGTATTACTGTAAGAAATTTGATAGTTTTGGCCTAGTAGTTTTCAACAATTAGGATTATGGAAGGTTTGTAGAAGGATCTCTGTGGAAACTGTATTTTCTGAGTATCCCTAAATTCTTCTTTAATCCGTTAATATGTGATTCTATTTCGAATATATATATAATTGTGTATTTGGGTAGCAATCCTTCTTTTATACAAGTTTCCTTAAAAGTAACCAACAAGGTACTGCTATTAAGCTTTTTATTAAATCTTTCTGTGCACTCATACAAGTGATTTCCTTTCTGAACATATGTCCAAATGATCTGTAGTTATTAATTAATAAAAACAGAAATGTTGATTTCTAATTTGTCCACCAGGAATTGAATCATAAGCACAATACAACAGTTTTGTTTTTTCGAAAAAGAAATGTAAAAAGAAGTTCAAATGAAATCAAAGCACAAAGTGAAAGACTTACCTTCAGATCCACTGGAGAGAACAGTTAATTAAGAGTGCATGGTAAATATATTTCACAATATCAATTTAGAATCCTTATATATACCCCAACATTACAACCATTTGAAACTGTATTTCAGTCATGGCATCAAATAGATAAGATGCTAAAACCATCTGCATTGAAATTAATGAAACTAGTTATTAAAAGAGGAGATAAAAAAGAAACCCTGAAAAAATTCTATAATTGTTTTACTTTGTAGAATCTACAATTCATAAAGTGAGGCAAATAAAATTTAATTTCTGTTGACTTATCTACTGTTATCTTTCTTTCACCTCCCTTCTGGGAAGCAAATAATTTTCAATACAGACATACATTGTACTGCTTGGCATTTTTTTCTAATCTAGACGACTAAAGACTGCAATAAAACCAGTGAAGCTACATTAAGCGAAACAATTTGATCAAATACATGCAAAACGTAAGGAATTCTTTTTTTGATGCACTGACAACCATAACAGACATCATATAAATGAGAAGCCAATTTTTGCACCTTTTGCAAGCAAAAACACAAAGAGAAAAAGCAAAGGGAACCAAGAATCACCATTTAATGTTATGAGTATCTTCCTTTCCGGTATATGAGAACTGAAACCTATGAAATATAAAATGGGTTTATGGCCACATCACCTTGAAACACTGGTACTCGTACGATCACCAAAATTAAGCAACATCAAGCCTGGTCAGTACCTAGATGGGTGATCGTTTGGGAATACTAGATACTGTTAGCTTGGATATGCAGGTGGTGTAATGGATAATGGCTTAAAATTATTAATTCGAGATTCAAATTCCAGTTAGAGTATCTGTATGATCACCAAAATTAAGCAACACCAAGCCTGGTGAGTACCTAGATGGGTGACTGTTTGGGATTACCAGGTGCTGTAAGCTTGGATGTGCAGATGGTGTAATGGATAACGGCTCAGAATTGTTAATCAAAGAACAGCGTTTCAATTTCAGTTCGGTTTGTTATATTCACTTATGCTCAAACACCCTTGTGAATGGTATAAATCCATCTCTTCTCTCCCAGTTGTGGGTTAATTAGTAAGATTTGTATGACTAAATCTTTATTTTTTAAAAAAAGAAAAAAAATTCTTACAAGCTAAAATATTTTCTGGCTTTAAATAACCTTCAAAGTATTAATAAGCCAGAGAAAATGAATCAATCCTTTCAATTGAAATATAAATCAAATAAAGAGATATAAATTTCAAATGTGGAGGTGTAATTATTGTGGTATTAATCTGATCCAGTATCTTTCCCCTATGACTATTGACAGGAACTACTTAATGTCATTTTAGCAACATTTCATGAGGTGGTATCAAAACCCTTAAAAAATATTTTTTTTAAAATCTGACATTTATTCAATTATCAGATTTGGGAAGTGGTCAAGCCAAGAAATTTTCAACCTCACTTATATAATGACACATAGTGAAATGTGATTTCAATCAGTTATATACCAACACATAGTGAAAAGGGATTTCGATCATTTACACAATGAAATGGGATTTCTAACACTGGATCAGGTAAGTATCATATATATAAAAATTAGTTCAAGTGGATTTCATTTTTATCTGAAATTATTTCTTATTACAATAAATATTATTTTAGTAATCACACCTATTTTTCATTTTTTTGAAACGGTGAAATTAATATTAACCGGCTTAGATTTTGAAATCCATCCCACTAAAGAAAAAAGTGTGCCTCCTGACAGGATTTGAATCTCTATCCCCTTTTTCCATCAGAGAAACCGCTCCTATAGCCAAAGCATGCCATTACCAATTTGGCTACAGGAAATTGTCATAATACAGCAAAGCTCAATTACCTACTCAAGGAATGCACATTTCTCAGGATTTCTACGAATCTATATCTGCTGACTTCATTTTCATACCTGAAATGTAAACAGCAGTAATATTTAATTTTTCTATCCAACATTATTTCTTTTCTTACTATAATAATTATAGTGTGAGTTGACATCCCAGTTTTTGGGGTTTTTTTCAGAAACAGTGAAATTAATATCAAATGGCCTAGAAAAAGAAATCCCTATAAAAAAAAATATGGAACTCGACCAGAATTCAACCTGCATCCACTTTTTTAATCAGGGAAAGTACCTTTATAGAAGCTATTATTAATAAAGTTCAATCCACACTTTTTCCCTGCCCTTGTGCCAGACAAAGCTAAATTTAATAAATAACTATTTTTAATGTTTTGTTCATTTCCTTTTAAGATATAGACAATCATGGCTCTTCACATATTCCTCTGAATTGCCATGACTTTAGGGGAAAGATAGTGAAATGATTTGCTGTTGAAAACCATGGAAAAGGCAGTGATTCTTCTCCTAGACTGGCTGACACCCAAGGCTAGAAAGCCCAATCTACCTTGGTATTTAACCCACAATTTGGAAGAAAAAAGAAGGTTTATGCCTTTTCCAAAGTAGTATTGATGCAAAACTTAATATAATAGAATAGGCTGGAATTTAAATTTGGCTTGCCAATAACTATTATGCTATCTGCACAAATAACTAATAAATGTTAACCATTACTCTCCAGCAAACATCCATCCATGTAAAGAAATGTGTGTGCATATATGTGTATATATTTCTCATTTATTTAGTTTACTCTGGCAAATTGTATAATTTGGCAAATTAATCTTACTTATCAATAGAAAGTAATTATGATATCATTCCTCATTGAGTGTCCCACTATACTAGCTTTATGCCAGACTAAGCTATGCTCAGTAAATAATCATTAATATTTCTAACTCGGATGACTAATTGCAGTGGCCTTGTGCCAACCTATGCTTTGTAGTTTCATGAAGGTCATTGTTAATGGTCAGTGTCCTCTAAAGGTCATGACATCATTTTGGGCATCCCTTAAAACTCTTTCCTTGCTTCTCACATATTTCTGCTTTATATTAATGATCTGCCTAAGAACAGTCTCAGATTATAAGTAAATATATATGCAGATGATACCACTGCTTATTAGTGCACCACCAAAAATGGTGACTAGAGCCTGACAGCTGATCACTCCTCTGACCTGACTCCCACAGCTCAATGGGGGTAGAACTGGCTTATAACATTCTGTACCTTTAAAACTAAGCTAGTAATATTTCATACTCACAGAACAGACCTCAGGTGTATTACAGTCATGATGAATGCTTGTATTCTCAATGAGGTTCCTTTCCTTGAATATCTATTGGGAGTCAAGCTCACTTCAGATCTGAAATGGCACTTGTATAAACAATCCTTCAATAAAAATGCAGAAAAAAACTGGTCATTCTCTTGTATCACTCCAGAAAATACCTACTCCTTTCCACCATGATCTACCTTTACAAGAGCCAGATCAAACATAATATAGAATACTGTTGCTATATCTAATTTGGAGTTGGCCAGTCTTTCCTTTCCAGACTTGATAGGGTTTAAAAGTGTTTGCACAGCCTTATGGATGATGAATTTTCTACTCTTCAACCTCTTTCCTATAAATGAAATATTGATAGCTTCTTGCTATTTTCTACCCTACCCTACCCATTTGCTAATTTCATGGCAGATTTTCAAGGAAACTACATTCTTTAGTTCAACCAGTCCAGACCTTCACAGCTTGAACCCACCAGGCCATGTATATTTTTGACTCAGCCACATTCCTTTCATATTCCATTAGTTATGGGGCATCTTGACATGGTGTAATGGTTAGCAAGCTTGTCTTGCTAGAACAGTTATTAACTGTATAGTGAGTTTGAAATTCACTGGGAGCCCCATACTTTTGGCCTTGTGCTACAAGAACTTAGAAAATCACCATATTTCGTTAGTTATGATGAAGTTTCACTAAAACAGCTTCTTCCCCAGAACTGTTATGGATGGACTCTCAAGAGAATGTTTTCCTGATCACTACAATCTTAACCTCTTCAGGTCTAGGATCAACTATTATCTACCCTACATATCATCATAATAAGCACCTTTTGCTCCATCTCCGTGTTAGTAACTGTCTACCTTAAGTGGCTCTTTGCCCTTGTATTGGTTGAAAACCAGTAAGAAAAAAAAAAAAAAAATCATACAATAATATTTCTGACTGGGAGCTGCTCATACAAAGATGGTTAGCAAGGCAGTTAGAATGACTTGAAACCAAAGTAAACTAGAATTTTTTACTGTATTTGCAAGAAAACAAAAACTGAACAATTCCCATGAATACTGAGTGCTATTATGAGAATCTTTCATGATGTCAATCTTAACAAAGAGAACCATTTTAAAACCAATGCATACATTATACATCCAGAGAGAAACATGGGCGTATGATTATTTGTAGAACCTATGAAACTTTCATCTATGAAATACAGTAATAAAACAATTTCATACTACAAAGAATTTTTTTTTCATTAAAAGAAAACCCATTCATGTAAAAATTAAAAGCATACTTATACACTTTGGCATAGGAGGAGAGATAGCTACATTAGGCTACTTGACTGCTACTACTGAGTAGTAAATTCAATCCTAACTAGGTGCCACATACAAAATTTAATATTGATTGATTAATTTCTACAGCTTAGAAACCCATTGCAGGTTATTTAAAGCCAGAAAATACTTTTAAATTGTAAGAATTTTGGGGGGTGGGTGGGGGATAATAATGATTTAGTGATGCAAATCTTACTAATTAATTCACAGCTGGAGGGAGAAAAGGTGAATTCATACTTTTCCCTGAGAGTATTTGCATGTAAGGGAATATAATGAACCCAACAGGAATTGGAACTCAGTTCTCTGATTAACAATTCCGAGCCATTATCCATTACACCAACCACACATCCAAGATTACAACACCTGGTATACCCAAGTGGTTACCCATCAAGGTACTCAACATTGCTTAACTATGATCATACAGGAACTGGTGTCTCAACATGATGTAGCTGTAAGTAAAATTTGATAATAAATAACATGACGGTTGTGTAGTAATATCTTTTCTTAGTTGTCATGTGTGATATAAACACTTGGGTAATCATATCTCTTTTCAATTCATGATTGATTTTGCAGGAGAATCACTGCAGAGGCTGCCGTTATTTTTTATGGTAGAATGGTCACCAACCAAGGCTATAGGACTCATTCTGAGAGATGGAGTCATGTTTTCCAAGTGTATTTGCATGTGAGTGACTGTAACGAACTCGACTGGAATATGAACTCAGCTCTCCAATATTTAATTCCAAGCTTCTGTCCATCATACCACTCACCACACATTCCACTTTTAGGAAAGGTGCCATCTTTATTGAGAGACAACCATATTACTACAGTTGCCATTATTTAGTGCAAGATATTTGGCTATAAAGAAGCTTTTGTTCTGATTTTGGTTTTTGCATCAAAATTGAACATTGTTTTACTAGACATCTTTTTTAAGATGAGATAAATCTATATGACAAACTTCGAGGAATCAAGTAGAGAGTCTACAGCTTGAACAACAAAGTCACTGCCAATGAATATATCTGTGGATAATAAGGTCAATGGCATTGATGAAATAAATGATTTTTTTTATTCGTATAATTCAGGCTAGTCAGAAAATCATGAATATTGACTGACATCAGTGAAAGTTAATATAGAACATGGCAATTTGCTGTAAGTTCCAGATACAGTCATTTTACTAGGAACTGATAATGATAAAAGTTATTTTGAAAGTAAGGATTATTAAGTTTCCTCCAGAAATTTCTCATATATATATATATATATATATATATATATATAAAATTGTGCTTTTGGGCAGCAATCCCACCCTTATCCAAGTTTCATTGAAGGTGACTGACACATCACAGCAATTAAGCTTTTTATTAATTTTTTCTTCCATTCATACAAGTGATTTATTTCCTGGACATAGTGTGTAAAAACTGTCCAAATATGTAGATCTTTGACTAATCTACTATATATTATCAAGGTTTTTTTTCTTTAACTGAATATGTAGAATTATATATATATATATATATATATATATATATGGGATAGCAATATATGAATTTTTATATATCAAGAACAGTTTTGTAGGAAAACTTTTTCCATTTTGTAATATATCTTTTCTTCCAATATATCCAAATAAGATTAAAAAGAACCTACAAGGTTTGTCAGATTAATTGTTTCAATTTTGGGATGAGGTCTAAAATATTGTACTTGAAATTGTGTATAAACTATCTTTTTTCTTTTTTTTTTTTTATTATTACATTAATATATATGTAGGAATAAGTTATGCTTTTTTAATTTCCAAACATCCCCATATATATATATATATATATATATATATATATATATATATATATATATATATATATATATAAATTCTGAATATTCTGTTAAACAAAATAACATCTTTGATAATGGCTACCTGATTAGTCAAAAGCACTAGGCACCATACATCATTTGGACAGTTTTTACTCTATGTCCAGGAAAAAGAAACCAATTGTATGAATGCAAGAAAAAATTAATAAAAAGCTTAATCACAGTGCTTTCTCAGTTTATATATATATATATATATATATATATATATATATATATATATATATATATAACTGGAGTTGTGTTGTGTAAGCTATGTATATCATATAAAAGTATGGATTAGTTTTCCCCAACTGACTTATGTATATTATCTCAGCAGAGATAATGTATGTTGTATATACTTACATAAGTAACATATACGTACATACTACATACATGTAGTTCCCATGCAGTTAGTTATTTTTTATCTAAGTATAATTTTCTTATAGGAGTCTACAGATCTATAAAAGTAAGCATAAATATTGATCTGACCTCATCTATACTGACAGAATGTGTTGCATAAGTCCATAGTTTGAAATTACTTTCAGTTTAATTTTGATGTGAAAATATCACTGTTTAATGTTGAATGTGACTAATATTCATGTTGAATGGAGTAGCATTAGTAAGAAAAGAGATAATAACAGAAAGTTAATATTAAGCTGTGGACTTATTGATCTTTCTATATGTACTAATATAACTATGTCTTCTTCTATGTGTCATCCTCCTTTAGGATGCTGGTGATCATGTCTCTCCACAATTTCCTGTCTTTTGTAGCTCTAAATCAATTCTCTTTTTTTGTTAACTCTCCTAAACATCCATTTATGTAAGCTTCCTAAGTAGGTTATGCATCATTTTCTTCTGTCCCTCTTGCCTTCAATCTGTCCTGTGAGTATCAAATGTTCCAAGCCCTCTTTCTTCATTATGTGCCCTAGAAATTTCAACTGTTTCTTTTTTATGTTAAGTATAAGAGTCCTTTTTGTTTTCTTTTCCTCTAAAACTTTGTCATTGAGTGCATATAATTATATATAATTTTAATTCAGTCAATGGAATTTTTAATCTAACACCATTTTCTTATTACTATATAAGGCTATAAACTATTTGAGTAGACAGCCCAGTTTCTTTTTTATAATGAAATTAATGTCAGCTGTTCGGCCATTCATTTATTCAAGTTCATTAGTGTTGTTTTCCTCTGTCTCTCTTGTCTTCAATCTGTCATGTGAGTATCAAGTTCTCTGAGCCCTCTTTCTTCATTATATGTCCTAGAGATCAAAAGGTCCTACCTAAAAAAAATGTGCCTACTGACAGGAATCAGGAATTTTTTTTCACTTTTTCCACCAGGGCAAATATTTAATAATATTGCTATAGAACACACACGTGTGCTGAAAGAGAGAGAAACATGCACACATGTGCAGAGAGAGAGAGACAGACGTACACATGTACACAGATATGCACACACATGTACAGAGAGGGAGGGACATACGAAAACATGTACAGAGTAAGAGAGAGAGAGACGCACACGTGTACAGAAAGAGAGAGAGACGCACACGCATGTGTACAGAGCGAGAGAGATGCACACGCATGTGTACAGAGCGAGAGAGATGCACACGCATGTGTACAGAGCGAGAGAGATGCACACGCATGTGTACAGAGCGAGAGAGATGCACACGCATGTGTACAGAGCGAGAGAGATGCACACGCATGTGTACAGAGCGAGAGAGATGCACACGCATGTGTACAGAGCGAGAGAGATGCACACGCATGTGTACAGAGCGAGAGAGATGCACACGCATGTGTACAGAGCGAGAGAGATGCACACGCATGTGTACAGAGCGAGAGAGACGCACGCATGTGTACAGAGCGAGAGAGACGCACGCATGTGTACAGAGCGAGAGAGACGCACGCATGTGTACAGAGCGAGAGAGACGCACGCATGTGTACAGAGCGAGAGAGACGCACGCATGTGTACAGAGTGAGAGACACACACACTTGTACAAACACAGAGAGAAACCTACACACACTTACATGTGTACAAACACAGAGAGAAACCTACACACACTTACATGTGTACAAACACAGAGAGAGACAGACACACACACGTGTACAACTGAGAGAGAGACACTCATATGCATAAAAACACAGTTATACTGATATGCACACAGACTCAGAGAGAGACATATTCACATGTGTAGAAACAGAGAGTGACACACACAGATAAAAATATCTATATGCTTAAAAAGGATATGCAGACATACATTTATATATCATAATCCTTTTACTTTCAGCTATATGCATCAAACTTTATTAGAATCCCTACTACTGGTGAAACAGAATTTACTTTAAAAAATACAAAAAAGAAAAGGCATTGCTTAACGAGTATCTTTATGATATATTTAGAATCTTTGCTGTTGGTCATGAGAAATGAAAATAAAATAAGAGAGAGAGAGAGAAAGAGAATCCCAAAGAAGGCAAAATACGCACTTGAAACAAATATTGTTAACATTACATAGAGATGCAAAAACTTCTTCTCTACGCTACTGCAGAAACCCTGCAGCTCAGAGAAGTTACAAACTGAACAGCAAGGAATTATTTCATTTTGCAATCATTAATTAAGTTTGCTACTGCAAGCCAGAAGAAAGGAATCGGTAAATAAGATTCGATAGAGAAAGATAAAAATAAAATAAAGAAAGAATATTTCTTTTCCAGTACGAAGATTTGACTTAAACGAAGATATGTGCCTGGTGGGACTTGCTTCAGGTCATTCCCCTTTATTGGTGCATGTTTTTGTCTTGGTATTTTTTTTTACTCTAATACCATTAAAGTGATATTCAGTAAGATTTTGTTTTATGTGTTCTCAAATATTTTCTCACTCATTCCGTGGTTTACATTCTACAAGACTAAAATGTAAATCTATGAAATTCCTTTTATGTCCTTATGTTTCGATGAAGAATTCTTTTAATTCAATCCGTTCTACAGGCTAAATTCTGAACGTAGCACTTCATACTTTGGCATCATATCTAGAAAACATACACTGAAGTACCCATATATGAATGGTTCACAAAATAAACAAATTGAATAAAGAATTTTTTTTTCAAATTAATGTGCCAAGATTTGAATGAACTGTGAGTGGACTGGAAATAAGTGGAAGCATCCTCAGCACCCACTCAGTCTCCATATGTTACTCATTTCCTGTCAGAAGCTGTGAACTTAAGGTAACAATATCTGACAGCTGCAGTCTTGTTAAATAGAAAATGGCTGAACCTGTCACAAAAATGGATTTCGAATGTTTATTTTTGATTGGTCAGTATTGTGAAGTGGGCTTCAGAAGTGGCCCAGACAAAGAGAAGTCACTAAATGAAGATAAATTGCTTTGTTCAACAACGTTGATGGGATGAGGAACCATGTTAGCTCTTAAAACTGACCAGTACCACAAAAAGACACAAAGAGAGACAAAATGGGCTCACAGAGAATGGCAGGACAGGGAAGACACCCATTAGACTGTTCATCTCTTCGCCTCACCTACACCTCATTTCAACTTTGCTTGCTTATTATAACCCGAGATTAAAAACGGGTTTACTGCTAGAAGTCGTCATGGTTTTCACTCATGGGTAATGATCTAGCTAAAGGGTAATTTTTAAGCCACAAGCATTTGACTCAAAGAAGCTGCACCCTGTCAACAAACCTGGTGTCTGTTCTGAGCTGCAACTCAACACAGATGATAAAAAAAAATGATGAGATGAAAAAATATAAAATAAAAACAGAAATTCTTTTTTTATTAAGCCTCAACTTGCTATTATATTGTAAACATCATCAACTTGGTTGTTTTCCTTAATTTGAATTCTTAAGTGTTTCGAGGTTCTTTGCACTGTTTTCACTCAAATTAAGGAGCGACCAAGGCTCACAACAGCTAGTTGAAATATTTCCATAAAAATAAATCATTCGTTGGAACTACAAGTTTTTTCTTTTAATTATGCAACTACCAACGGAGACAATTTTACAAGTGTTGAGTTCAAAGTTAGGATAACTTTGAACTCAACACTTGTAAAATTTTCTGTTTTATATTGAAAATAATCATTTTTAATATTCTTTTATGAAAAACGTAACCATGAATTGACAAAAATAAATGAGAAAATCAGTCCCTGAAGAAATTTATATAGAATTAATTTTGAAACACGAAACATAAATTAGTATGAAGTATGCAACAGTAAAATCAACAATATGCACCAAATTCAAAAACAACTCAATTCACCTAAGAAACAAAAATTTAAAGGAATCATTAGTAAACTACCCATGCACATAAATGGCTAGAAGTGTCCTCAACACCAACTCAGTCTCCATATTGTACTCATTTTGTATCAGAATCTATAAACTTAGCTTGCAAATTTCCATGTTTTATATTGGAAATAATATGTTTTAGATAAAAGCATAACAATGGATGAACATAAGTTTTAGGGCAAAATCAATTACCATAGAAGTTGATTGATTTATTCAATCATTTTCTACAGCTTATCTTCTAGCTCTAAATAATCTGCAAATAGTTGATATTTTTACAATGTAAGAATTTTTTTTTTTTTTTAGATAATAACTGTTTCATGATACAAGTCTTACTAATTAACCCATAGCGAGAGGGAGAAGAGGTGGAGTCATCCCTTTCCCAAATATATTTGCACGCAAGTGAATATAACAAACCCAACTGGAATTGGGACTTGGCTCTCCAATTAACAATTCTGAGCAATTATTAATTATACCACCCACACATCCAAGCTTACAGAAATTGCTAGATGTAACCATAAGTTCTATGCTAACAGTTTCATCGCTCACCCTTCTTTCTTGTGGAATTCTCTTCCAGCCTCTTGCTTTCCAGTCAACTTTGATCTTCAAAAATTAAAATGCAATGCCAATCATTGTCTTCTGTTCTTTTATTGTTCTCTCTTCTTAATGTTTTTCATTTTCTCATATTCTTTCACACTCAGTAATTCCTTGCAGCTTAGTGGCTTTATTGCTTTGCTTCAGGTGAAAGGATTAAAAAAAAAAAAAAAGGCAGTAATAATATACAAATCAATTTGAAAAGAAATGCAACTGCATGTATTTGATGTTAATATTTCAGTACAAGAAACAGAGAGATATCTACAATAATATTATTTTACATTGTCAGCTAAACAGGATAATGTTACTTTTGAGCGGATTGCCTAACTTTCAAATCTATAAAGTGGTTTCTTTTATTCAAATTCCAGGAAAACTACAGATCTGAGCACAGACTGCTTCTGCAAAGGTGCTCAAATACTGTTCTCACCCTTTCGGTATTACTCTCAGGTGCCAAACAAACATCCCTTCCACATTGCCTGTTAATTTTTTGATTTTTCTCAACCTCCTCTAAGGTTATTATGACCCCACCACCCTGCTTATTATATTTTGAGTTTTTTTTTTCATGGACGTTTATTTATATTTTAATATTGGCAAGATTTCATAGAAACATTTTCGACTTTTTAAAAAAATTTTACTTAAAGACATTGATGGGGACTTTTTTTTAGTTTTATTTCTTTCATGTCTTGTGATAGTCCAAAAGAGTTGTTTTTAATCGTTTCCCAACCACTCCATTTATAGAACTCCCAACCATCTTCCATCTTCTAGATTTTTCCCATTCTTTGCAACATTCCTTTCCAATTATTATTTACATTATTTCCACAATCTATTGATCTCATATTTGTTATTATCACAACATTTTGACTGTTGTGCCCTCTGACCTTCTTCAGGTGCTATTCAATCCATTTAATCTTTAGGGTATTTCAAACAGAACCCTTTCTTTAATCTACAGGAGCAGATTGCTTCTATCATGTCATCGTTTCTTATTTAGTATTGCTAAGTTATTGCTCACCCTGTTTTCACCAAGTAAGTCAGTACTACCTGGTCGATTGATTGAATACATAATTACTATGTAATGAAATTCATGATATTATCCCTGAAAGTTAGCCTGATCAACGGCACTGGAAAAAGAACCAGAGGGTACAATGGCTGAAATGTTGTAATAATAACAAAAATGATGAGCCCAAGTATTAATTATATAAATGAGTTTTAACCCTGTGAAAATTTCACGGCTTTCAAATTTTAAATTTCTGGTGAATTTTAATTCTTCAGTTAATGCTTGAATAAGTTCATAGCGAGTTCTACTACAATAAAATATTCATAGAAATTCCTCTGTTGGATTTAATGATATTTATTTGAGCTTAACGACTTGAACAAAATATTGCAAGAACAATCATAAATATAAATGCTGGTTGTTATTTTAAGAAGTAAGGGGGTACAAATAAAAAGATTTGAAATTAACAAATTTTTCCATTTTACTGAAACAGACATTAAACACTTCTCTCTTCCATTCTTTCTCACTGAAACCAAGTCATGTCTTTGATATGTCTTTAGTCTTCTCGCAACCAAAACAGAATAGTCCATTATTCATGAGGTATTAGCAGATGCTAAACCTATCTTTCTTTCACCGAAATCAAGTAGTATCTCTATGTCTTTTGTTTTCCCACATGATCAAAATGGAATAGTCCATTATTTATAAAGTATTGGCAGGGTGTAAAGGTCATGTGAATTAATGAAGGGAGGAACACGCACAATTTATTATATGACAATGATAACTACGCATCCCAGAAATTCAGGCCAAAGTTACCCAAATTATTAGAACCCTCACTTTCTATTTGGAACCCATGAGTATTTTATTATTATTCTTGTTTTCCCCCTCGTGCAATATTTTCACTTCTATGGAGGTGATCAGCAGTGTTCAGGAGAAAGGTACAGGACTAATAGAAACCTTATGATAAAAATGACAATGATGAGGAGACTAGTTAGAACAAATTGTGAAATAACAACAGTGACATATCTCTGGATATGAGATAATGAAGAAGACAGAAAATGGTTTAGCTGAAATGTAGTTATAAAATCATTAATGCAGAGTATATTAATTGAAACATCTTCTGAAATACTTTTTAATGTAATCTAAATAATATCACGCAGATATCATCATCTATTTATGTCATATATATATATATATATATATATATATATATATATATATATATATATATTTAAAATTAAAAACTTTAGATTTTAATTAAAAACTTTTTACTCCTTAATTATTAATCATAATGTTAATAATAGTAATATTGTTTATTTATATTATATTCACCCTATATTTATTTCCTAGCTTATTTTGTTGAAAAATTTAAAATGATTAAATTAATGTCAAACATTAACAGTGAAATATATAAATCTGTTTTTTTCAAATTAACCGCAATATGCCCATATATGTTAATTTACCCTTCCTCTTCCTTTATTCTTTACAAACTCTCTATTTCCCTTTCTTTCTCAAACCCCTACTTTCACTTCTGCTTTCTTATATCTTTACTTCTCTTTATCTCATTTCCTATGAGATGACTTATTAAATAGGTCAGTGTCTGGTCCTAACCCCCCTCCCTTACTCTGAACTCTGAAATATCTTAATAAAAATAAATTTAAAATTATTCCTATCTCTCCCTTCCCTCTCTAATTTCGACCATGTCTGTCATACTCCTCCTCCCCTCTCGTTATATCACCTTACATCAACTTAAAACTACCCCTCAAAAGTGTATAAGAACTATATGATCTGGCCACAGAAAAGATGAACAAAAACTTGAAGAGTTGCTAAGAGGAAATAACTGAAACTGAGATATCCAGAAGAGGCATGGAACATAGAACTAGAACAATCTATCCCGGTGGATGAAATAAAGGGTTTGGTTCAAAATTCCAATCACCTGAAGAAGACTGGAGTGTACAATGGCAAAAACGTTGTGGCTATGACAACAAAGATGAGGACAACAGACTCAACAATGTAAATAGTGTAAATAGTTACAATGCCTCTTCTCAGAAATATAGATAGATATTATATAGAAATATAGATAAGTTAAAATAATCAGTCTATAAAATCTTTAATTGCAAGAGGCTTTTTGTCTATATCAGGTAACATAAGTAATAAGTAAAAATAAAAATAAAGAGTGAACACATGAATGTTTCTTTTTGGTCTGTCACCCTGTAATAGATGCATTCTTCAGTATGATGTGGTTGAAGATTGCATGCAGTGTTTTTCCCTTTCACTCTTTAAAAACCGTAAGTTGTGGGGCTTTCTGTTTGTCCAAGATGACTGTCTTTATCAAATATTGATTGGACAGTACATGACAGTAAGAGAAAAACTCTTTACAGCATATTCTTTTGTTTTACCTCTCATTTGCTTTTGTTTTCCATGAAGGTTTTATCAGTTGAAAAGAAAAAAAAACACATGCAGTTTGAAAAAAAAAAAATTCCCCTGTATTCTTTTCTCTTTTAACATATAAGAAAAAAAAGGATATATATAAGCAGCTGAAGCAAAAATATAGGCAGGTGGTAAACAATCGAAGTCGTATCATTTATCTTCCTAATGAGAAATCCAACATATTTAATTACACTTGGTCGGGACAAAGATGAAACTCAAAGACAAATCTGGAAATTCTCCTATTCTCCAAACATACACAGATTTTTCTTTTGAATTTTTTTTTTTTTTTTTGAGCAACCTCTTTATTCTGAAAATACTTAAGTATTATTTTCATGATGAGAAAATAACACAAGGTCTGATCAAAATATATTAGGACTAGTGCTATACAATGATAGCTACAGCACATATCCAATCAGCATTTAATCTCCTTCAAAGTAGTCCCATTTTTACACTATTTATCCAGTGTTGTTTCTAGAAGTCCTTTTTAGGGATCGCGAGCAGGTGCCTCATTGTATTCTCTTGGATTTCTGTGATGTCTTGAAATCTTTCAAGTGGGATTTGATCTTTGAAAAGAGGAAAATGTCACAAGGAACAAGATCTGAGGAATATGGTGTGCTTGGCCAAAAACTGTTGCACAATCCATGATTACTGATGGAACCTCTGTGGTCTGGTGAGCTTATAGGCTTTCCTTCCAAGCATTGCTGCAAACAAAGGAAATTAGTAAGAATGTTATAACTTTGGGTTCATGCACAACAGAGTTCAAGGCCAATCTGTGCCAAGCAGCTTCACTCTGTGTACTTTTGTTAGCATAGCAACAGTTTTGATAATTTTTCATGGTAGAGTGGTATGCAAAGGAAATGGTAGGTGGTACCTCATGATATCCTTTAATTGAAAAGATAGAGAGAAATCGTCTGTGCCCTTTACTTTTATACTGCTTTTTAATATGCCACCTAGTGGGTGTTAAGAGAAGTCTTTGAGCATACAAAGTGGACGCATCATGGAAACGTTCAGATCTCTATCTGTAGTGTTTTAATGTCTGGAGAATCTGTTTGAACACCAGATAGGCTGCTTATAACAAAGTTGTGTGAATTAACAGAGTTTGAATGGGGTGTGGGATTATTACACCTTGTCTGCTAGAAGACTTCTCTTAACACCCATTAGGTGGCATTTTATAAAGCATTAAAAAAGCAAAGGGCACAGGCACATACTTTCTCTATCTCTCTTTCTCCTCTGTCTTTTCAATCACAGGAAATCACGAGGTGTCCATTTTCACCTCCACAGAGACTTATTACTCCCAACTGAACAACGTTCAGTTGCATACAACACATTACATCAGCACCTTTGAAATATCTTCACGTGATCAACAATATCTCCACTACAACATGTAATATAGATATTTCTCTTCAACACAAGAAATTATCCCAGTTCAATGAACAATACAATGCTGCTATAATTGGATAACTCTTGAAAGTGGTTATCTAAGGGAATTACATGTTTTTTAAAGAAACATTGTCAGTCATTTTCTCACTGACATTAGAAGGTGAGTAGTCTGTGGAAGAATTAAATTTCTCTATCTTTTTCTGGGCTCTATTACACCTAGTTCTCTCTCTCTCTCTATATATATATATATATATATATATATATATATATAATAACCCTATACTGAATTCATTTATTCTGAGATTTGAAAAATAATTTGATAAGACTAATCAAGCTTGGAATATAACGATATAAGGCAAAACAAAAAACATTCATTTGTACACTCGCACTGTGTGTGTGTGTGTATATATTCACAGTTATGTATTTTGAATATATGGTCTTTACTTTATTTTGTGCAGAAGTTTCTGAGAAATCTTTCATTCAATTGTTATGTTCTTAATCAAAAGAGGGAATATTATAAGGAAAATGTTCAATTAAAATCATTTAAAAATATTTCAAAGCAAATACAACCACCACTGTCTTCCTTCCTCCACCTCCATTTCTCTTCATTTGGCCTTGTATCATACAATGTTAAGCTTGGTAAACACATACACACACACACACACACATATATATATATATATATATATATTTAAAAAATTAATACAAATGTTTCCTGGTCTAATTTAAATCTGACCAGTAACTGTTTTATATATATATATATATAGATAAGTGAACATTGAAGTCAACACTCAGAGGCAACAGGCTGTTTCATGCTAGGTGCAATCATCAGGTTGCTTGACAATTGTGCCTAGCATGAAACAGCCTGTTTCCTCTCAGTGTTGACTTTAATGTTCACTTTTATATTTATATTTACATATGCTCTATCTCTGATATTGAGCACTTTATCACATAAATGTTGCACACCTTAAAACTATATATATATATATATATATATATATATATATATATATATATATATATATATATATATATATATATATAAAGAAATATAGTCTTAAAGTGTGCTATATTTATGGCATAAAGTGCTCAATATCAGAGATAGAGCGTGTGTAAATATAAAAGTGAACATAGAAGTCAACACTTAGAGGCGACAGTCTGTTTCATGCTAGATGCAATCATTGGGCCGATGATTATAAGGGCAGTGCTTGATGCAAGATATAAAAAATATATAAACAGAGCCAATATAAAAAATATATGTGAAAGAAATTGCTCAACTAATGATATATAAAACTAAATATCTTGTCTTTTGAACTGCCTGAAGATTGGGAGACAGCCATTTAACAAAGTGAAAGTCAATATCAAACTTTAAGTTATGGAAAGGTAGTAATATTTGAGTATTGTTATTATTTTTTATATTTCTTACATATCACACTATTTTTTAATGTAGGTACATATTTGAAGGCTTCTATTTCCTTGATTAACCAAAGATTTAAAATAATTTAATATAAAAGTTCAAATGCAAATGGACTATACACACTTGTAACATGCAGTAATTCATAATTCATAAAAAGTGTAAAAAAAAAAAAACAAGGTAGATTTGTACAACATATTCATTATATATACATGCAAAACTACTTTGATATCTTCAAGGTTACCATATATAACTTAACTGATCCAAGAAAACAATTGTATATGGCTGATAGTTTGGATATTTCTAAATGAGTTGAATCCCTTGCATGACATCCACATCTTCAGAGTTTATTTATTCCACATTGACAGTGTAATGAATTACACTGTCAATGTAATACTGTATGTATTGTAATGTAATAATGTGCATACAATGGAATTAGTGAGCTGACTTCAATTCCAGGTTATTCAGTTATCTTTGCTCTAATATAAATGCTATGGCAGTCCACTATCTTCCTCAAGAAGTCATGATAGTTTTGCAGATACATAAGATATTAAACAGTGAGGTTCGCCCTGTACAAGGCCATGGGGGCCACTCAAGGTAGATGGTTACATTAAGGGGTAGTTTATATGGATAGGAGGGGAAGATAATGGTCGACTCTAGACTTGAACAGGTTAAAAATTGTAGTGATCAGGGAAACATTCTCTTGGAAGTCGATTCCACAGGGCAATGGTTCATGGTAAAGAAGCTGTTTGATTAGAACTTACTTCTCACTGATGGAATATGGAGGGAATGTGGGTGGTTTGCTACAATGTAAATGGCATGATGGGTCCTAGCCATGAAGGTTAGAACTGGCTGAACCAAGGAATGTAGTTTGTCTGAGCACTTTCCATGGAAGTAGTGATAGAGCAGTGACAGGCTTGCGACATCACACCTGTGAGAAAGAAGTTGGAAGGTGGAAAATAATTTGTCACCCACAAGGACTCGGAGATGTTTTTGAACTCTATCAAGACTGGAAAATGAGGACTGGGTAAATATGAAAACAGTACTTGATTTCTGGCCCAATCTGGCTCTTGTAAATGTAGAGGATGCCATGAGGAGTTAGGTACTTACTGGAGCAGTACAGGAAGCTGACTGTTTTTCCTGCATCTTTAGCAGTTGTATGTGAAAGCTGTGGAGAGCTTTGATCACTTATATTCATTAAAAATTATTTTTTATTATAAACAAATTTTTGGTAAACATTTCCTAAGTTTATTTCTTGTTTAAGATGTTTTAGTATTGGAACTCTTTATCATGCTAATAAGTATTTTATGAAGCCTTCCTCTTAACTTACAAAAGCCAGGAAGGGGAGAGAACTGATACAATCATCTAGGGTAATAATTTTGCAAAGAATTCAATGTCAGTGTCAATTGCATTCACTCACTCACTCCTCGATGTACGTTTCATTAACTGTCAATGAGATTGAATAGACAAAAAATTTTGACTCTTATTTTTCCTGAGGGAGGGTGGGGGAATGAGAACAAAGTGGGGCTCGAATGACTGAATACATGAAAAAACAGTCAAAGAAAAGAAATCTGATAAAATCTCCCCTCTTCCAATAAAATAAAAAATAAATCTAAGGGCGGACACTTCACAATCAAGTAAAAGAATCTAAAGGACGATTATTGCCCTGCAGGAGGTGAATGAGTTTCTTTCATTTAAATTTGAAACAATACTGAAATTTTCTTCTTCAGATTTGGATAATTTCCCACCCACTAATAAAAAAATAAAAAAAAATAAAAAATTTTTAAAGTTTTTTTTTTTTTTAATTCATGAATACAAACATTTTTTTTTCTTTAACTGGTTTCAAGCCAGTGTCTAAAGAGTTTTATGTCACTCAAGAAAAGTAGCTCTTTATTCCCCAATTAAAAACATCATTTTTGTGGACTGTCAAAACCATTTTTCAAGGTGCTTGTTACATTAATTTGAAAATGGCATTTTTCCTCCCACTTTTTTTTTTATACAAGTAATGCTGGCCTGATAAAAAAAAACAAAGAAAATATTGAATACCTTGAAAGCATGAAAACAAGTAATAAGCAAAGGTTAACAAGTTCTAACAAAGGAACTCGCTAATTTGATTCACTTCAAATTGATTGAAATAACCTTAGTGAAAAATTATTTGAAAACTGGAGTTATCTTTTCTTTCTTTTGGCAAAATCTTTTCTTTATTATTTTTCAGGCAGACACAAGAATGGAACAAGCTTATCATTCAGAAAGCAAACTTCCAAACTGACAGAACACATCTTCATTAAAACTATTACACTGCTCTGTGAGATGCACCAAAGAGCTTGGCACCAATCTGGATACAAATTTACCTTTCAACCTTAATACTACTTCTTTTCTTTCTTCATAATAATGATTACAAAACTTCATTAATAAATAATGCATTAAAATAAACTGTAATAACAAAACTTATTATAAATAACTATTTTTATTATATTTATTATATATTTTTACTATATTTAAATATCTTAATATAAAATAAATATATAATATTATTATTATTGGCCTCTGTCAAAGTTGACTATAGCTTGGAAGGAAACGCTTATAAATATTTGAAAGAACTATATTTTATGAACTTGAAAAGCCTGTTTTAATAAAATGATTTTATAAATTTCAAGTGATGGTAACACTATTTACACTATTTATATTTGGACTACTGTCCTCATTTTTGTTGTTATCACTCTATAGTGTAAATAATGATAACCATTCATCACAGAAATTCAGACAGGTAAGTCAATGAATGTTTCCTATATGGAAATACCAAATTTTACCATTACCATATATGGACAACAGCATTTTGATTAGGCATGTTAAATATTTATAATAAAGCGGTTTGTCCAATGGATCATTTCTCTACTTTCCTCACTTTCATCAATAACTTTCTTTGTTTACATTTCCATTGCTGATAACAGTCAAATCAAGCTGAGAAAATAAAGGAAAAAAAGAAGTATTTAAATACCAACTGACATTAGCTTCTATAAGGTCACGTGGAACCAAATTCTGCAGTTTTAGAATAAGGATCAAAGTAAAATTCAAAAGATACTTCTAAAATCTTTTTCACAGTATACAAAAGATGATACTGGAAAGTTTTTAATTTATATAATTACATGAAATTTATTTCAGATCCAAACAACACAATTATTATAAGAAAAATATGAATATACTCTTTAAACCAAATCATTTTGTTCAATTCATTCACAAAAACTGTTGCTAAGTTTCATCATGATCTGTCAAACTGGTTTTGAGTTACTTTGTAGATATAGCTGTATAAACATATATTTTATGTAACTTGGATTTTAAAAATCCTACCTTAATAAAAAAACGAACATATCCTATTACAAAGAATATATCTTGAAGGAATATTAATTAATATCCCTTCCTCAATTAACACACACCAGACATATATTTTCATATCACCACCATTCATAAAGCCCATACTTAAAGAATATAAGATGCAGACACTTGTTGATGGTGTAACCTAAGTTTTTCATACACCCACTTTCAATGCACCAAATAACTTCCAAAGCACTCAAAAGTTATATAATAATAATAATAATAATAATAATAAATAATAGAATTAAACCAAAACACACACCCATAAACCTGAATATACATACAATTTTTCTCAACAATAAAATATACACCAAATTTAATAACATGCATTTAATCCACTGTCAACGCACACACAAACTCTACCAGCACCCACAAGACCAAGTAGAAATTTGACACACACACACACACACACACACAGATCTGGGATCTCAGCTTCAGTCACTTTCCCACTGCCATAAAGTTGCCTCCCTGCATCTTTTCTATAAATACTTTCATGTATTGGGTATGATGATAAACTACATTTAGCAGCAAAGCCTCTGAATGGGAAGTTTTGAGGAGTGTAGAACCAACTCTTAATTGCTGTTGTCCCTAGGTTCATCCTGACCCAGGGTGGTAACACCTGTTAGGGTCCCAACTATGGGCAAATAGCTAATACCTAAATTAGTGTCAAAACACTATGAGAATGAAAATACATTTTTATAGTAATAATACCAGCAATACACCTTCATAGAAAAAAATTATCAGCAATACATTTTTGTAAAAGAAATTACTAATGCTCCCAAGAAAATTAAACTTTGGCATTAAATGACCCATAAGAAGTTAATATGCCTATATACAAACAAATAAATACTTTCATGGTAATTGTTCAGATGAGCTCTTTGGTATGGTACCTAGACTTTATGAATTTAAGTGCAGTACTAGACTGACAACAAGACCATATCAATTTACACTTGAGCTGGCTAGATGTAGTATTAAATTCTATGCTAACAGTTTCTTCTCTTACACTTCTCAATTGTGAACTCCCTTCCAGCTAACTTTAATCTTTAAAAAATTAAATGCAATGTCAATCACTATCTACTGTGCTCCTGGTTATGCTTCTTTTGTTCTCACGCCTTAGTAATATTTCTAATTCTTCTACACCCAATAACCCCCTGTGTCTTAGTGGCTTTACTGCCTTGCTTGGTGTGAAATTGATTAAAAAAATTCCTCCTACTACTAACTTTGGGAATTAAACACACACACACAGACGCAAAAATACACACAGGAATTGAGATTCACACAAACCTAATCAATGTCCACAGAATTCAAAGTACCAAAATATTCCCATCAATAACTCATTTCTAAAAGATTTCTGATGAAGCTAAAATAAAATTAAAACTTGTTAAATTTATAAACGTTTTTCTATTTGCTCCTTATTTGGTCATATTTTAAGTAGTGAGTCCCTTCAGGGGTTGCACAATAATGCATATCCACAACTTGCTTTTGTACCCCACCCTATCAATGTTTGTCCCCTTAATATCCCTTCAACACCCTGTTCTGCCATACATTTATACAATATTCTCTGGCACTGTTTGCATCTGCCCCATTAGCCTTCAATATTTTTTGTGAGTGTCAAATTCTCCAAGCCCTCATTTTGTGTTCCAGAAATTTTAACTGTCTTTCTGATGCAATGTACAAGTGTCATTTTCATTCCAAGTTTTCCTTAAAGCTTCCTCATTGCTCACATTCTGCGACCATGGTATTCTCAGCATCCTTCTACTGAGAATCTCTTTTTTGCTTCATGTCTCATTATCAAGTGAGAAAATTGTCCAGCTGCATATAACTAAGGAATGATATTGCCTAGCAATTGAGCACTTTTTTAAAATTTTTTTTATTTCTGTTGCTTCAAGTTTTCTCTTCATTCATGAAGTAACATTCACTGCCATACAGGAGGATTGATATTACATAGCAGTTAGGCACTTTTTGTTTCCATTGAAATTTTCCTGTTTCTTCATACATGGCTTAGCTTTTGGAAGGCATATACATAAATACCTAATATCAAACAATACCCTGGCAGTGATTTCTTCTTCTTTGTGCTGTGTCTCTTCAGGTCATACGTGAACATGGCTCTCCACAACTTCCTACCTCATACATTACTTAGCAGTTTTTCTCCCTTTGCTAAGGCTCCCACTACCCATTCCAACATTTACTCAACAAACTCCACAGGTAAGTGGCTCACTGTTTCCTCGTTATGTGTCCAAGGAATTTCAGCTATCTCTTCCTGATTTTGAGGAGAAGTGTTCTTTCTGTTCCCATTTTCTTTAAGACTTCCATGGAATTTTCAGTATCCGTCTGTAGAACAATATTTCTGTTGCTGCTATTTATTCTTCATCTGTGGGGAGATTGTCTAGAACTCACTGCCATATAAGAGGATAGATATCATATAGCAATCGAGTAAACTTTGTTTCTGATGACATTTTTCTGTTTCTCAGCATTTTGGTTAGCTTTTGTAATGCTACTTTTGCAAAATCCAACGTATGTTCTGATTTTGCTGTCATTTTTTCCATCCACTTTTCCAAGATATTAAAACTTCTGCAGCTGTTTGATGTTTATATCTTCAATTTGTAACTCATATCTTGAACATTTTCTCATACTGATGACCATACTTTCTGTCTTCTTGCAGTTGATAGTTAGTCCTCTTTTGTCTTGCTTTCTTCTACCATATCCAATCTAGGGAGTTCCCTAGTTTTCTCTATGATAGAATACTGAAAAGCTACAATGGGCACATTACCTAGAACTGAGCTGAACTGACATTATAAAAGCTTTAGATTTTAGGACTGTTAGTATCACCGATGAAAATAAAAAAGAAAAAAAATACTTTCAATGTGCAAACTTAAAAAAAAATTAACCACTGATTATCTGTTAGCCAGTTTAATAAGCTAAGTTTTAAACTTTAAACAACATTAAAAAAAAAGGATGAGATTTTTTTGTGTGTTTTCATTTTTTTTACTGTTAAATTTCTGTTAGAATGAACAGATCAGATAATTCTGCTAAAGTGAGAAATTGCAAATAATTTATAAACATTTTGGATTCTGATAAAAGAGAAGAAAACTAGAAAAATACAGAATGAGAAAAAAAATCACTGAAAAAAAAAAAAAAAAAAATGGTGAAAAAAAAAAATGAAAGAATCAGCTTTCCTTGAAGCACCAGGATTCTGGAATTTGTTTTGATTGAGAAATTTTGAACAATGTGATGCCAAATTGAAAATAATCCAATCATCAGCAGAATGAAGCTGCTATATTTTCCAAATAAGCAAACATACATTATTGGCAAGTGTTATTCCAGCAGAATTATGTGAGATTATTTTAACATATTTATTTATTTTTTTTGTTTCTTTTATTTTTACTCTGTATTAATGACAGAAGAATGGCGGGAAGGGTGAAAGGGCTGACCTATGAAGATGATGGCAAAATTGGTCTTGACATTTTAGTGTTTGCATTCTCATTATTATTACCATCATCCTAAAAAAGAGTTTGAATCTATTTTGCAAATCAGATTTTTTTTCATTGACTTTTAGTTTAATGATCCAGTGAGAGGAGAAATGAAAATTGTGATAAGATTCAAAATGAAAAAGAATTCTTTGGTTACTTAAGCAACTGTCATTTCTATGTATATAATATGTTGATTCTGTATGCCTGTTTTCAAACTC
Organism: Acanthosepion esculentum; assembly: GCA_964036315.1. Lineage (NCBI taxonomy): Eukaryota > Metazoa > Mollusca > Cephalopoda > Sepiida > Sepiidae > Acanthosepion > Acanthosepion esculentum. The sequence goes on from OZ038475.1 coordinate 67,704,437, forward strand.
TTAGGTGCATTACAGCCAGAAGTAGAGGATTAACTTATCACTAAAATGTTAAAAATAAATCTGGTTGATTTGCAAATAAATGATGATATTGCAAGTTCTGCATTTTCAATTACCTGAAAAAATATTATTTTCTAGGGAGACAAAATGGTGCATTGTAGCCAGAGGTATTAAATTATATTACTATTAATTTAAGAAAACAAAAAGAGAATCCTCGTGATTTGCAATGGAATGATAATGTTTCAAATCTTGAATTCATACTTAATAGAAAAAATAAAAATATTATAGAGATGAAAGAGTGCATTGTTGGAAGAGGTAATGAATTATGCTACCCCTAAAATGCAAAAATAAATCTAAGTGATCTGCAAATGAATAATAATGTTGCAAGGCTTGCATTTGTGCTCAATGGAAAAAATATTCTACAGAGGCTAAACAGTGCAATGCAGCTAGGGGAATTGAATTATGCTACACCCAAAATGCATAAAAACAAATCTGCATGATTTTAAAATGAATTATAATATCATGGGATCACTGTTCATATCCAACTACAAAAAGGAATTATTTCAAGGGAGATAAATATTAAGTTCTAATTATGCATTACTATCCTTTAATTACTTAATTATTTATTTGCACCTGAGTAAAAATTCTAGGTGCAAAAATCAGCTTCCCCTTTGCACAAAAAAGGTGCCATAATCTGAAAGTGAGAAAATTCAATAAAAATTCATTTTCTATCAAGCATTTCTTCTACAGATGTGCACATACTACAGGGGTTATCAGCATTGAAAGATGAATCAGTAAATTCTGGTTGAGATGGTTATGTTCATTTTCACACAAATATCATTGGGAAAGGTATGAATCTAACTCTTCTACCTCCTGCTATGGGTTAAATAGCTGGATAGACTGGGCTCTCAAGTCTTGTTTGGCATCCAGGTTAGAAGAAAGACAACTTTGAATTCAAAACCTGCATCAGCACTGGAACTGGTACAACACCCTGCCTGTCCAGCCCTCTGGGTGGCTAGATTTAATGGCTAAAACAATGAAGATTCCACGATCAGCAGAGCCAAATTAGCACCCAGCATGCTGGTTGGTCAAGGTGATGGTGACTTTTTTTCGTAAAGGGTTATGCACTGTGTCACAGAGTTGTTGATTTGTTATAACCATCACCACCTGCTAATGTGCTAAATCCTGAAGAGTTCATTCCAGTTTTAATCTATGTCAACCATTTGATTCGGATGAGGCTAAAACACTGACATCAAACAGCAAAGCTTTTTGTGACGGGTTGAGCAGGTGAAAATTTAGGCCTTGATATTATTCCACAAAGAAAAAGGAAAGGAAAGGAAGAAAGCAGATAAAGTGTAAATTCAAATTTTTTGTATTCCATAAATGAACAAGTAGTCAAGGTGGGGGGGGGGGTTTACAAAAACTGCTTTTTAAAACTTTTGTTTAGTTCGGCTTCTTTTTAAGACAGTTTTCATATAAAAGTAAACAGACTAGATAAAATAATTTTTTATACTACTTTGACTTGGACTGTACATCTGTCTACTACTCTGACCAGAACGTGGACTGACTACTTGATACATTGCCCTTTATTTATACCTGGTGCATAGACACAGTAGTAGACACAAAATGCATGTGAATATTTAAAAGAAAAATGCTTGACTTTATTTAAATGTGTGTTACGTGAAGATTATAAAATTTTGAATAACTTGATAATTATACCAGTTTGTTGTTTCATAATTTGATATGTGTTTTAAATACTATGTACTAATTATCTTTCTCCATAAATTATAAGTTAATTAAATGTTACCATGGTATCCATTCAGTAGTGGTAACATATAAATAATTTTCAATAAAAAGACATTTGTATCTTGTCTGAAACTAATTAATAGAATATGTTTTAATGTGTCCACAATTATTCGAATATGTCGAAATTGTTCATTTTACTAAATCTTAATTTATATAGATTTTAACATTTTTTTCTGCAAGTTAAAATGGACTGATATGATCCATTTTTGAATACTTGAAAAATCTGTTCAAAAGTCAGTATGGAATAAAATATTGTATTTGCTACATTTAGTTTTATTCCCCTGAACATTTCCAACAGTAGCAATAACCAAAAATGTGGAGTGTATTTAATTAAAAGAGAAAATAATTATATAATCCACCGTTTACTTTTCATACTAACAAAAGCAAAAATGTTTGGAAGGAAACTTCCATCAATATTAGAAAGAGCCTTTAACAGTTAACCTGAGAAGACTAATTTCTTGAAAAAGCTTTTTTTAAGATAAATTTTTTATAAATTTCAATATACAGCCACATGAACTATTCAGTCAATGAATGCCAAATGTTTCCTATATAGAAACATCTATTCTCACCATTACTATTATCATTATGCAAATCAACATAGTTATGACTTGTAATAAGAAAAGCAGTGATTGTAAAATATACAATTTTATAAAAGTTATTTATTGAACAACCAACAATATTATTTGTCTTTTTTAAAAGTATTCTTGTTACAGTTTTATATATTCATGCTTGTTGTGATTAAATAATGAAAAGAGATTCTGATTTCTTGAGAGATTTGAAATAGAAAAAAAAAATTTTTCTCATGAGTATTTTCTTAATAGAATTTTATGTATCTCTTTTTAAAATAAATAATTCCATAAAGATGACAAAAAAACCTGTTTATTTTAGTGAAGAGATAATTCTGAGATATTGACGAGAAACCCTGCTTAAGATCTTGGAAGAAATGATATTGTAAAAAAAAAAAAAAATATGGAAGAAAAGAAGTGCAACAAAAGAAGAAAACTGCATGATTTTACACCAAGCCAAATGATTGTGTATACTGATAAGACACCTTAATTCCAGAATATTTTTCTTGTCTATCACCAACAAATATTAAGAGGAAAAACAAATCAGTATTGCAGAAAGTAGCAATCAAATTACTAATATCTGTCTACATTTGTGTGTCGTTTCACTTAAGCAGGTTTTATTGAAAACCAGACTTTAAATTGTTTGTCATAATTTTTTTATTTTCATATAAGATAATAGAATTTTCATTCCAGCATGCACAAAAATTATCCACACATATCTGTCAATGCACTTTCGACTATCATCGGTCATCTTCAATTACATGAATTTATATATTATGGTTTTGAAATTAAAGAAATAATTGATGTAATTGTGTTTTTTCCAGTTTGATTCTTTAACTCAATTAATGCCACTTTTTTACAGACACTGGAACCAAACATCTATTTATGAAATTGTAAAAAGATTTTTATACATTGACACATACTCGTGAATGACCAAGGGTGTTGGGAGATGTTTCTTTTTATTGAGTGAACATCTCTAAACAACAGAGTCTTCTCAGTTATTTAACCCATTGCTGGGAGAGAAAAGTGATGAGTTCATACCTTTTCCAAAGGTATTTGTACAAACCTGGACATAAGCTTGATTGTAATTCCAACTTGGATTTGCCAATTTCTTTCCAAGGATCAGACTGTTACACTACTCATACATGATCTTGTATTTGTTTTTTTAGTGGCCTATCAACTCCTTATTTAATATCAAAATTTAATTTTCTTAGGAGCATTATTAATTTCTTTTACAAAAATATATTGCTGGTAATTTTCTTTTTTTCTTTAACTATAAAATGTTTTTACTTACATTGTTTGTTGACCCCAGTTCTGGGGTTAAATTGCTGACGATAGCTGGGACCCTAACAGGTGCTACCATCCCAAGTCAGGGTGGACCTGGGAACAACAACAGTTAAGAGGTAGTTCCATACGCCTCAAACAGAGGCCTTGTTGCCAGATAAAGTTTATTGTTATACCCAGAATGGTACTCTTGTATTACAATGAAGGTGTCAAAACAAACATTACATGTACTTTTCAATAAAATCTGCTCATATTATATATATATTTAAACACATATTGTTAAATATAACAGACAATGAATGTCTATAATGTCTGATCATGAGCCATTCTAATGTTCGAATGCTTGCATTAATTTCTGTTTAAAATAAAGACAAAAATTGACCAACATTTGGATAATTTTTTTTCAAGTTGGTCCTTAGCTTTCAGCTCATATGGGCCATCTTCAGAGTGGTTATACAGATATGAAACAAAGATATCCACCATCAAAGCTGATATTTTGTTCTTTTGACATAGAAAATTGCTATGCGACGATAATGGTCGCTAAATATCAGACACAGATTGCAAGTTCAAGATGCGGTTCTATGACGTCCCACCATGCAATAGAAGTATTACAACAGAACCAATGTCTAGATGCAATGTAATGTGTTGTGACTAGTTTGAAATATAATTTTGTTGAGTGTGGGTTGCTTTGTTTTAATGTAGATAGACTCCAATATCTGAAGGTTCTTTTTACTGTGTGTATGTGTGAGTATTATTGCTATCAACTAATATCTGTTCAATATTATGTACATGGCTATGTTTTTCTAAGAAATGTTGTTTATTTTCACCAGAAATTAAAGCAAATATTCGAACATTAGAACAGCTCATGATCAGACATAATAGACATTCCTTGTCTGTCAAATTTAATAATATATGTTTAAATAATGATCTGCTGCCCCAATACACACTATATATATATATATATATATATATATATATATTGACAATATTAGTAGTATATATACACATACATATATGTATAAAAATAATTCCAAGAGGAGATGAGCCAGGTAGAACTCAATGTCCAGGACAGAGTAAGGATATAATAAAAAGACTTAAACACTAATATTCCATGGTCATAATTTATTCCATTGGAATCGTAAGAACGATCCAATTCATCAGACCTACAGATTCAAAAAGAAATCTTTTTGAATCTGTAGGTCTGATGAATTGGATCGTTTTTACAATTCAGTTTAAAAATACAATGACTCTTTAAAAATCCAATTCATCAGACCTACAGATTCAAAAAGATTTTTTTTAATCTGTAGGTCTGATGAATTGGATCGTTCTTACGATTCCAATGGAATAAATTATGACCTTGAAATATTAGTGTTTCAGTCTTTTTATTATATATATATATATATATATATATATATATATATATATATATATATATGAGTGTGTGTTCATGTTTGTGCTAGGTATAATTCTGACCTGAAGATGCTTTACCTAACAAAGGGAGATGAAATGTGTTGCAATCAAAATATTTTTACACATGTACACACACACACACACACATATATATATATATATATATATCTTTAAAGTTTTATTGATAAGTACAGACATTCAACATTGATTAAATTTAAGCATCATCTTTTTCTAACTTGCAAATAATACTCTGAAAAGCTGGCTGCTCGAGAAGCACAAAATATCTAAAATCAAGTGTCCAAACTTTCAACTCACATAAGCCATCAGCAGGGATGTTAAGCACATTTTTAAAGAGTCATTGTATTTTTAAACTGAATCAGATAAGTTCAAACACAGGAAAACTTTTAGGCTACGTACTAGGATAATTTGTATCCGTTTTAAAATGTTGATGACAAACAAAGTTGAAAGGTCGGGCATGGCAATTATATTGATTTTGGAAATTTTATACATCTGCAGCAAGCAGTTTAGAAAAGATCATTTGCAATTTAGAAAAGAAATGGTCAAACTTAATAGACATAAAATGTCTGTCATTTCTCAAAATGCAAAAATAAGGTGAGATACTGAGAAGTACAAAAATATTTTTTGATCTCGGATATAGCGGATCGGATAAGGTAAAATAAAACTTGTGAGGTCAGCGGAAGCTGTTGAAGGTATAATTAGTTTTGTGACCTTTAAGATGATAGGAAAAATAATGTGACCTCCAAGTCACCACGAAAGTCACCAAAGGTCAATTTTAAATGAAAATAATTTTTGCAACAGAGTGAAATGATGCACATTTTTGTGACATGTGGTGGATAAGATTTCCTGCATTTTGTATTTATTCAATCAAATTTAAAATACGAATACACATTAAATGTACCACTTGTGATTATTTTTCTTCACCTTATTTTACTTAGATACTTATTGTTTATAACAGTCATAAAAATCATTACCTACACATCCCTGATGATGACTCACATGTGTTTAACGCATGGACACACCAAGTACATATAATTAAAACAAAAGATGGTCCACATGTGCTTTTGTATAATCTGCAGATTTAATAAACCGGTTAATAAAATTTGAGGAAAAAAAGGCAACAAAATGATAACAATATTGGCAATAAAATTGTTGATATTTATTATATATTAACCTTAAGCATGAAGAGAAAGATTTTAAAGTTGAAATTTTCAAACACGCCTGAATTCCGACTTTAAAATCATTTTCTTCCTGCTTCAATTCAGTCAAAAGGATAGTATATAATAAATATCGTCAATTTTATTGCCAATATTCTTATCATTTTATTGGCTTTTTATTCCTCAAATTTTATTACCCGGCCTATTAAATCTTTCTTCCTCTCCTATATATATATATATATATATATATATATATATATATATATATATATACACACACATTTATGTATATATATATATACATACATACACACACACACACATTTATTCATATATATATACATACATACACATTTATTCATATATATATGTATATATATATATATATATATATATATACCCACACATGCAGGTACATTTAGATACATATATATATATATATATATATATATATATATATATATATATATATATATCGCACACACATTTATATACATATATATACACACACACACATTTATATACATATATATACACACACACACATTTATTGAGATATCTATCTATCTATATATATATATATACATACACACAAACAAATGACTACATAGAAAGATTAGTAGAATGTTCCCAAACCTGATCTTGATAACAGTGCCATAAAACAGTATTCTAACGTCCACACACACCTGCTTACCCCCATTAGAGAAATTCTTGTTGAAAACACCATCATCCTAAACAAATCTAAGTGTACGCCAACATGGATTCGCAGCCATATTTCTTCTAGCATAGCTCAGAATTTCTATTTCTTCCACACAATAAAACTTTGAACAGAAACATCAGAAAACATATTAACAATAAACCTCATCAAAACGGTTAATGAACTGGTCAAAACTGCTTGGGGCAATAATTATTATGGACAATTTCAGATATTCTCTTAGCACCCCCCCCCTGTTATTATGGGGAAAAAAAGGAAACTAAGAACATTGATTAAAAGAATGTAAAGGATTTTCTTTGTCAGTCACATTCAATGAAATATGTATTAAAAAAAGGCTGTTGCTCAAATACACAATATTATATATATATATATATATATATATATATATATATATATTATATAAGCGAAGTACTTATTGGAAAGCAGTCAATATCAGTGATAGAGCTAACATAAATAGTGTGAAACCCAGGATCACAAACTCACATCAATCCAACTATATATATATATATATATATATATATATATATATATATATATATATATATATATATAAAAGTGGACATGGAAGTCAGCACTTAGAGGCGACAGTCTGTTTCATGCTAGTGCAATCGTCAGGCGACTAGTGCTGTTATTTTTCTCGGCTATTTATATAAGGGTCAGTGGTGCATTATGGGTAGTCTATTTTGGCGGTTACTTTTACCGGAAGTGGCTTCTTTGTTTATTTATTTATGTCAAATTGTTTTGCTTGTTTTTTGTTTGTTTTTTTTATTTTTATTTTTTTTTTTTTTTATTTTTTATCTTATATATTTATTTATTTATTCTTTTATTTTGATCGGTGTTTTTGGTTAACGTAGTGAAAATTTGTTTATATAGCTTATTGTTGGTAGTCTATAATGGCCGTCATTACCGGAAATCGCTTGTTCGCTTATTTATTTGGGTCAAATTGTTTTGCTTGTTTTTATTTATTTTCATTTTTATTTTTTATCTTATATATTTGTTTATTTGTCATTGATTAAATCTGTTTGTTGAATTTGTGGTTTTTTCTGACTATTATTTAGGTGGGAACAGTTTTTAATTTATCTATTTAGGTTGGTTATCTTTATTTGTTTTTGTTTTGTTTTTTAAACGGCTAGTTTATCGTAATCGGTTGTTAGTTTATTTATATATTTGGATGTATTTAGATCGATTTATTATACTTGTTGTTATTTATTTGTTACACTATATCTTTTTGGCTTTCGGTTTTTAAGTAACGTAGTATATTATCTTTTATTAATGTTTTTTTTTGGGGGTTTTTTTGTTTTTGTTTTTTTTATTATTATTTTTATTTGTATAACAGTTATAACTTTCGTCCGTTCTTTTGTTTTGATTTTGTTTCGTATATTCTAACAGGTGTGGTTTTATGATTTGTTTGGAGTAATTTATTTTGCTTATTTTATTGTTGTTTGTTTATATATTTATTTATTTTTCTATTTTAAGTTACGTAGTAAAAATTTGTTTTCATGTCTACATTTTGAGATTAGCTCGGATCTTTTATTTAATAATTTATTTTCATCTGGGAAGGTAATGATAGCTATTTTTTCCTCCAAGCAAAGTTTGCAGGTTTTTGATAGGTTGTTGTAGGCTGATGATTTTTTCCTTATTTTCCAAGATATTTTTGGTGTGGTGTGTGTTTTGTTTTTTATTTCCCAGATATACTTAGAAAGCATTGTGCTGTTCGCATATTTACTATTTGTGAAAGACATTTTGTGTACATAATTTCTTTGTTTCCATGGTCCTTCGGTTACTCCTATATATACTTTTTCTTCATTATCTGCTGATTTTGTCGTGGCTTGGTAGATTACGTTGTTTTGTAAACAATTACCGTTTAAGGGACATTCGTTTTTTATTCTGCAGTTGCACGTGGGTTTAATTTGTTCGTGTGGTTTGTTAATAATTTTTCTGTTGTGCTTTTTTATTATTTGTGCCATGTTCTCGGTGCAACTGTAGCTGATTTTTACTGTGTTTTTGTTGAATATTTTGTGTAGGGTGCTTGATTCCGGGAAGTGTTTGTGTAAAAGCTTGAAGAATATTTTTCCTATGTTTGTTTTTACGTTTTTGCTGTACGGTGGGTTGAACCATATGATATTTCTTTTTCTGTTGGTCTTTTTTGTGTTCTGTGGTGAGTATGTGAGTGTTGCTGGGAATCCGCTATCTTTTAGGGCTGTTTCGTAGTCTTTCTTGGCCTTGTTAAATATAGATTCATCGGAAGAATTGTCGGAAAGCCTGCGGTTAATCGATTTAGGTATCTGTTTGATTATAGAAGGCGGGTGGTTGGAGTATATATGTATGTACTGTGGTTTATCATTCGGTTTTCTGTATGGTTTGTGTGTGCCTTTTCTTAGGTTGAAGGTGACATCTAGAAAATCTACTTCGTTTAGGTTAGTTTTTATATCTATCTCGAATCCGTTATTTTTGAAAATTTTAATTATTGCTTTTCTAGTTTTATCAGTCTTTTGTTTGTTGCAGTTTCTTAAGATTATGAGACCGTCATCTCTGTAGAGCCCTGTGTCATTTCTATCTATTATTTTGCTTAGTTCGTGTAGTAAGTAAATGCCTACGATTTCGCATGTCTCTGCACCGTCAAAGCTTCCCATTGTAGTGTCAAATATCCCATCTTTCTTTATCCATGCTTCTTCATGGTGAAATAATAATGATTTACGTGAGTGCTTAAAATCAAAACAAAAGAACGGACGAAAGTTATAACTGTTATACAAATAAAAATAATAATAAAAAAAACAAAAACAAAAAAAACCCCAAAAAAAAACATTAATAAAAGATAATATACTACGTTACTTAAAAACCGAAAGCCAAAAAGATATAGTGTAACAAATAAATAACAACAAGTATAATAAATCGATCTAAATACATCCAAATATATAAATAAACTAACAACCGATTACGATAAACTAGCCGTTTAAAAAACAAAACAAAAACAAATAAAGATAACCAACCTAAATAGATAAATTAAAAACTGTTCCCACCTAAATAATAGTCAGAAAAAACCACAAATTCAACAAACAGATTTAATCAATGACAAATAAACAAATATATAAGATAAAAAATAAAAATGAAAATAAATAAAAACAAGCAAAACAATTTGACCCAAATAAATAAGCGAACAAGCGATTTCCGGTAATGACGGCCATTATAGACTACCAACAATAAGCTATATAAACAAATTTTCACTACGTTAACCAAAAACACCGATCAAAATAAAAGAATAAATAAATAAATATATAAGATAAAAAATAAAAAAAAAAAAAAAAATAAAAATAAAAAAACAAACAAAAAACAAGCAAAACAATTTGACATAAATAAATAAACAAAGAAGCCACTTCCGGTAAAAGTAACCGCCAAAATAGACTACCCATAATGCACCACTGACCCTTATATAAATAGCCGAGAAAAATAACAGCACTAGTCGCCTGACGATTGCACTAGCATGAAACAGACTGTCGCCTCTAAGTGCTGACTTCCATGTCCACTTTTATATTTACACACGCTCTATCTCTGATATTGAGCACTTTACCCCATAAATATAGCACACTTTAAGACTATATTTCTGCATATATATATATATATATATATATATATACACACACACATACAAGGAGGGTACTGAAAAACTCTCAGCACAGTCAACAAATGATTCCTTTCAAAAATTATATTTGTTCAAATAAAAAATTTTCAGGAGCCTCTTTTGTCTGTGTGCATATATATATATATATATATATATATATATATATATATACATACATACATACATAC
>OZ038475.1:67720196-67730196 GCA_964036315.1 Acanthosepion esculentum
TCCAACAGATGACAAACAGCATGTAGGAAGACAGTCTTGCACCCTTTTCAATCAATACAGAACTATAACTAAACTGACATTGTGATTAGACTTATATTTAGCATTGAATCAAAATGGACATAGTGATATTGATTAATTTTAACGGCGGAAAAAAAAAATTTGCATGATCGCTTCATGCCTTGAGCTCCAAAGGCACAGAAATTGGTAGATTTCAAAAGAAGGCTTCTCATTTGTCAATGCTGAAGTGAAATGAACCAAGATCCAATCCAATCAAAATTTGGAATTCTCTTGGAGTGTGCATTTCATTAATGAAGGCAAAGAAACTACTGTCTTGTTGACCTAAACCATTGAAAAAGTTTCTTTGTGCAATAAGACAGGAAATTGGAAAAAAATCCCCATTATAAGAGTGTCCACATCAACCCAGAAATGGCAGTATTGTATCATCATGACTTAGGTTATTGCAATGCAACCAGAATAAAAAAAAATAGCATGCAACTTTCATGACTAGGTTAGTCTCCTGAGAGGAATCGTGTTGAATATGTCTGGGCCATTTTGGATTGTGAAATAACGAAAGTGTCTAGATAATTTATGCAAAGTATTTTGCTTTACATTTTAAATTACTTTTCTTCAGTTTAATCCTAAAGTGATGATAGAAATCTGGAAAAATTCAACGTCAGAAGGAAGAAAAGTATTAAAATATTCTAATAGCAAGTTCACAAAATTTTAATCTGTTTAATTTTTTAATTTTAAAATTTCTCCCAATACAAGGCTCGAAAGTCACTCAAAGTAGAAGGTTACAATCAAAATTGTTTTGATGAATGAGGTGTGTGCTATGAATAGAAGAGAAAGTGATAGCAAGTAAAGATTATTAAGTAAAGGGAGATAATGATTGATGCTGAACTTGAAGAGGTCAAAATTGATGCATTCAGAGAAGCACTTATTCTTGATTCTGTGACAGTTCTGGGGAAAAAATGCTGTCTGAGTGAAACTTTCTTGTTATATTTGGAGCATGGAAGAAATGAGAATGATTTTACTCCATAGAAGTGACATGGAATGCCCTAGCTATAAAGGTCTGAACTTGGGGAACTGAAGAATGGAGCTCATCTGAATATTTGCAACGGAAATAGTGATAAGCTACTGACAGGCTTTTAATGTTGCATCAGTGTGAAAAGAGAGTACAGAGTGGAAAATAATTTACATGATAAAATGTTGATTTTAAAAAATGCTACTCCAGTAAGAAAAGAACATGCTTTACCTCAAAGAAAATATTTAGAAGGAATATTAATAAATATCATCCCATTGATGACACTTTTTCACATCAACAAATTTCATAAAACCAATACTTAAGATCCAGAAAACTGCGGGCAATGTAACCTAGGTCTTTCACTCTAACACACACCAGTCATCCCCCAATCAATACATGTACTGATACACAACAAACTCCTCTAAGACCAACTAGAAATATGATATGCAAGCATACAGACACATCATCTCACTGCCATCTTCAGGAATTAAAAGCATAAACACTACTGGACATACAAAAAAAATGTCCACTAGAATCAAAATACACACACACCTACCCACAATAAAACCACAAGACAAAAACACTTGAGGTCTACATGACTAATGAAATCAAACAACAGAGGGCACAAAGAACTGGGACTTTCTCTTCCATAACTCATTTCCAAACTTTTCTAATGGAGCTTAGATAAAAGCGAAACACGTTGAATTTATGAACATTTACTATTTGCTACTTATTCTATCATTCTGTTGGATTATAATCCGTATTTTATCCCAGTTCATGATAAAATATTCTTGAATCCTCTAGAGTGCCAAAAGAAGGGTCTTATTTTAATCAGTTGTTAACTGGGGCAAGAAATGGCTTGTAAATTTTTACACCTCCAAAAAAAAAAAAAAAATGTTATCTTTTAATCGTTATAGAGAACCATTTTTACCTTCCATCAGCATGGCTGATGCTAACCTCCAGGAGAGCAACCCATTGTGCCTTCTCAATCTTATGTTTTTTACTGACAAGGTCTGATACTGAAAAGGTTGGTCCACTGTGCCATGCAGATAATTTTTCTCAGCTTCCAGCCTGCACATTTATAAATCTAGAATTTATAGAATATTTAGCCATGAAGGTCTGTTATATTATCAGTCCTGACCTGGCATCTCAATTTCAGTCACTTTCCCAGTCTTTTCTATAAATCTTTTCATGGCAGTTGTTCTAATGAGCTCCTCTTTTTGGTGACTCAATTTAATGAATTTAAGCATTCAACTAGATTGGCTACTAGGTTTAATCGTTTTTACTGTTGAACTAGCTGGATATAACTGTAAGTTCTATTCTAATAGTCTCTTTTCTCACACGTCTCACCTGTAGAAATTCTTTCTGATTTCTTGCTTCCCTGCCAACTACAACCTTCAAAAATTTAAATGCAACTTCAATCACCATCTTCTGTCTTCCTGAATCCTTTTCTTTTATTATCCTTTCTCCTCACTAAAGTTTTCTCATGTTTTTCCACTTCCAGCAACCCTTTGCATCTTAGTGGTATTATTGCATTGCTTCAGGTGGAATTACTATTAAAAAAAATTAATGTTTGAAAATAGAATTTCACATGCTTCATGTCCCTGCTTGAATTTGTGTCAATGCGATACTTGAGAGTTTGACATTATTTTATCTGTTCAAAATTCAATTCATTTGTGCATGGGTGTTGTATGAATGTATATATGTAGATAGATAGATAGATAGATAGATATAGAGAGAGTGAGATGACAAAGTGGAAATGCTTTCAAATGACACATTTCACCAACGTGATATGTGTTAGGTTTGGCTACTTCAGGTTAGAATGAAAGGAAAAACAGAAAAAAAGGAAGAACGACTGGGATTTTTTAGGATAATAGGGGCAAAAAATTAAATTACCTTATCAAATCCAATAACCAGAGACTAGAAAGTATTGTTTATTATATATATATATATATATATATGAGCCATTGCTGTCAGTTGAATTTTAAATCATCCTACTTTGTAGTTTTCTTATAGGTAAACAAGTGTTTTCTTCTCTGAACTTTCTGAGTTTAAAAATTGACCAGGTGTTTACTGAGGTCGTCTGTTAGCAATTTTCAAGGATCTTAGTTATATTACGATAATAAGGGATGTGTATGTTCTGTTGTTGGCAGTCTGAAAATTGCTTCAAAGTAAACATATTCTTAATTTTTCAATAATTTTTAGACTGCCTATAATATCATTTAAACACCAACTTATCATAGTGGCTAAAATAAAATCCCTGAAAATTTCTAATAGATTGGCTGAAAGCACTTGGAATCCACAAACACTTGGAAAATTTCTAGACTCATTAAGTTCAGAAAAGAAACCACTTGTTCTCCTTCAAGAAAAATAGAATAAGAAAGTACCCAGTCAATCTTGTTTAACAAAAGTTATATATATATATATATATATATATATATATATATATATATATATATATATACACATACAAAAAGATGTTGTGTATGTGGTCTGGCTGAGTATCCACATTTCTACATCAACCTATTCCCCTGTCTCTCAACTCATAAAGCAACAAAGTGATTTTATGTTTCAGAAGATTGGTAGGACAATGGACAACTTGATCGACTGACTCGTCTTCCTCCTGATAGATCATTAACCATTCCAACAGTAAAAAGAAAGACAAACAAAGAATCAATTCTCTGTCTTTTACCAGACACAAGTGTTGAAGAAGGAAAAAAAGCACTTTTCTTGCAGAGCCTTAACTGTAAGAAATGATACACTTAGTCTCTTAAGGCTGTCACTTATAGCCACAAGTGATACATTACATTAAATTAGATTACATTTAGGATTTCTACAAAGATTACTGTCTTATTTTTCTTCTGTCTTCCAATTTCCATTGTGTGACATTCTTCCCATCATTCACTTCCTCCTCAGCATCTAGTTTTACTGTTTTAAGCAAATAACTGTGAGTGTTTGACAAAACTCATGTTCAGCATAAACTATACAGTTATTTTTTTTCATGGGTCAATTTATTGATCAGCTCTTTCAAGTATATTTTCAATTCTCTTTTTATTTTACTTTTCTTAAAGAAGGATTTCATTCCACTTTCCCTACAGAAAACTCTGATGTAACTTTGGACATTAAATATAATTAATTCCATTAAATGTTGCAAAATGTTAGACACCTACAAGTTCTGAAATTTAATTATATATATATATATATATATATATATATAGATAGATAGATATAGACAAAAGCAAAACTTATCTTAGGCAATGCATTTTGTCCTCTGAGGGACTTTTATTTTGCAACAAGTATTTATATACAAGAGCAGAAATGTTATTGGTTTTCCAAAATGTTTAGTATAGGAGTGCTTATATATATTCATCAGCTTAACGAAAAAGTCAGGTACATTCATAGACATCAATAGATTATATATATATATATATATATATATATATATGTGTGGGGGTGGCTTTATTTCTTTAATATAATATTATTTTTGTTAATAGATTTATGAAGGTTTTCTGAACTGCCTTCTGTCTGCTACTCCCCTTTATTTTCTGTTCCTTTCTCCCCTAACCACTCCTCATATCCAGACTTACACTACTTCCTTGTTTTACTTGCTCTCTTTGTTTTTTCTTTTCTCCACTTTTCTTCCCTTCTTTTGTTTGGCCAATTTTATTTCAATAATTTATCATCCATTGACCCCTTTGGAAAATCCTTGTAAATTCTATTTCAATTTACAAGGTGAAAATGATCATTAACCTAATATAATATTAATTCCTATTGTATTATATATATATATATGTGTGTGTGTGTGTGTGTGTGTGTGCAAATATATTGATAAAATAGGAAAGAACTGTTAGATTGATAATCCAAAGTCCTTTAGTATTTTTGTTCTTATTTTTAAAAAACAGTGCTCGATACACAAGTAGAGCCTAGATTATAATTATTTTTTTTTAAATATGATTATATTGCTACACAGGAATTAACATGTTTCAAAAACAGAAGCTAAAAACTTCCAATTCAATTACAGAAATTAAAGTACCTCGTTGTTTCATTTTCAAATGAAACAGAACTAGGTACTTTAATTTAATTTCTATAATTGAACTGTAAGTTTGTAGCTTCTGTTTTTGAAACATAGTAATTATTGTGTAGCAATGGAAACATATTTTTTTTAAATTAATTATATATATATATATATATATATATATATATATATATATATAGAGAGAGAGAGAGAGAGAGAGAGAGGAATTAATACACATCAAATTGCACAAACTTGAAGAACAAGGACAATTTTTTTACCTGTATACCACATGTGCTTGTTAGATCTTCTTTTATATGCCATGTACCTTCAGAGCATAGGCAATCTTGGATTTCCACAACTCCTGAACCTTTGTCACTCTAAGTAATACATGGTTTCCTACTCCTTTGCCCAGTCTAAGTTCTGCATCCAGTTTACAAACACTCTAAAGAGAGGTTACTCCTTGTTTGTCTCTGCATCCCAATATGCTCTGTGAGTGTCAAATTCTCCAAGCCCTCTTTCCTCATTATCTGTCCCAGAAATTTCAACTGACACTTTCTGATTCTAATTTTAATTGTCTCTGTCCGGTTCTTTTTATTCCTATTTTTTTTTTCAAACTTCTTCAGTGCTCCATGATATTCTCAGCATCTTTCTGTGGAACCATATCTCTGTTGCAGCAAGTCTCCCCTTCATCTGCAGGGAAATTTCCCAGGATTCACTACCATAAAGGATTAATGATATTACATAGCAGTTCAACAATTTTTTTTTATCTATTTTTAATGAAATTTTCCTCTCTGAATTCTTTAGCTTTTAAAAGTCATTTTTTTTGCAATTTCAATGGTCCTTTGAATTTCAGTGCCATATTGCTGATATTGGGCAAGTGGTCAGTGACTAAACTGGCTTCCCCATCAGATCATGATCTTTTGAGGAGGGGAAGTGGAAATTCAGCAGCACAAAAAATAAGAGCTCTTAAAGGGCAGATAAACTCCCCAGAGGCAATGGCCATCTACCCCAACTATAGGTTAAATAGCCCTCTCAACCAACAATTGTCCAAGCAGCGAGAGGTTCCTCCAACAGGGGAGATTTGGATGTGGATTTCTGTTACTTGTTATAATACTTCCCAAGCTGTGACAATTAAACTCACTTTCATAATAATAACTAACTTTTTAGTCATTGCTCCAGATGTCCTAAACATCATTTGATACAAGTTCACATCTGTCTGACCAAAGTCAATACAGTAGTAATAAACTGTTAAATTAGCTTGATGATCATTTGTCTATACAAAACTGCCATAAGTATAATCTGCTTACAAGACCTCAAGATGGACACACCAAGAGAAGATAAAATCATTGCAGTACTCAATTGATCATCATGTTGAGGTATCTGATTTGTTATCCATTATTAAATACCTTGTATAGTTCTGTATATTTTCTCAGTTAAAATGGTGAATACAAAAATTTCAAAGAATTAATCAAAATAAAATGTCATGTCTTTTGTGCATAACCTCAGTTTTAAATTCAAAAAATAATTCCATGCCCCCACCAAATAAGATAGAAAGAAAGAGAGAGAGGGAATAATAATAGGTGGGAGGAAAGTTTTTCATTTTACTTGATTGAAAAGTATAAATATACTTACATCGCTGACAACTGAAAAATGTTTTTAAGTTTTTCTTGTTTAAATTTCATTTTCCAATATGTCAAATATACAAACACTTTAAGTCTATCATCAATTTAGGCATATGATCAGTTCAAATTTCTTATATCAATATTTTACATATTTATTTGTAATGATGAGTGTAAGCAAAATTAATTTCAACATATTATATGAATGAAGAGTATATATAACATGGTTGGCATCTAGTATTCTTAGTACACTTGTCTGCTAGGGTGACTTGATAGTCACTGTTGCAGACTTCTGTTCAGGCATATTATCTGTTTCTTCAACACCCAACATTGTATAGTTTTAAGGCACTTCATAACAGTGCCACATGCTGGGATCATCTATCCAGACTAATGCAGAAATATCTCCAAAATAATGCTAAGATCTTAGTGGCAATAGCATCTTCATCTAGCTAATGTCTTACCATTATGTAGAAGGTATTAGTTGAAGATAATTCTGCCGCACCATGTATATTATCAAGATGATAAAATGATCCTAGTGAGATTTGAAACTGTGTCTCAATTTTTTAAAAATCATTTCCCTCCAAGCAAGGCAATAAAGCCACTAAGAAACAAGGACATACTGAGTGTGAATTGTCGAGTAGTATAATTCCTGCTTTTCCCTACAACTGTGACAATGAACTGCTCCTACTTATAAACATAGCAAGAAGCCACATTAGAGTAGTATTTGATTTACTCAAGTATTTCCATTCTATATATCTTTTTTTCTGCTACCTAGTCTTCTGTTCTTTCAATACTCTCTCTAACTACGGCCTTCCTAATTCTTGGCTACTTTAAACAAAGACATTACAACAGTGTGAAAGAATATGATAAAAATAAAACAGTATTAAGGAGAGATAACAATAAAAGAGCATGAATTAAGAAGACAAAAGATAATGATTGACATTGCATTAAAATATTTGAAGATCAAAGTTGACTGGCAAGCAAGAAACTGGAACATAATTCCACAAGTGAGATGTGCGAGAAAAGAAACTGTTAGAATAGAACTCATGGTTACATCTAGCCATTTCAACTGTAAAATGGTGAGACCTTACTGCCAATCTAGTATGGTGCTTAAATTCATAGGGTTTAGGTACCAAAGAGGAAAGCTCATCAGAACAATTACCATGAAAATATTTATAGAAAAAGTACAAAGAAGCTATGTTACAGTGATGGGAAAGTGACTGGAGCCAAAATGCCAAGTCAAGACCAATAACATTGCAGATTCTTTGTATTTTATCAAGAATCTCTAGATACATAGTGCAATGTTCAGAAATAAACATTCTTGAACAATCAGGAATTTGAGTCTCCCCCTGGCAAGAAGTCTCAATACAACATCCAACCAATCACTGGTGGGACACAACAAGCAGAGTCATCGAGATACTACATAACCGTCAATATCAAATCAGGATGGATGGATCGGGTAGAATCACTTTACAAAACTGTCAATTTCTCATGAAGCAGACCCTACCCCTATCCCTAGTGCTTTACCTGAGCCCTCTAGGCCAATGGTCAGGGATGTCCAGGGGTCAAATATACATGTCCCACATGCCAAAGAAAATGAGATAGCATCACCGGTGTTGCCCAGCCACAAAATGCCCAGGTATTATCCAGATTACTCCCATACAATCAGCCAGGCCAGAAAGAACTCATTTCCCCTCAAAGGCTATTACCCTCACATGATGGGGCAGGGATGAACAATCAGGAATGTGAGGCTCACCCTGGCAGGAACATTCCAATCTAGTGTCCAGTTTGCAGACAAAAATAAAGTGTGTTGTAACTGAATACATTCTCCTAGAGATTGACGGTGTACTGATGGATATTTATTGAGTACAGTATCCACAATGGAATCAGGACTTGCAGAATAGGCTTGCCTGGGTATCAGAATGGAATCTCCCAGGCTGCCATATTAACCACCTATCAACTAGGACCAGAGGGACAGCTTTGTCAGTCAGACTCAATTTCCATTACAGTCGAGTACTGTCTGTTGCTATTACCAGATTCTACACATGCTCAGTAAGACTCAACTTCTGTTACAGTTGAGTATTATTGTTTGCCACTACCAAACTCTACAATTATAATCATTTAGCCATGCACTTAAAGATTTTATTTATACACATTTGTCTAAAGATGAATGAAATTTAAATGTAAAGTGTCTAATACCTTGAGTATTTTCACCTTTCATTAGCCGTTATCAAAGAGTTTTCAAATATGTGCTTTTTTTTTTTAAGTATTGTCTTTTTATGTGACAGTTCACACAGGAATCTCCTTTTTGTGCCGAGCAACTAAAGAAAGTATCTGATATTGGAATGGGCAAACTTAAACTATTCACACTGGATAATTTATATTTAAACTTGTATCAGAAACAAGGAAAATAAAAAAAAAACCCCAAAAATTCAACTTTTGTTGGTCTTTCACTAAACTTGTATAAATGAAAAGTTTCTTCTGTCCAAATACAACTTTCATATATATATATATATATATAGAGAAGAACATTATGAGAATTTCAATTCAGAATAACTCCAGTGACTTTAAATATTTTGAAAACAATATACATGAGACTGAGAGGAAGTGACTGATGACTTCAGACAATATAAAACAATATACATTATAAGAGAGAGGGAGAGAGAGAAATTACTTCAAGTCGTATAAAATAATATAATTATATACATAAGAGAGAGAGATTGATGACTTTAGATAATATAAAACTATATAAATGAGAGAGAGAGTGAGAGAGATATTCATATTGTGTAATAATAAGAGAAAGATTCATAAAAAATCAAACTTGATCCTTGTAAAATGTAGTCAAAAAATGACTGATTTGACATTCCTTTTGAATATCAATAAAGTCACAATCAGTTTTCTAAACATGACATTAACTGCAATTGAAAGTAAATCTTACAAAATGTCAGCATCACAGCCTGATCAAGAATATGAAGTCTATATTTTAACTTAAGCAAATCTCTGCACTCCAAGCTCAGATAATATTTAGTTCAGAATCATCAAATTGCAGAAACAGTGAAACAATCTCCCTTTTGATCTAAGTGAACTGAAAGTTCCTCTATAATTCAGATTAAACTGCTGTGTTCACTAAGATCTTACAAAAAAAAAAGATAAAATTACAGAATTTCAAATCACAATTTAAGCCCAGAAAATAGAATGTAGTATGTGACCTTACAATTTTATTAAATATCTTTTCATATATACAAATGTGACAGTATTTTATTTCTTCTTTAATGCTTATTGATAAGATTCTAGAAATTCTAAATCTTTCTCAAACAGTAGAATTCTAATTCCTTGCTTTCA
>OZ038475.1:67732696-67827696 GCA_964036315.1 Acanthosepion esculentum
CTGATACTCATGGGTCGAATAGAGGGGGAAAGAGACAAGGGAAATCAGCGCGTGAGATACCTGGCAATCTTGAGCAGGTGGATGACAGAACATGGTCTGGTGGGAGGAAGCAGAGGGAAGGAACTTGCTGTGAGCTGCAAGGGATAGAGGGAGGTGGAGAGCCATGATCACCTACATCCTGAAAGGACATGGAACCTATAAGAAAGGACTGTTTTGCATTTTTCACTATAATGCTTGACAGTATGATCACACTCCCTCAGCTTTGATTGCATCCTTAAGGAATTGGAAGATGAAATGAAAGAATTAGAAGAGAATGAATAATCAACATTCTGATTAAAGTGATGTAAGTCTTTTGAACCAATCCAATGAATTCTCAGAGTTTAATTAAATGTAAGGGACACTGATCTTATGTATACATTAACAGTCTGTCTTAAACTGGCCAATAAAAGCAATAATAAGTGCACTGAGTTTGTGCTTCAATGGGTGCCATAATCTTGTGGTGATCTTAAACATATTGAGTACATAGGTGTTAATAAACATTCAACATAGAATGACTGAACTCAAAACTACAGACCATGTCTTCTATCAGGATTGTATGCATCAAAAGAAGGTCATAAAATAGATTAACCAAAATGTGATAATAGAAAAGGGAAAAGGATAGCTAATCTGAACAATTGGGCTGGAGAGCCAGTCCATAATTACAGAAACTAATATTCTTCATTTAAATGATCTGTTCACTTATCATTCACTCATTGTGTGTGGCAGGGAATCATGACTTTCCGCAATTCCTTTCCTTTTTAGTTCTAAGCAATATTTTTTCTCTTACTATCATTTCCTGTTCTGTCATTCATTTACACCAATCCGTTAAGTAGGTTACTCATTGTTTCCTTGCTTGCCTTCAAATATGACCTGTGAGTATCAAATTCTTCAAGCGAGACTTTCCTAATTACATGTTCCACAAATTTCAACCGTTTCTTTCTGACACTTTTTGTTCCCATTTTTCTGACAACTTCCACAATCTTAACATGTTCTATTCATGGTGTTCTCAGTATACTTTTGTAGAACCATATCTCTGTTGCATTTCTTCCATTTGTATCCATGAGGAAATTATCCAGCGTTCACTGCCAAATTGGAGGATTGATACTATATACCAGTCCAAAACTTTTCTTTGTTTCGAACAAACTTTTTCTGTTTCTTAATACATTTTTCAGGTTTTGGAAGGCTTATTTGCTTACAATATATATTTTTTTCATTGTCAAAGTTACTTAACACTTTCACTGCTGTAATGTTAAAATATTGTTGCCTGGCTGTGCTGGCCTGTTTTGGAAAAAACAGGAAATTGTCATTTATTGGAAATATATGACCAGAAGGATGATGAAAGCAATTCGTTAGGTTTTAGTTTCAGCTGGATATTCTAGAGTGCAGATGAAGTTAAATGTTATCCCCATCACACAATATAATAAAAATATGTTACAAAACAGGTTGTATTATATGCTAATATATATCTACAGTGAGTTGGTAAAAATACTAGTTTGTTTATAATGCAAAAACTAGGGATGGACATTTCATTATGTCTTGAAAATGTATATACATACATCCACACACACACACACACACACACACACACATATATATAAATTGACAGAACATATATATATATATATATATATATATATATATATATTTTTTAGAATTGGACATAGTCCGACAATTTATTTAAAGACATTTATATATATTATGTTTAACGTTCTTTTTAAATACTTGTATCTATAAAAAGAACGTTAAACATAATATATATAAATGTCTTTAAATATATATATATATATAAAAAAAAAAAAATAAAAAAAATCGACAGAACATAGATATATATATATATATATATATATATATATATATATATATATATATATATATATATATATATTAAATAAATAAGAGTGATACTCTACATAATATCATGCGAGATAAAATCATTAAATTTCGGAAGGATAAACAAGATGAAGTACAAAAATGTCCTGTTTACCTACGTCTTGCCTTTATTGGTTCACGGGGTGAGCTTTTGGCTAAGCGTATCTCGTCTGCTGTCCAAATGTGTTATTTTTTGGCTCAACTAAGAATTCATTTTGTGACTCGTGCTGCCTTTCCATCTATGTGCAAGGATCGTCTTACTCCCCATCATGTCTCTTCAGTGACCTACACATTCAATTGTGGTTGTAGTAACAACTACATAGGAAGAACGACCCAGCGATTGGATTGTAGGATTAGGCAACATGTCCCATTAAGAGTTCTGAATCCAGAAGCCCATAAGAGCCAACTGGTGAATACTTCCGGTTCAGCTATTACTGAACATCTGATAAATAGCAGGGCTTGTGCTATTAATTTTAGTTAGAACTTGTTCACTGTACTGGACAATTCGCACTCCCTTTTTCACTTATGAGCACTTGAGTCTCTGTATATACGATCAAGGGGACTGTCTCTTTGTAAGCAAAGGGACTGTCTCCTTGGTCTTCATGTTATTACGCTCTAGTGTTCATCAATCTATTCCCCCACTTCTTCCATCCCTATTTTCCTGCTATATATTTTTTTTTTTCTGGGAAATTGCGATATTCGGTTAAATTTTTTTTTTTTTTTTTTTCATACAAATTATTCATTTCATCTTTTAATGTTTTAATTGTATGAAGATTGTATGTGAGAGTAAAAGCTATTTATTATAAAATAAATTATTATGTTCCCCGTTGACCTTGATAAGCTAGGGAACGAAACCGGTTGGTCTGTCTTGTTAGTGTTTTCATCTCTTATTTTTTTATTTTTTCATTTCTCATAATGCCTATTAGGAACAAATTCTTTGTTTTCCTGGATATATATATATATATATATGTAAATAAATAAATCGACAGTACATAAAATATATATATATATATATTGACAGAAAGCAATTCCAGTTTCATTAAGGCATATAAATACATCTTGAAAACCTGTATATGTCAACAGCAGGCAATATCAGTTTTATAAAGACCTATATGTCAAGAAACCATATATATATATATATATATATATATATATATATATATATAAACATCAGGCATGAAAGTTGTCTAAAGATGTCCATAATAGTGTAAGTGTTAATCTCTCTCTCTCTCTCTCTATATATATATATATATATATATATATATATATATATATATATATATATATTGTAATTTTATCAAGTCATGCTGCTGAATAAATTAAGTAAAATCTGAGTAGGTGCTTAAAAGTATCAAATAGTAATTAAAAATACTATTTAGTCATTTGGCCAAATTTTAAGAAGTTGGTGGAGCTGACAACTATGCAGCACCCCTAAGTATAGGATTATTTTCTTACTGCGATTTTATTATCATCCTTTAAATTTTTAACTCTCAAATTTTAAGTTTAAAATCTCCTTCAGACACTGTCTTACTTTATTTCAGAGTAAAATGAATAATTCTTCATAAGAGGCAGTACTTGGACAATAGTTTTATATTAGCCAATTACATTTGAGTAACAGGTTTTCATTTATTTCAATCATTTAGGAAAGAGGGAACAAAAAGCTTTTAAAATGTGAAGAAAAAATGAAAATTTAAAGAAAGAAAAATTGCAAAAAAAACAAATGATTTAAGCTGATTTCCCCAATGAGTGACAAATGTGTCTCTTCTTTTCCTTACTTCCCATTCTGAAAAAAAATCATTTCATTGAAACATTTTCCTGTTATCACAGCAAACACCATGCATTCTGCACAGCAACTCAGGTGTTAAACATCTAGAAAATTGCCCAAGGATCTAGTTTCTACTGCTGCCGAAACATAAGGTGAACAAGCTCGAGTCAAAGAATGGTAATTACAATCAGCATCTTTAGTTCCTGACATTCTTTCTCGGATCAACTCAGATTTACAGTTTTCTCTTCATTTCCACTGCAAAGAGGATTTTCTTCTGATTTCCTCCTTTTTTTTTTTTCAATTATTTAAATCCCTTTGCTGCTTAGGGAATTTTCTACTGGCATATGATTTGCACAATATCTTGATTAGAGATATAAAATAATAAAGAAGAATGATATGTATCGTGATTATTGGTGATTTATTTGCTGTAAATGAATTTATTAGAGTAACTACTTTCTTTTTCTTTAAGGTTGCAGTCAGTGTATTTTTTTTTCCAATTAGAGCATTTTTTTTATAAGCATTTCACTACAAGCAATGTGGGAGTGCCACAAGTATGCAAGGGGCTGCTACAGAGAGTGAAAGTAAGAGAAAAAACTAGGTATAGTGGGGATTAAGGAAAAGATAAAATAAAAAAAAGAACAGGGATCAAGGCATCAGAAGATGTCAATTTACATTACATTTAAATTTTTTAAGATTATAGTAAGCAAGTAAGAGGAAGGGAGTTCCATTGTTGGGAAGTATGAGAGAAGCTGTTGGAGTAGAAGAGGCTATTACATTTAACTGTTTCAGCAATAAAAGGGTGAGAACGAGATACCAACCAAGTAGCACGCTTAAATTCATGCAGTTGAAGCACCAGTGAAAATAGCTCACCAGAGTAGTTGCCATGAAAATATTTGTAGAAAAGACAGAGGGAAGCCACATCACATCTGTGAGAAAGTGACTGGAGTCGAGATGACAGGTCAGGACTAATCACATTGCATATACGTCTTTGGATTTTGTCGAGAACCTAGAGATGAAGAGCGGGAGTACCAGACTATATATGGCAACAGTATTCCATGCATGGATGAATGGTAGATTTGTGGATGTGAAGGATGAATTCAGATCAGAAAAACCTTCTGGCAGGACACAGAGAAACAACTTTCCTTGCAGTAAATGCAGCTATTGATTCAATGTAGTTGTTCTACCTCAGGTCTGTGGAAAACACAAGACCAAGAAAGTGCAGTGAGATGCTCTCATGATGATTGAGCATCACCCATGCTGATAGGGGGCAGGGAAGTTTAAGTCTGCCTGCCTAATATAAGAGATACTACTTTTGAAAATCTGTTTTGTTCTTTGTTTCTAAACTACATTTAGTAGAGTTAAACCGCTATCCAAAGGCAACATTTGTCATGTGTAACATTTCAGTAGAGGCTTCAGAATCAAAATGGCATGGGCATTTTATTTTTTTACAGTGATGTTCACCTTGTACAAAGCCTGGGAGCCACTCAAGGTAGAGGTTTACAGAGTAAGAAGGATAGTCTATGTGGGGAAGATAATCCTAGACTTGAACAGGTTAAGATTATAGTGATCAGGAAAACACCCTCATGGGAGTCAGGTCCACAGAGCAGCAATACTCAGAAAGAAATTGCTCAAATAATAGAAGTTACATCTCACCAATGGAATACAAAAGGAAAGAGGGTGATTTGCTACTATGTTGTATGGTGTATCTTAGCTGTGAAGTTTAGAACTGGTGTGACAAAAGAAGGTAGTTTGTCTGAACACTTTCGATGGAAATAGCAATAGAGCAGTGAGTGGCTTGCAACATTTTTTCGAGGAGAAAAAGGTAGGGTGGAAAACAATTTGCCATTCACAGGGACAGGGAGAGGTTTTTAGACTCTACTGAGACTGGAAATGAAGACCGGGCAGCTCCTCCCCATATATAGCAGCAATACTCCATTTTTGGCCTGATCTTGCTCTTGTAAATGTAGAGGAGAGCACATGGAAAGTTTGGAAAACAATGTGATGCATACAAACACATATTAGAAGTGTTTATTTTGATTTGAATATATATATATATATATATATATATATATATATAAGTTGATTGATTCATTTTCTATGGCTTAACAACCTTTGCAGGTTATTTAAAGCTGGAAAATACTTATAGATTGTAAGAATTTTTTTTGTAGATAATGATTTAATAATACAAGTCTTACCAATTAATCCAATGCTGGGGGAGAAGAGGTTGATTCGTACCTTTCTCATGGTTATTTCTGTGTCAGTGAATATAACAAACCCAACTATAACCAGAACTCAGCTCTCCAATTAACAATTCTGAGCCATTATCCATTGCAACACATGCACATCCAAGCTTACATCACCTGGTATTCCCAAGCAGTCACCCATCTAGGTACTGACCAGGATCAATATTGCTTAACTTCAGTGATCATACAGAGACCAGTGTTTCAACATAATATGGCTGTAAGCTACATGACTATATCAAATACCTAACATTCTTGCCTTGCATATATCATTAAACCAAAACATCAACCTGAGACCTTGAGTCATGGCTTTAAATAGCCTTGTCAGATTGAGACGTTCCTATAGATGTCATGAATGGTGCCAAACCCATTCAGAAGTATCTAAAGTATCAGCTGTATACAACCACTTCTTAAGATAAATGTTGAAAATGGCTTTCAGTAAGTGAATCTCAATACTGGCAAGAGCAATAAAAGCTGCCGAATTTGAGAAACCAGTTTTCCTAAAAATTGTTTTAACAGAAACATTTTATAAATTATAACCAAAAACAGTACTGGCAGCTAAATCAATGAAAGCCAAATGTTTTCTTGTGGGGAAACAGCTAATATTACAATTACTATTAGAGTACAGGTAGCCAGAGCTTGTTATACTTGGTTGGCAGTCTGTCTAGGAGAGGAATCACTCTGATTTCAAAACCAGAGTAGATGAGACTTTATTTATTTTGATGACCACCATTCAAGTGGCCATTGGCTTCATATTTGTGATGAAGGTGAATGAATTGTAGTTTAGTAATCAGCTCCAAAGTAATGGTCGGAAGCCATATTGAAATGTATGGTGACTTTAATTTCCTGCTGTGCTGTAAAGCTATTACAACTGACAACAATACACATATGAACACAAGCATGTATTATAAGGAAGTAGCTTATACACAGACCTTTCTAAATGTTATAAATCCAAAATGAATGATGATGTATTTTTATATTACAACACTACTAATAATTTAAAGCTATAGATAAAATTTACATTTGAGCTCAGATTCCCAGAAGAGTAAAATTTCCTCAACTCTAGTCTCGGGCTTAGTGAACATATTTACAAAATTTTGCTCGGTTGCATTAGATATACTCAATAATAGTTTTCTACTCTTCAGACCTTATGAAGAATTTGTTCTACTTTTTTAGTAACTGAATTAGGAATTTTGATTATTGTAATGTGGCTGCTAAAACCATGTATTCCTCCTGTGGCAGCTTGTCTTTTTCCACTATTCTAAGATATCAAGGAAATTTTTGGTGACAACTTAAAACCATGACAATCTTTAGAATTACTCAATTTTGCATGACAGAAACCAATTAATTAATTTCAGTGGTTTAATGCTGCATTGTGAAAATGCTCTCTTCTGCCCCCAGCTATGGGTTAATAAGTTAGACTTGTATCACCAAACTATTATCATGTGAAAAAAAACAGGAATAAATAAAAATTCTTACAATCTAAAAATATTTTCTGCCCTTAAATAAAACCTGCAAATATTTGATAAGCTGTAGAAAACAAATCAAAAGTTGACCTGAACTTGAGTTTGATATTCTTTTTTAACAGATAGCACAGAGAATACAAGTTCTTTTGCAAGCTAAGACCATAATCACTACATATATGGCATTCATTCCAGCAGAAAATAAAAAGGAATATTCCATTTTGTTTAGGGTTTGACTTTTTTCTTTTTTTTTTGCAAAGTCTTTTGTTCTTTTAGCTTTTACAGCTTAAGCTTAACTACTTTGTACTAAATACAAGTTCCATATAGAATAGTAAGCCAGTCTCACCTTATGAAAGAATTGTGCTGGTTCACATATTTCTAGAACAAAATAATCATGTCCCAGAGAAAATAATTTGAAAATAAGCAACATACTGGAGGGAAAAATTGATGGAAATAATTTAATCAAGCCAGCAGTTGCATTTGGTACTCAAAAATATGTTCTAGTTTGCCCACAAGTATCACACAATTTTAGTGTTTGTTATGTTCCAGTCCAGCCATTTTGTTTCAATTCCCATTATGCTGTTTTCTCTCTCTCTCTCTTATACGTTGTCTTCTCAAAAATTTTTTAGTGTTAGCTTGACTTTTTTCTTTCTTTTTTGAGTGATGATGTTGGAAAAAGTTGTGAAATCTGACAGCAAATTTTTTAAGAAAGAAAACTATTTCCTCTAACATTTTGAAGAAGGTGGCAGCATCTTCTGCTTTTATCAGTGATGCTTTCTGTCAGTTGTTTCTCTGAAGGAGTTAATTCCATGTACACATAAATAATTATTTTTACCTTTCACTGTATTTTATGACTTATAAATGAACTTGCATTGGTAATGCAATTTTTTAAGTTCCCATATAAACCAAAAATTTGACTTTCTATAACTTGTTTAGTTTTCCTTGTCAAACAATAGGTGGGATCTTCAGTTGGAAATTTTTTTGTTTGACTTGACAACAGAAAAAGCAAAACACTAAAATTATCAGCAGTAATATCCAAGATATTCTCAAATCTAAGATTCAAGTTGACAGCACTAAAGCTAACACCAACATACATTATGATTTCATCCTCTCTAGATATATGTATGTATCAGAGAGCAACAGACCAAATTTTCATATATAATTCATACATATGATTACAAATGCCAGTATAAATTGATGATCCTATACAATCAAAAACGTTTATAGTTTTCTTTTTCTTTTTAAATTAATGCAGTTTTTCTTAACCCATATCCTCTTGGCAACAGGTAATGCGGCCATCATGCTGCCATATCATGTGTTTGGGATCTTTTCAAAACTAAGGCTTATAAACAAATCTATTGTTACTAATTAAATTTAAAAAATATAAACTTATTCTTCATCCATTTATTTATCTGCTTATTTACAACAAATCAAAGTCTTGGTAAAACCTGTGCTTGTAACCTTACCAACACACAACTTGCCAAACAGATGTTCTTAAAGGGCCAAAATAAAAAAAAAACTGTGTTCTAATAAACAAAAGGAACCAACAGGAAAAATATGAATAAAGGAAAATGAAACACAGACTGAAATGAAAGGACAGACACCTACCAATGCAATTATAGACAGTGCTCACTGTAGGAATCAATCAAGGCAGAGTAAAGCTATAACCAGCACCACCTCACAAAGAAAAGAGACTCCTTTCAAATCACTACTTAGATTTTCACACAAACATAATTTTCAGGTGACTGATTATTTACTTAACTACATGTTATATTCCATTCTAATAGGAATATATATTGACAAACACAGTGCATAAAATAAGTAAAGTGTTATTGTAAATACCAGTACAATACGAAATAAGGTAACAGTTATGCACACAATCGTCGCAAGCTAATCCAGTAGTGAGTGCTACTATTGGAAGGCCGGTAGTTCTCACTGTAAGTCTGAGTTGTACTCAACAAATCCCAGCTAGACTCCATAGTCCATTGACTTACTGATACCTATAGTGTAGTTACTCATGGAGGTAACAGGTTATTCCATTACATCACTACCCAAATTCAATAATTTAAACTGTAATTGTACTTATGTCAAATCATCCATAATTTTAAATGTTATGTTAAATTAAATATAATTAAAACTGTTTAGATTGGTTGTTTGGGGTTTTATGGCATATCAACCACTATGGGTTATTTAATGCCAGATCCAGTATTTACTAAATATATCAAAAATGTATAGCTGGCAACATCATTGTTTCAAAAACGTATAGCTGGCAGCATCATTGTTTCAAAACAGTGTAGTTGGCAACATCATTGTTTAAATGTGCTGGAAAAGACCTAGAAGTTCATTATTTGCCCATAGCTGGGACCCCAACAGGTGCTACCACCCCCGGCT
This sequence comes from Acanthosepion esculentum, assembly GCA_964036315.1. NCBI lineage: Eukaryota > Metazoa > Mollusca > Cephalopoda > Sepiida > Sepiidae > Acanthosepion > Acanthosepion esculentum. The sequence goes on from OZ038475.1 coordinate 67,742,464, forward strand.
AGGGTGGACCTGGGAACACCAGCAATTAAGAGGTGTAAAACTGTTTAGAGAACTCAAATATATCTAATAAGTTGTAAATAGACAAAACTCATTATTGGATTAATACTTCATATATAAAAACTTTTATGCATATCTCTATCTAAACAATAATTGTTGATACATATTATCCAAAGCAGAAGTCATATTAATATCTAACTTTCAATTATATATTAAAAAATATCGAATACATATAACAGAACAATTTCAAATAATTTAGCTTATACAATGTTTTTTTAAGGAAAAACCCATTTAAATTAAATTACATATATAAATTAACAGTTTTTAAAGTAAATATTATTTCTGAAAACAAACTAAATTTTACAACCAGCGTCTAAAAAATGGGTGTAATTTCTACAAAACTCAGACACAAGACAAGGTAAGTGATCATTTAATTTTATTGATTACTATTAATAGTGAGTACTATAATTACAAAGGCTGCTTACCTTAAATGTTTTATCTTCTATAAATAGCCTAGTCAACTGTTTTTTTTCTGAAATACTATATTTGCTATTGTGTGTGTGTGTATGTGTGGTTCTCAAAAAGAGATATCAAGTCAATTAAATTCCAATAATGCTCCCTACAACACTGATCTTTTAAAACACAGAATCTCCCTGGGGAATGGTAGAATAAAGATTGAATAAATCATTAACTCTACATCCAATTATTCCACTTCTTCACAGCACAGGCTTATTAAAACTGAATTAAATAAATAAAATAACAATTTCAAAACTGAGCTGCCCTGAACCTACAAGATTTGAGTTTGAAAACATAATTTAAGAGCAAAAACAATTGATAATAACCATCTCAGTAGACAGCGCATGTATGCATGTGGGTGCTATATATTGTTTAAATACAAGACAGCAATATATCTTTGAGACACACACACATTGGCTGTAACAGCAAAATTGTCCAATTGTTAGATTAAGCTTTGAAACATTGTATCTTAGAAATGATTAAAGATATAATACTGGAATTCTCTGAGGTTTTTATAACACTATTGGACTCAACTTTGAACAATAAAAATGTATTTAGCCCTAAATTGAAATAATGATCCCTCTTGCTGTTGTGACCTCCTGATCCATTTTTCCTCTCTACTGTTGCCTCTTTTTAAAACTTATTCACCATTCTCTTGATTGTTCTTGAATGGAGTTTGAAGATAAAAGCTAGAGTATGAATGTTGGTACTATTACTGAAGGCCTGAATAATCTTTTTCCTCTCACCATTGCTCGTTTAGGAAGACAGTGGGGATGACATAAAATGATTTTAACCTGTTCCCTTTCTAGCTAAATAACTCAAAGGGTTTTTCAGTTATTCTTATGAAAAATGGTATCAAGATGGCTAAACGTCTTATCTGAAAACTTGGAAAAAAGAAACTCAATTAGTTTAGTGTTTCTTTTAAATATTAAACATTTAGTGAGATGGACAATTATCGCATGCTGTTACATGATTTGGACAATTTTTCTGTTATACCCAGTATATATTTATTAAATTATAAACACTAAACTAACGCTGTAAATATTTATCTGTAAATGAGATACCTAAATCTTAAATTGGCATGAAGGCAGACAAGGAAAAAATAATCATTTTCATATGTCAACATTTATTATTTGAATGTGGGAACCTCGGCTTGTGGTTAATGGTTGGCGATGTAACTTGGCTGGTCATAAGTACGGAGTTCATTCTCTCGAGGGAAACAAATGTAGTTTATCAACGAACAAGTGAAAATTTTAAGCTTTTAATTGATTAATTTAAACAAAAATTAGTATAAGGTATTTATTAAGTGACACATTGACAAAATAATAGCGCTCCCCAATAAGAATCAAAAGTACATTTTAGAATTACTATTTCTGATGATTTAAGCATAAGTGCAGCACATCTGGAAATATACATATAGTTATGTGTTGTTGGTGTACAGCCATAGTTTGTTTTTTTTTTGGGGGGGAGGTTGTCTGAAAAAAATAAATAAATAAAAGTTGGTACCAGTACTGAAAGCCTGAATGGTCTTTTTCCTCTCACCATGATCAGTTGGGAAGTGGGGCTGACACAAAACGATTTTAACCCGTTCTCTTTCCAACTGAATAACTCAAAGGGTTTTTCAGTGATTCTTACAACAAATGGTTTCAAGATGGCTAAATGTCTTATCTGAAAACTTGGAAAAAAGAAACTCAGTTTAGTGGTTTTTTAGATATTAAACATTTAGTGAGATAGACAATTATCCCATGCTGTTACACCAGTATATCAAAGCATAGATGTGCTGGGTGTCTAATGACTTGGAAAGACACGATTGAATTTCAACCAAGTTTTTTACATTCACTTTTGTGCAAATACACTTGGGAAAGTATGAATCCATCTCTTCTCCCCCAGCTATGGGTTAAATAGCAGGACTGACTAGGCTCTTCAACTATGGTTATATGAATTTCAGTTGATTGCTTTAGTGTGTCAGCCCTAAATGTGAACTAACATGGTCAACTTTTGATTATGAACAAGAATTCTATTTTCTTTAAACAAAAAAGCATTGACAATAGTTTTTTAGCTTTCATCTGTCACCAGGTAAAAATATTCTTCTGTGGTAGTTTACTTGACATTCAAACAGAAACACAATTCAGTACCTGGACCAACAATCACCTGAGAAGGAATGCATTATATAAAACCATTTTTTGTTGTTTTTCTTTCACCGTCTGTCTTGCTGTCAAAACAGATGAAAAGACATTTTTTTGCACTATTCATGAATTGAAACTGTACAAGACCTGAAGAACCAATGATAGTAAACAACATGAAAATAACAGGAATCAAATAAGAATTCATTCTTTCTTACTGACTAAATTTTTTCATTAATGAAAGCCACTGAATTTTAATATTCTGTCATTCGTTTATTATTAAATAAACTAACAAATTTACATTATAATGGAAATCTCATTATCTAAAATAAATTTTCTTTACTGCAGTTTTATATTCTTCGACCTTATCAAGCGTTCTGTTTGACAAGAAAGAAGTTAAAGTTGATGCCAACTTTAACTAATTAAATTTCAGTAAAGCATATAAAAAACTGTTTTAATTCCAAGGAATAATTTCTAACTGGGATCATTTTACAGTTCCAAATTCCTAATTATAAGTAGGAGACAATGATGCCAAAACATTTACTGCCAGAACCAAATGGGAATTAAAAGTCTATTCCAATCATTAGATATATCACATCAAATACAGATTATAAAAATGTTTTATGAGCTTGATTGATGGAGCCTAGAATATGTCGACTGAGATTAAAATAATGCAATTTTTATTTTTTTAGTTATGGCCTGTGGCACATTATCTCGGCTATGCCCAATATGACCACTTCATAGAAAAATCTTCATTCAATCCCAAGAGCATGTAAGGACATGTTTCTGCCAATTTACAAAAAAGTTATGGTTAACCAAACTTTGAAGCCAATGTCTCAAATGTACAAAAAGTGCAGAAATAGAAATTTTTCATTTCAGGTAACAAATACACTGACTGCATCCTCTTCAGAGTGCTAAGACGTCCCAAATAGAGTTCACATTCTGGATGGATATTGGCATTTAAAACTCAATCAATCTCTACATTTTTACATTTAGTGTACACTGGAGTTATGTCTATCTTTTTGAGAGTAGTGTACACTGAACTTGTGACTACCTTTTTTAACTATAGCATAAACTGGTCATATGTTTACCTTACAGACTCTTAGTGTAAACAGAATTTATGTCTACCCTATTTACTGCAGCATAAGCCATGTCTATATCTACCTTTTGAATGTACAGGGTGGTTCTAAACGTTTTTTTTACCCCAACATAATATAATTTCCTATTTCAATGCTCTGTAGGGTATTATCAAGGAGAGAGTTTCACATGAACAACATGAGAATATCTATCGTTTGAAGGATGCTGCTCAGAGAGCCTTTGCACCAATCAACAAAGCACAGCTTTATAAAATATCACACAGGACATGGAACCACATCATTTTGTGCCATGAAAATGATGGTGTTCATACAGACTTTCTTTGTGACAGTGTCAATGAAAATTAATAAAATGAATCCAGTACATGCACTTTGTATTACTTGTTCTCATTACTTTCTGATCACCCTGTAGTTTTAACCAAACATATGCCTACCTTTTTTACTTTTGTGTTGACTAGACCTAGGTTTGATCTTTCCTTGTAATTTTTGTTCTATTTATATTTTTTCAGCATTAAGTAAATCTAACTCAAACTTCATACAGTGAAAGAAATGGTAAAAAAAAATCATTGTCAAGAACCCAAATTCTGAGTGTCTGAAAATATCTTTATTTATGAACATAGATAATTTCAAAGAAATTCTACTGTTGCAGTTGAAATCAAATGAACCGAGCTTAAGTAGTACTGCTGATGTTTTAAATATCATTTTGATCAGCACCAAAAACTGCAGCTCAACAACTGTTCAGTTCACTATGGCTCAATCAATTTGATTTGATAATATATACCTGATTTAAAATTGGTAAATATCTACAAGACAATGTCACATTAACTTTTAGTCTTCATGTGAGAAATTTGAATATGTAATGCTCTACTGCTTGGCATTCAAGCCGGAAGCTCAAATACAAACATTTCAAAGTGTTTGGGTGTCAATCTGATGATGATGCAGAGGATTTGGAAAGAGTTGGATGAGTCTAACCATGATTACAAAGGTACAGCAGCTCAAAAACTCACACTGACCATTCTGATAAGAAAAGAACTAATGAATTTGGTGGTGAGGGCCTCAAACTTTACATGGAGACCTACATCAAGTGCCTTGAGGAGGTAGTGCTGGCCTGGGTCAAGTGGGTGGCTGCTGGAAGACACTATGTCTAGCAACAGGACTCTGCACCGTGCCACACAAGCAGGAGAACCCAGTCATGGCTGTCCGGCAATTTCTGCGACTACATCACCCCTTACATCTGGTCACCTAACTTTCCCGATTGCAACCTCCTTGATTAATATGTCTGGGGTGCAAGTTGATTGAAAGACCAACTCTCTGTAACACCAAAGAGGAACTGAAGGCAAAGATTATGGCAGCATTCACCAACTTAAACAAGGAGTCCGTCTAGAAGAGTTGCAGGAGATTCCAAAGTTGTCTGAATGCTGTGGTTGAAATCAATGGCAATTTTTAAAAAAATAAATTTACTCTTTAGTGTTTCAAGATATTTTTGTGTAATTTTGGTAAATATATCTGTTAAAATGAGATGTCAGTATTATTTTCATTTTTGTGTAATTTAGACAACAATTTATCCATCGCACTCTGTATTTTGTTGTAATGAAGAAAAAAGTCTTTCAAATTATTGAAATTTTCTGTATTTTTGTGGCAAAACTAAATTAGGAAAATATTTAAATATTGAAGATATCGAGTTTTGTAAACATTTCTGTGGGTGATAATTTGAGGAATTCAATTTTCACAAGTCTTTGCGAAATGAAAACAAATCATGATTCTGGCATCGAGTGAATAATCAATAAATAAATGAGGTGAGAAAAAATAATAAATGAATTCCAAAAATACAATTATTACGAAGAAAAAAATAAATAAAAGAAGCAAAACCCTGCAGAAGGAGAAAAAAAATAAATAAATAAATAAACTAAGAAAAAATCATGAAAAGGAAACCTGTAATCAAAAACAGTTGTATCACAAATATTTTAAAATATTTCACTGGTCTGAGACTAAAAGTTGTAAATAATTGTATAAAAAGAAACTCACATCTCTAGCCTGTGGCAGCATATGCATTTTAAAGTATATTGCTTACGTTAGAAGAAATGAAAGCGTAATAAGATTGCTAAAATTGTGTGATTTGTGGAATACCCTCCCAAAATGCAAAAGTGTTGAACACAAGCTTTGATTCAGTTAAAGTTCACCTCTAAAATATCATGAGATTATCTGAAGAGGCACAGAAATTGTTATATTTTAAATTCTATTTTGCAAAAATACTTTCTACTTAAAGCTATTTTGTTTGCAACCAATTTTCCCAAACTTTAGTCTAAAATATATATGAGTACAGAAAATAATAATGACCAAAAAGCAAAGTAAAACAATATTTTTTCACTTAGTAGTACAAGCTGCATGGTTACTGAATGTGAAATGTTTCCTTATAAGAAAATGGCTAATATACCATTACTATTAAAATAACTTGATTGATTGATTCTTTTCTATGACTTATCAATCCTTTATAGGTCATTTAAACCTAGAAAATACTTTTAGATTCTAAATTTTTTTTCTTTTTGAGATAATGATTTCAAGGATATTGTGCTATGATGTAGTGATATAAGTATTACCATTATATCCCTCCAGCTATTGGTTAATACCCATAGCTGGTGGATTCATACCTTTCCCAAGTGTATTTACATCTAAGTAAATATACTAAACCAAAATGGAATTGAAACTCCATTTATCCACTTAAAATTTCTGAGCCATTATCCATTACACCACCTGCACATCCAAGTTTACAATACTTGGTATACTCAAACAGTCATCCATCTGGTACTAACCAGGCTTGACATTGCTTAACTTCAGTGATTATACAGGAACAGGTGTTTCCACATGACATGGCTGTAGATAGATATATATATATGTAGTTGGTGTTGGTGACTATAATCAGGATTAGAGGCGAGAGAAGCACCAGGATTTTGAATGCTGCTTTTCAAGGCGTGCACGTAATCCTTCTACAATTGGAAGAGTGGCACAACAGAATCACCCCTATCCTCATTTCTGCCAATTCCTTTGTAATAAATTAAAAAAAAAAAAAACTCTAAATTAAAAAGGATAAATGGGAATTTATGTAATTTTGCAGGGTATTGTATTCTTGTTTCTTCTTGTAAGAATTTTAGGGGGAGATAATAGTGCTTTAGTGATACAAATCTTATTAATTAATCCATAGCTGGGGGAAGTAGAGGTGGACTCATACCTTTCCCAAGGTTATTTGCACATAAGAGAATATAACTCATTTGACAGGAATTGGAACTCAGCTCTCCTATTAACAATTCCAAGCCATTATCCATGCACATCCAAGCTTACAGAACCCAGTATCTCTAATTAGTCACTCATTTAGGTATTGACCAGACACAATGTTGCTTGATTTCTATGGTCATTTGGGAACTTTTGTTTCAATATGAACTGTCCATAAGCTGCCTTTATTAACATAAGCTGCAATGATTTAAAATTTCTTACAAATATAAATTAAGCCAGATATGCTCCATAACTGTTTAAACTGATGTCTCTCTTTTTTCCAATAAATTTTGAACATTTTCCATAAAGTTTGTATTTTCAACTCCAAAATTTCAGTGACATTTTTACTTTCAAAAATTTAAAAAGGAAAAAAAAAACAGTTTAAACTGATGCTTGCAGATGAGTTAAAACATTGACAGCCAGAGGTCAATTATGAAATCTAACTTAGGCAATAAAACTTTTTATAAGTTGATTTATAGCTCCACCTAAAGTCTCAACATTGTTTAACACTAAAAGTATCACTGCAAATAAAATCATTGCTAGTATGAGATAAATCTTAATTGATGTCATAATAAAAACTGCCAAACCCTAGTTATCTCATGGTTGGCATTCAATGTGTTAAAAGCTAGAAAAACTGATTATTTAAACGAGATGACCTAGATTAAATAAAAATCATAATTTAGTTTGAAAGAAAAAAGAACTCTAAAAAATACACCACTGCAGACATAACATGTCTATATAATATAACAGAAAAATAACAGACATTTTCAGATCATATAAATGACAAGATGGATCTGGAATAGTTCCTGGAAGCTTTACGAAAAAAAAAAAAAATTCAGAAGTGTGTTGAGCCAACAACTTTTCAACATTTTCCCCAAACATATTTTCCTTCTATAAGTGTGTAAGCAATCATGGCTCTCCACATTTTCTTGTCCTTTGTAGCTCTAAGAAGCATTTATCTTATCCTTCCATGTCACTGCTCTGCCATTCATTCATTCTTGTTAGGTAGGTTACTAACTGTTTTCCTCTGCCCTGCTTGCCTCAAATGTGTCCTGTGAGTGTCAAATTCTTAAAGCCCTCATCCTCATTTTCTGTTCCAGATATATTTATTTTATAAATCAAATTTGTATTAGTGCTCACAAATAAAAAATTTTCACACTGAAAGTGTGGATACACATCTGATCATCAAAGAACTGGATTTGATCATTACATATTATGTGACTTATGCCAGAAAATACCAGTCTGAATAGAATGTTAGGTTTATCAGGAACATCTAAGATGAGTTGATCTGTGGTGGCCCAAATATATACTGGATTCACCCAAAGAGATATCAACATAAGGCTCTACTTGGTGCTACTTGAGAACATTGAAAGACCTTTCTTTTTTCTAATCATTTCACTCCAAGCAAGGCGATAATGCCACTAAGATGCAAGGGGCTACTGAAAGTGAAAGAAATGTGACAAGATAAAAGAACAGGTTTCAATGAGACAGAATATGATGATTGACATTGCATTTAAATTTTTGAAGTTAAAAATTGACTGGAAAGCAAGATGCCGTAAAAGGGTTTCACAAGTGAGAAATGTGAGAGAAAAAACTGTTAGTATAGAATTTATGATTACATCTAGCAATTGCACATGTAAAATGATGAGACCTAGTTGCCAATCTGGTACTGCACTTAAATTTGTAAGAGTTGATGTACCAAAGAAGAAAGCTTATCAGAACAATTATTATGAAATATTTATAGAAAATATTTTCATTGCAATTGGCATAACTGTCTACAGGTAAGGTCAACCTAAAAGGTGTCCTCAAAGCCAGAGTGCAGAATCAGGTCTCAAAAGATGTCAGTGGGTGCACTGACATAAACAGGAAATGACTCTGCTGAACTTTGAATATACACACTGATAATGTTTGAAATAAAGAAAAGTGTTTCTAAATTCATTTGCTCATTTTGTTTTGCTTCTACAGTTTCCTATAAACATTCCCTGTGTGGTTATTAACAATCCAAGATATTAAATTACAAATGCACACAATGACGTGAAGAAACTATGTATTGACTACAGAATAAAACTTGCAAACAGTGAGTGTATGCAGGTGTTTGCTTGCATACACACACATATATATATATATGAATGGAAAAAAAAAATATATATATGAATGGAAAAAATATGTATATATATATATATATATATATATATATATATGAATGGAAAAAATATGTATATATATATATATATATATATATATATATATGGAAAAAAAAATATATATATGGAAAATATATATATATATATATATATATGGAAAAAAAAAATATATATATATATATATATATATATATGGAAAAAAAAATATATATATATGAATGGAAAGAAAATATATATATATATATATATATATATATATATATATATATATATATGTATGTATATGTAAATGAAAAATCGCTGAACTGAATTCAAATTCTAATTTGCGTTTTGCACAAATACCCTTGGGAAACATACGAGTCCATCTCTGCTCCCCCTCACAATTATGGGTTAAATAAGAGAGCAGACTTGGCACTTCAGCCTTGGATGGCAATCAGTCTAAGAACTGGACATTCTCAAATAAGACATGTCATCCCCAGTCATCTTGAGCATTCTTGTCTTTGGATCATGCCAGTTTATATTCAGAGAGTGGTATTCATGTGGTACAAATATCAATCACTATAATTCCACTGAGTTACAGATACATATATATAAGAAAATGTTCCTGCTTGAAGTATATATATATATATATATATATATATATATATATATATATATATATATATAAGTAATTCATCGAGTCTAGAAGAAACCTCAACAGAATGCAGAAAGCATTTTGTCCTATATTTGGGACTCATCAGCAGTGTACATACACTACTGAGAATTGAAACACAGACAGTTACGATACGAGGCAAACATCACACAAACTGTACCAACAGGCCTCGCCGATGAAGAGGTAACGAATTGGACTCAATATTGTGTCAATCATTCATATAAAAAGCTTGTTGGTGCAAGCTTCATTGGTACCATCAAATGATCTACACACTTATCCTGCAGACTATTACAACTATAGAGAATTGGACCTCATTGTGTCATAGGAAGTGGAACTTAGCAAACATGCACACATATCTTGTTTCTATGTATATTTCTTGTTTTTATATTTAATTTATTTAAAAATTATAACATAATATGTTATAAAATCACTACAAAAATAGCCATTTTGTTTCAACACTTCCTGTGTCTTATCAAGTGATGGTGTTGAATTATATTTGCTCTACTCTGTATTGAGCACTCTTTTAAGAATAGTATTTTTTGGTTACTGGAATTTATTCCATATACCCCACTCTTATACTTGAGTGTGTATATATTCCACAAAATATATACATACGCCTACACAAATATTACAGAAATCTTAGAAGCCATTGGAAATTTTCAGAAGGCACAAATGTAAGCCTCTTGTGTTTACTTTTGCACTATGAATCCAGTTTTTTCTTCTTCCAGCTTTGGGTTAGTAAGGTACACTGGGATCTTTAGCCTTACTGGAATTTCTAGCCTTGTGTAGCAGCCAAGTCTAGAAGAAAGAGTATTCTGAATTTATAAGAGTGAAAAACCTCTCCATGATCTTTCCTAAGAAGTCATAGCAATTCATAGATAATAAAGAAATGGTATATAAACCCAATATCATTTACTACTAAACAGATGTGGCAAAAAACCCAATAAAACTTAACATGCATATAAACAAAATATTCTCTGATCTCTCAGTGGTAATGGAGCATGTGATAACTGAGCAGTACTAAATAAGGGCTAGATGAGATGTCTCTAGAAACAGTTAGCATAATGAGATATACTCTTGTAGATTAAATAAAGTGATCAGTTCAAAATTCCCTGATGGTTATCCGGACCAACATAACCTGAAGAAGACCAGAGGCCACAATGGTAGAAACATTAAACATATGATAATTACAACAAAGATGACTGATTCATTCATTTTCTATGGTTTATCAACCCTTTGCAGATTATTTAAAGCCAGAAAATGTTTTTAGATTGTAAGAATTTGTTGAGGTGCAGATAATAATAGTTTAGTGATACAAGTCTTACTAATTAACTGTTTCTTAATTAGGAAAATACAATAAGAAATTAAATAGACGTTGTTGACTGAATTTAATGCAACTTAGGTCCATGTGCGTTTCTCTAGAACTCTGAAAGAGTTGCTTTATTTCCAACTTAGGCCAGTGGTGTGTGTTCAATCTTAACTTCAACCAAAATTTTAAACACTGATTTGGGGGAGACAAACACTTACCTACATCTTGCATGTATATTTGTGAACTACAGCTTTAATCACCAATACTTCCATTTAACCCTGCCACACAGCCAAGATATAATAAATAAATACATATCTTCAAGATTTATCAAAATATACCATGCATATATATTTCATATACAATTATACACAGTATACAATTATACACAGTTTCCTTTGAAAAGGATATTAAAAACATTTAGCTAGAATAGACAGACATGATATAAATGAAAATTAATTTAGAACAGGTGGAAGATCTCAATGAAATCTATTAAATGCCTGATGATAGTTTTACTGATATGTGGTAACATCTGCAGAAAATTCTTTGAAGGAATAAGGCAAATTTGAAATTAAAAGCAATTAAGTAAAATCTCTTTGAACTTTATTTCAAGCTTGTCTGGTGCCAATAACCATTGTGCAAATCAACCTTTCAGTTACAGATTTTCAGGGAAGCAATGACTTTCTCTTGAAAGATTAACAAAGCACAATCATCCTAGAGTGAAATCCATTAATTTATCCCTGTGCCAAACAATTAAGAATATAATTATTACAGTTTTTTATTGTGAGAATCCAACTTACACATTTATAAATATACTATTCATCCATGCATTGAATACTGCTGCCATCAGGTCTGGTGCTCCTGTTGTGTATCTCAAGACTCCGGACAAAATTCAAAGAAGGGTTTGTAATGTAATGGATCCAGACCTGGCATCTCGACTTCAGTCACTGTCTCACTAACAAGATGTGGTTTCCCTCTGTCTTTTTTACAAATATTTTCATGGCAATTGTTGTTATGAACTTTTTTACACTGGTACCTTGTCTACATCAATTTAAGCGTTACACTAAGTATCACCATTTTACTATTGAACTAGCTAGATGCACCCACCACTTCTATTTTAAAAGTTTCTTTTCTTGCACTTCTCACCTGTGGAACTATCTTCTGATTAATTGTTTCCCTGACACGTACAATATTCAAAAATGTAAATGCAATGTCAATCACTATTTTCTGTCTTTCTGTTCCGTCATTGTCCATTTCCTCACTGAAGTCTTCTCATTCTCTTTCACTCCCTGTAACCCCTGAGTCCTAGTGGTATTATCACCTTGCTTTGGGTGAAATGATTCAAAAAAATAAAATAAAACTTTTTCATTAGACATTTTGAGATAAGGAATTATTATTATTATTTGTGTTGCTATTCAAACCAGTGGGCTGACCTTAATACCAAAGCATATAAATAAATGACAAAACCTGTATAAATAGCTTTAGGATATTTTAACAGGTTATCTGGTACTGATCTTGGATAGACAGGTATTGATAAGCATCTATGGAGTCTACTAGGGTAGCTAGCTGAGCCCTGCTGCAGCCACCTGTTCAAGGATATTCATGTTACTTTAACACCCACACGGCTAACTTTATACTGCAAATATGCTAATTAATCTTTGGTTATAGTTTTTGCATGAGAGTGCATGATCAGTAATTGTATAAAACCAGTACACTCAGTAGTGTGCAGAAAGTGGGAAGAGGGCGGGTTGGCCCTGGCATCCATATCAGGAGGGCATCCAATCAAAGAGTGAAATAAAAATTTAGTTTATATTTAATTTAAATAAAGTGTTTATTTCATGTTTCATCTGTTTTTACATATTTAAAATGTCTTCCTTTCTCCAATTTCTCAGTACTAGGCCCTATAGCCAACCCCACACTTGAGTCAAGGAGTTGTCCCCAGGCATCACCAACATTAACAAATCTCTGAATGTCATTGGGTACACTCAAAATTTGTTTTCCTTTTTTATTTAATAGACCCAGGCATAAAAAAAACAGTGTTTAAGTAACCATTTAAGCACCTTTAGTAATTATTTTGTAAAACTTAAGCAATTAGAGTTCTGGTTAAATTCTAATAAAAAAAAAATGTTTCAATAAAAGAGAGTAGTATTTGAAAAGCCATGGTCCGTTGCTTTGTAATGGGTAAAATACACCCTGCTATACTATTGGTTTTTCTTATTCATATGTAATGAAAGCCTGGATAGAAGGAAGAGGGAAAGAAAATGTGGAGAGTGGAAGGTAGAGGGGTAAGTAAAAAAAAAAGATTTTTTAAAAAAGCGAAGTAGAAGGAAGGGAAATAAAAGAAAGAAATAGACAAGCTTGTAGTCACGATTTTTATCACTCATTTATCCCTTTGATCATTTAAAGTGGGTGAAGCTTGGTTTAATTTTTTTTTTATTCATTTAGTGCAAAATGAACACTTTCGGCAAGAAGATACTATTGAATAACCACTAATCTGGTTATTCAATATGGCGCTGTGAACAGGATATGATCCAGCTGAATGGGAAAGCATTCTTATTGAGGCGGCCATATCCATCACCTCTGCTAAGACTTATGAGCAAATATTTTCAAGCGAGAAGATTAGGAGAGAGAGCCCACCTATGCTGAACCTTTCAATGCTTAAGGATGTAGGTATCAAGCTAGTCAAAGAACCACCAGTCTCACCTCCGTCACTAGCTAGTTATGCAAAGATACCAAGTGCAAAACTTCCTCAACTCCACTCAGAAATGACAACACAACGATTTCAGAAGTTCAGAATAGACTGGGATGTATGCATAAAAATGACTAATCTTCCTCTTACGCAGTCTAATTATTAAGCTATACAATTTTGCGGACGAAACCGTCTAGAACTCTACTACCAAAACCTACTCAGAGTTTTATAACACCAAACCTAGCAAACTACTTGACATGCTTGAAATCTTGGTTAATCATCCTATCAGTGATGACATATTGATTAACCAGATTAAGGCTTTACTTTTATTGTAAGCTCTCCATTCCTGGAGGTTAGAACAGCTAGTATATGTAGCAAGCTGGAATGTTCTATTCTGCCACACAGGCAATCCTATTCTTTGAGTCCTGATTGGCTGTTAGTTCAAGTGTGGATATTGTGTTAGATAAATATCCATCATTCACCATTATGTTTGCTTCAGTACAGAGCTGTGTTGAATTACAGCATGCTCACCCCTGCCTGCCAACTGGATGCTAGTTTGGAACCTTCCTGTGAAGGCGAGTATCACATTGATTCTATAGATACTAGAGTAGTAATATACAGTATTTTCCAGAAGTATAAACAGACGTTTTTCTTCTAATCATTTTGGTTCTGAGACTTTAAAAAAACAAACAAAAACAAGCTTATTATGCAAAATAAGACAAATTATATAGTAATCAACACAAGGCATGATTTTAGTTATATTTTGGAGTTCAGAATGGTAAATTTCCATAGCATATTTATTTGCCAAACTCTTTCAAAAAAATAAAAGAATGTAGAAGACAGCATTAGAGAACTTATGCATAAAATATCTATAGAAACAAAACTGTTTCTTATGAGTTGAACTTTCAATAAGACATTTCTCATACTCTCACATGATAGTGGCTTGGAATAAGAAATCGGTGAGCCTAGTTCAACTTCCAGTCAGGTTCATTACATATACTTATGCACAAATTCTCTTGGGAAAGGTAGGAACCCATCACTTCCCTCAGCTATGGGTTAAATAGTAGGATTTGTATCTGTAAAAATCATTTTTATTCTCAGAAAATTGCTAGGACAATATTCACTTGCAAAAAAAATAATGATTTTTTCAATCCAAAATATGTTTTATCTTTAAGTAAAAACCCACAAAGCATTGATAAGCTGTAAAAATAAACCAATCAATCATACTCTATACTTTTTCATGCTTAATAAGTTGGTGGAGGTCTAATATTTAAGGGAGAAAAATTGTTTTGCATTGTTACATTTATTGTAAACCTTGTAAAGGGCTTGTTAGTTGTCCAGATAGGCCAATACATGTAAATGAGCATGCATATAAAAAAAAATGTATTTTTTTTATTCCACTTCCAAATGCACATTATAAAATACTTAAAAGAAAGAAAGCGAAAAGACCTTGAATAGAAGTCAGTCTTAAAACAAAATATTGTTTACATGATAAAAAATATTACACCTCAAAACCTAAATGGGTCCTGCAGTGTACTTTTTTATGTATTTATTAAATACTGATCAAAATGTTAATAAAAATTTAAATATGAAATGGCAAAAATAGTTTGATAGCTTAATGAATGAACATTTTTTTTAACCCTAATTCTTAACAGAGGCATGAAACTAAGCTTATTAAAAAATTTACCTGGCATAGATTTAAAAAAAAAAAAAAAAAAAAAAAAAAGTACTTTTCTGAAAAAGAAATTCTGGAAAATAAAGTGGTAATAATGGACATAAATCCTTCTTTATTTGGGGATAATCTAAAACCAGGCAGGATTGCCGATTTGTGGATTTTTCTAACAAAATCTTATTCCCCAATGACGAGAAACTTATTTTTGATTCTTGCTTGTTTTTCTGTCTGGACCACTATTTTTGTACAATCTAAATTGCTTTTAAAAAGTCAAAAAACAAAAAATAAAATTTACAAAAGACAATGTCTGTATCCATTGTTTCTTTAAGTTTTGAGATGCATTAACAGATTTTGACACTCTATCCTAAGTACCAGACATAAAGAAAAATCACTTTAAAATTTAAATGGTTCAAATGGTAAAGGCATAATATGTGTCAATTAACAGGCAAAATTATTTTTAAATATGATTTTTATCTACAGAGAATGAATTTGAAAAAGTCATATTACTTCAATTGGAATAAAATAGATTTAAATTGACAAAAATAGAATGATATTACATTTCAAATATGTTTATACATTTTTATCTGCACAAAAATAATCTGAATTTAGTATGAAGACCAAAATAAGAAAAAAATTGTTTTTGTAATTATTGCAAGAGAAAGCAACTCATCAGATTAGTTGGTTAGTTGGCTGGTTGTTTTATTTAGCAGCATATCAACAACACTATGGGTTATTTAATGCTGAAATCTAAATATTTTGTATGCAATTTATTTTTTTCTGAGATAATAATGGTTTTAGTAGTACACAATTTACAAATTAACCCATAGCTGGGGAGAGAAGAGGTGGATTCATACCTTTCCCAAGGGTATTTGTGCCTAAATGAATATAATGAACGTGACTGAAACAGAATAGAACGGATATCAAAACCGAAATATTATCCATTACACTACCTGCACATCCAAGCTTACAGCAGCTGGTAATGATTTGGAATTGGAAATTGGAGAGCCAAGTTCCAATTCCACTTGGGTCTGTTACATTCAGTTATTTATTTCTTTTTTTTTAATCATTTCACCCCAAACAAGGTAATAAAGCCTCTAAGATACAAGTGGTTACCAAGCATTAGAGAATATGAGAAAAACTACTATTAAGTAGAGAGGACAATAAAAAGTGAGAATGAAGAAGACATAAGATAATGATTAACATATGCACAAATACCCTTGGAAAAGGTATGCACACACCTCTTTTCCACCCACCAGCTATTGGTTAATTAGTAGAACTTTTATAAGTAAATCATTATTCACTCTAGAAAATTTTTACTATAAAAAATATTTTCTGACTTTAAATGACCTGCAAAATGTTGATAAACAATCAGTCAGTCCATATAGGTGATCTTGTATTGGAATAAGCAAGGCTTGTGAAACACTGGTACATTTAGCAAGTGTTAGAATGTGTATTAAATCAATGAATTATAAGAAAAAATAAATAGATGCCTCCAGAGAAAACTGTAAAAATGTTTGTAATTATAAGGAAATAAAAGATTAGTTGATTCACCCTCGTGTTTGGAGAAAAAAAAAAGAAAAGACTATATTTTTCTTTTATAACCAAGGAAGAATGATGAAATGTCCAGATTTGAAAAGGAGACAACTGTCTGGGGTCTATGTAGAGAGTGGGAAAATCCAAAACGTTTTTGTTTTTCAATGTTGTTCTTCATGCGGATGACTTATTAAATGATACATTAACCCATGGCAAGTGTATTTAATGAGATAAGTTCGCTGCTAAAAAGCATGAGGAAAACAAAATTCCAAGAAAAAAAGCTGAATTTATTTGCAACAATAAAGTAAAATATTAATGTAAAAATAATGTAATTGAAACTCTCCTGAATATATAAGATTCCTGTTTCACAATGTAAATATAGAAAATCTCTCTCTCTCTTTATATATATATATATAAAATCAAAACTAATACATATATACATATGAAGATGTAAATACATATCCTATACATATATATGCATACATTTTAAATACACTTGCACACACACATATATAAATACGCACTCACTTATACATACATGTAAATAAACACATACACACATACATACATATAAATACAAACTCACACACATGTATAAATACACACACACACACATATATATATATATATATATATATATATATATATATATATATATAATAAATTGCATATAGAGTACAGGTGTTAATAAAACAGTGCTCAATGTAATATACCAGAGCTGTTAAGTATATATTTTAAAATATTAATAAATATACATATTATCCCTTACCGGTAACACAACTTCGAGTTTCATGCACAATGTAATCCTTCAGTTGGTGAATACAGACTAACCCATATATATATATATATATATATATATATATATATATATATATATAGACATACAAAATTTTGGAATGTAATGCATTTACAAAATTCTGATCAAACAGTATTTTTTATTTGTTGGAATGTTTCTTGATGAGGCCCAGAACTTTACACAACGTGTGTGTGTCTATATATATATATATATACATACATACATACAAACACACACACACACACACACACACACGTCTGTATGTATATAAAATCATGCACAATCATCCTATATGAGATATTTATGTCTCTCACAAATATATATATATATATATATATATATATATATGTTCCCGCATGTGTAAATGAGTGTATTGAAAATTAATGCTTTAATATTTGACCATAAGAATACTGATTTGGACAAGTAGGTTGAGCCAAGAACTTTACAGAACCCAATGATTATATATATATATATATATATATATATATATATATATATATATATATATATATATATATATATAAAGGGTGTCCCAATAATATATAAAATTTTAAATGTGAATTAATTTTAAAACGGTCCAAGTTATTGGAACACCTTTTATATATCATTGAGCGCTGTAAAGTTCTTGGCTCAACCTACTTGTCCAAATCAGTATTCTTATGGTCATATATATATATATACACACACACGTGAGTATATGAGAAAAAAAAAACAAATATAGACATATGAAACTAAGGGAGATTACTCATTTGATTTTCTTTCATTCCTGACATTTACTCTTCACAACATTGCTTCATTGTCTTCTTTTTTTATTTTTGCCCCAAAACATTTTTGTTACATGTTCAATTTTTTCTTCTTTATATATCAAGAGAAATTTTCTACTTGCTTGATGTTAGCTTTTTATTTCTTTTTCTATCCATTTCTCTGTACACTTATCCAATTAGTGTGAAAATATTAAAAATGTATTTTTTGTTCAAAAGTTTCACCTAAGTATTATCAAATAGCACTGTTATTCCTCTGTGTTTTCAATTTCCAATGTATCCTGTCAGGCAAAGTGTGTTACTGTCTACATATGTGAGAGACTCTTTGAAAGCAGTGCTTCCTATTCCCTTCCACGGAACAATATTTTAATGACCAAACATCAAAATATTGATTTTGGGAGGTGGGTTTGGATGAGAACTTTTCAGCATCTTCTCATGTGTAAATATATATGCATTTGTGTCTGCCTGTATATACATACATATGTCTATGTGTGTGTATATATATATATATATATATATATGGGAATGTGGCCAAGTGGTTAGAATGTTAGCATTCCAATTATGAAACCAGAATTTAAATTTCACCTTGGCCATTCTTTCAAGTAGATGACTTCTTTATGTTGTTGGCCTGGGGAGATGATCCCAACATGTGATACAATTGGGACCCACCTGAAAATCATACAATGGATTGATCTAAGCCTCATGAGTGAAATTTCGTAGATAAAACAATTTGGTAGCCATCAAGGATTGTGCAGTTATGAAGTCACAAGTGATTGTGACAGGTTTGTAACTACTAGGCATGTTTTCCCTAAAACTGTAACTAAATCCCACTCAGCGCATATATATATATATATATATATATATATATATATATATATATGATATAGATACTAACCAATATTAAAATCTAAAAAGTGTAGAGTAAATTCTTGGTTGAGGAAACTGGCTACTACTAACCACTGATCTCTCAGCCTTATCTTTATCCAACTCCGCTCGCTCACCTTCCCACCTCACGACCAATCTAAAGTGTCCGCCCAGTGTACTTTCTCTATTCGTGGAGCAGGTTTTCATTCTGATGAGATGAACATCGCTGTGTTCACAAAATAAAAATTATAAATAAAATGGATAATTAAAGTCTGTCATCTTATTATCATATTATATATATATATATATATATATATATATATATATATATATATATATATATATATGATATAGATACTAACCAATATTAAAATCTAAAAAGTGTAGAGTAAATTCTTGGTTGAGGAAACTGGCTACTACTAACCACTGATCTCTCAGCCTTATCTTTATCCAACTCCGCTCGCTCACCTTCCCACCTCACGACCAATCTAAAGTGTCCGCCCAGTGTACTTTCTCTATTCGTGGAGCAGGTTTTCATTCTGATGAGATGAACATCGCTGTGTGCACAAAATAAAAATTATAAATAAAATGGATAATTAAAGTCTGTCATCTTATTATCATATTATATATATATATATATATATATATATATATATATATATATGATATAGATACTAACCAATATTAAAATCTAAAAAGTGTAGAGTAAATTCTTGGTTGAGGAAACTGGCTACTACTAACCACTGATCTCTCAGCCTTATCTTTATCCAACTCCGCTCGCTCACCTTCCCACCTCACGACCAATCTAAAGTGTCCGCCCAGTGTACTTTCTCTATTCGTGGAGCAGGTTTTCATTCTGATGAGATGAACATCGCTGTGTTCACAAAATAAAAATTATAAATAAAATGGATAATTAAAGTCTGTCATCTTATTATCATATTATATATATATATATATATATATATATATATAGCATCAGAATTCAAGGGAAGGTAACTAGCATCATGTAGGAACTTGAAAGTGTATCAATTCTACACTTGGTTTGAAAACCTCTAAGCTTATCAGTTATGTTTTCTCAATAGCTGTTTACAGATCCCTGAGGGTTTTTTAATGTTGTCATCCTATAAAAGGCCTAAGGTTGCTGAAAATAGATAACAAAGAGGTTAAGAATCCTTTCCCCAAAGTTGCACTTATTAGGAAGACACTGTCTGAATGGAGCTATCTACTTAACAATGGAATACAAAAGTAATGAGGATGATTCAAGCCTGAAGATTTGTCATAGCAGGTCTTGACTGTAAAGGTCTGAACTGGAGGAGACAAGGAATGTAATTCTTATGATATTTGTAGGTACAGGATATATGTGAATAGTCCTTTCCATGATGTCCCATAAATATTTGATTGGAGTCATGTCAAGTGAATGTAGTTACCATATCATACATCAGAAATCTACAGAGTCCTCCTGAAATCAGTTCTAACCAACTATGGCTCCATGAGGTGTCATATTATTCTGCTTGAATATGCATGGTAATATTAGCTATTTCCTTATGAGGAAAAATTTCAGCATTCATTGAACAAGCAGCCAGTGCTACTTTTGACTGAAAATTATTAACTCTTTTTCTTAAAACAATTTTTCAAGAAAATAGGTTTCTCAAGTCCAGTAACTGTTATTGATCTTTCCAGTATTGATACTCACAGGACATACTGGAGGCAAGAGAGACAGAGAAAAACAGTAATGGAGAGTTCTTTGAGAGGTTGGCTTATTAATGCTATTTTGAGGTTGGTTGACTGTGGCCAGTCTGTACATGTCACATACAGTAACAGAGTTATTATATTTGAACACCAGGAAGACTGATATATAGACAGGATGTGGGCATCCAGACGCTGAAACCAGACAAAAGATTAAATCTTATCTATCATCAATTTTAATGGGTTTTTTTAAAAGAAAATGATAGTTATCATATCTTTGGAAGAAAATGGATGGTACATCAGGGTTTAAGAGAGATAACAAGAAGACAAACTAAGAGCTACAAACGACAGGAAATTGTGGAGAATCATGATCACAAGCACACTGAAGAGCATAGAAGAAAACCTTGTGTATTGAATGCAGATGTGATTTGAGCTGGCATTGCTTCTTACCAACAAATTTCTAGCTCGACACTTCTGGTCATGATCATTAAAGTTTATTTTTTATTTGTGTAATTTTGTTTTAAATATTAAGTTTGTGTTTTAATATTAGCCTTTTAATTTCAATTTTTCAAAATATTATTTTTAGTTTTATAGAAACTAGAAAGAATGCACAAGATATGACAAGATAATTTATCACTAAATAATATATCTATCATATTTTAAACAAAGTGTTTAAAAACCTGATGGTACTAAAACTAACAGCAGTTTAAAATCTGACAAAATGACTAAACATAAGAATTTAGTTGAAATCTCTTCTTGGCTGAGCTGAGAACTTTTCAGCATTCCTCCTTTTTATAAATTTTGCTCAAAGAAAAGCCTATATTAGGCTGTGTAATTCACAGACATTGTAGTGTTATACTAGTAAGCTGGTACTATGGGTTAAACAGGTTATATTATAAAGTTTTCAGAAGTAATTCTTCAAGTAAAACATCAAATTAATATTTACTGAATGTATATGATTTGGTAAAAAACTGGGATTATAAAAAATAAAAATAAAAAACTATTATGGCTTTCCTAACAAGTATTGGTTTTTGGAAAAAAAGAAAAGAAAACAGAAACTTTGCTGAATCATGAAAATTTAGGTTCTTTCAGATTCTGGTAGGTAAATGATGCCAAAATTAAAATTCAAGGTCTTCATAAATATTTCTATAAATAAATAAGTTATCTTCCTCCTGCAATATATTTGACATTGTGGGATTTCATACTTTATTTTTTGTTGAATCTCCATATATCAGTTCAGAGATATTGATCTTCAATCCAGCTCTCTCTTGAATAAAAGTGAAAAAGAAAAAAATGACTTCAGATTGTTATATTTCAATTGGCTCTTCCAAATCACAGGGATTTATTACAACCAATCAGAAGTTTCTAGTCAGAAGATCCCCCCCACCTGATGTTTATCTCATTTTGCTTTTATTTTCTTATTGCAGGCAAAGGAAGCCAACACTGCAGTTTCATAAATCACAGATTCAACAAAAGTGAAATGGGTGTAAAGAAAAAGTAATTTTAATTGAATACAACACTAAATACATATCTTTCCTTCGTTTAATCTGATAGCAAAAAATTGATGGAAGATCAAAAGATCTATGGTGCTGGGTAAATGAGGTTACTTACCAGCTAAATAATTGAAAAATTATCAGCTTCAAAAGTGTGGCTTTTTAAAAAAGTAATATATCAGTAATATCTAACCACAGTTGTAACATAACAAAAGATATTACATGTATGAGAAAAAAAGGTTTGTAATATAAATTAGCAAAGAAAATGGTATCAGTAATCAAAATTCAAATATTTGAAGTTGTTGCTGTTCACTTAACATGAGTGCCTTAGGAAAGGCATAAGGCCACATCTCCCTATGCTCTCTCTTGTTACTAATAATCTTCACAAAAAATATTTTGTTCCTTGCTTGCATGAGACATAGTCAACATTTTATAACAGGGTGGTAATCCTGGTTCAATGTTTTTACTACATCAGGATGTTTATCAATGATTTGGAATAGGAAATGATTAAGATTCAACAGTGAAAGAATACAGGGAAACTAATGAAGTGTTGAGAATAAAGAAAGAAAGAATGGATTAAAAATAATAATTAGAAGCCATAAAATGAATTCGAAAAAAGATTCAGTAGTATCCAAAGCTTAATGAAACCAAAGAGAATTCATTCAAATTTAGTAAGACAAGATTTCTCCAACCCACTGGTAACCTCCAGAGCAATGTGATTTCCAGGTCTTCTGAATTTTCCCAAATTAGAGAGAATATTCTTAGGTTGTTGACATTAAATACTTATCTCCACAATACTCATTTCATTACTAAAAATCAGACCTAAGATGATCCTGATTGCATTCTAAAAAAAAGGTCATATGTTAACTGAACAAAGAAAGTCTTATGGATTGATGTGTTATTGAAAATATGAAATAAATCAATGTCAGGTTTGAGCAAATTTCTTTATATAAACACAAGTGGTGCAATGAGTAGGAAAAAAATTCTGTTTGAGAGAAACAGATCAGGCACACTGAGTTGCTCCTGCATCTAGCAAACCAGCCACTGCCACCAGGAAACACAACTCTTATTCAATAAAAAGTGTGAGAATCAAAGTGCCCTATAACTCTACAAATTACTATCAGAAACCTTTCCTGCCAAAAATTTGTCAGAGTTACATAAGATGTTAACAATCCCTTGTGTATCTTTCAATTCTTCTATTTTTCATTGTACCTGTTGTTAGCTATTAATAGAATCTAATGGCTTGTTCTGTGAAACTGGTTTTCGGTACAGACCAAGAAGTTACCATGGCTTGTTGGGAAATCACACCTGAATTCTCAGTGGGTATACAACACCTATCACTGGACAAAATCACCGTCACTTCTAGTTACCTCTCAGCATGCTGATGTCTGCACATGATGGCCATGAAGATCAATAACATCACCAAGTGACAATGTCAAAAATACTACACCTTTGGTAGTTCGGGAACACTGATTGGTTCCTAATTTGAGAAAGCTACTTTTTCTTCATTCTTTACTGCATTTCTATAGTAAAATCATTTTCAATTTATTTTCAAAAATAAAATTATTAGTAATACATTTTAATTATATATATATACTCGACTCTCCCGTCAAATTCGACGTATGAGGGTCAAGTAGATCAGTTCCTAGGAAACCGACAACACGGCAACAGCACATGAGATTTGATTATCATGCAGGACCATCCACACTTTTTGAAGGGCCGAATACAGAGACTTGGTGCACTACATGCCACACGGTCCCCAAACGACCCTCCGCAGGTTTTGAATTCAGAGTTGTCCTTCTCCTAGACCAGTTGCCATCCAAGGCTATGGAACCCAGTCTGTCCTGCTATTTACCCATAGCTGGAGGGAGAAGAAGAGGATTTACACCTTCCTCATGGGTATTAGCACGTAAGTGAATGTAATGGATTCAACTGGAATTCGAACTCGGTTCTCCGATTCCTCAATCCAAGCCGTTATCCATTACACCACAAAATTCTTACAAATCTAAAAATATTTTCTGACTTTAAATAACCTCCAAAGGGTTGATAAGCCATAGAAAACAAATCAATCCATCAATAAAAAAAATAAAAAACATTAATAATTATCTATGATTTGATTGAAAACTTATAGAAAATATTAACATTACAGATTTAACCGACAGAGCAGAAATGTTCACTTCTTTATCGTCCTTGAATCATCTTGCATAATGACGGAACCTTTAATAATTAGCTTATGGCCACATTACCTTGAAACACTGCTACCCATATGATCACTGAAGTTAAGCAACATTGAGCCTAGTCAGTAACTTGATGGGTGACTGCTTGGGAATACCAGGTTCTGTAAGCTTGGATGTGCAGGTGGTGTAATGGATAATGGCTCGGAATTGCTAATCAGAGAGTCAGTTTCCAATTCCTGATGGGTGTGTTATATTCACCTACACACAAACATCCTTGGGAAAGGTATGAATCCACCTCTTCTGGAAGGAGAAGATGCTACAAAAGTAAAATATTAACCTGAAAACTCAAGTCATCATCTGAAATAGTCATGTCAGACATACTCTCATTTTGATGTCATGCATTGTGTCAAGAAATGTCTAAACTATCATCTATAGACAATCATTTTCTTGTATAAATAATTAAAAATAGTTTCAAATAAATAAAACCATTAGGATTTAAAAAAGAGACTATCCTTCATTCGATCTCATAGATTTGCACTACAGAATCACAAAGAACTTTACAAAAGAACAAAAACCCTAACTTGAAGACTTCCAATATCAGCAACAACTAAAACAGATATTGCATGTAAACAGATGTTGACTTTCCACACTATTTTGAAGAAAATATTAGGAAGGAAACCTCCATTAATACTAGAAAGAGTTATAACAGTGAATTCTGAATGTTTCATTATATGTCATGATTAATTGCTTCACTCTCAATGACTCTTTATACTTGGAATATCTATTGGGTTTTTAAGTTCACATGTGTCATCAAGTGGAACACGTATATACAATTAATTGTCAAAGATACTGGAAAAGTTGGTGGCTCATTATAACAGTCCAAAAAGCATCTGACTCCTCCTGCCACACTTTATCATGACAGGAGTCAGATTTGACCAAAAATGGCGTATTGATGCCATATCTGACCTGGAGTTGCTCAATCATCACTTTCCAACCTTGATAGAGTATGAAATCATTTATGTGGTCTGCTTTGGAGATGACTTATTTTCCACTCTGCAACCTGTTGGTATTCTATCACTATTTACATGGCAAATGAGTTCCAATCTTTAGTCCTATTAGTTCAGATCTTTGCATCTAGGACATGACATGCCACTTCCACAAAGTTAAATCACCCTAATTTCCTCCATATTTCAAATGTAAGAAGAAAGTTCCATTCAGCTTTTCCTCCAAGAACTGTTACTTTATGGAACAAATTCTTGCATAGGTGCTTCCTTACACACTTCAGTCCTGATTTTTCAAGTCCTGGTTCAATTGTCTTCTATCCACCTCATTCTGAGAATCTTTATTTCCTCATAATTCTCTCATTTATATCACACATCTTATTCAGTATTACCATTTTGTTAATTGTAATGCACTAGCTTCGGTGTCTTTTGGGCCATGTGCTGGTTGAAATGTTAAACATACTAATAAATTCTGTTAATTTCCCACTGTTATTTACAGAGAATATCTTAGTCTGGCAAAAGGTCACAAATAAATTCACTATATTAGCAAGCTGATATATGAGAGCAGACTTCTATCCTATGGTAGTTACCCTGATTACAAAGTACAGATTGGCACAAGGCCAAATAATAAACTACATTAGCTAAAGATCATACTACATTAGGCACAGTTTGTCACTTGCACATTTCACCCAGTGAATATTGAACACACTAATCATACCTCGTGTGAGTTTTTTAAAATCATTTCATCCCAAGCAAAGCAATAAAGCAACTAAAATGCAAGGGGTTACTGTGTGCCAAGGAATGGCAGAAAAAGAAAAACATTATTAAAGAGAGAGAACAATAAATGAACAAGAATTAAGAAGACTGAAGATAATGATTGACATTGAATTTAAATTTTTGAAGGTCAAAGTTGACAGGGAAACAAGAAGCCAGAAGAGAGTTCCACAAATAAGAGGTGTGAGAAAAGAAACTGTTAGAATAGAACTTACTGTTAACCATTTCAACAGTAAAATGATGAGACCTTGCCATCAATGTGGTACTTAAATTCATAGTCTAAGTACCAAAAAGGAAAGCTCATCTGAACAATTACCATGAAAATATTTATAGGAAAAATACAGGAAAGCTATGTTATGGAGGTGAGAAAGTGATTGAAACCATGATGACAGCACCAATAACATTACAGATTCTTTGTATTTAAACAAGAATCTTTAAATAAATAGCGGCAGCAGCACTAGTCAAGATGTGGCAGCAATATTCAAGACATGGATGAATGGTAGACTTATAAATATGTAAGAGAGATTCTGGCAAGAAAAACCCTCTAGGACGACACATTGTACTAACTTTCCTAGCAGCAGACCTAGCAATATAATCCTTCCATTTCATGTCAGCAGAAAACATTAGCCTGAAAAGCAGCAGTGATTTAAACTAAGTTTTTACTAAGAATAGTTGAGTCTGGTACAAGGTTATACTATGAGCCACACAGTGAAGATTTAACTTGTCATACAGTGGTAACAGTCTATCGGAGTAGTTTATCAAATTTAACAATCTTTTGAAGTTCCACTAAATATTTTTCCCATATATATTTTTAATATATTTACTGTGTCATATATATAAAATTTAGTTAAAAGTCAAACAGAATGCAAAATATATGTCACTTTGAAAAAAAAAAAAAAAATTATACCAACATGTTTTGCTGATCAAACAGCATCATCAGAAAAACAGATTTTATTTGAATTAAATCTATGCTATCCTGGCAGCAAGTGTCCTTACATTTAATGTAAATCATGTTCTGCTGCAATAACATACATTTAGTTGAAATGAAATCCAGTTATCTAATGACACTGTTTGATCAGAGAAGTGTCTTTTTTGTAAATTGACATATATTCACCATAAAGAATTGATGGAATTTATTTTTTTAATCTGATGTGTTTTTATTACTTCAAACATTATTTTTAGTGGATACTCATATTTAAATAGACACTGCATTTTTTTAAACAGTGTTTATTTCATCTACTAGTCTACATGTTCATGAAAACTCAATATAGTAGAATGTGAATTCTGCCAGAGGACACATTCCTCCACATTCCTCTTTGCAGCAGAAACCACTGCAGATACATCTTTTTAAAAAAATCTGTATATATGTTTTAAGGCTAATAGAACCTTCTTTGATGATGAAGCTCTTTGTAGCAAAATGGTCAAAGTATGATGGATCAGACAGTGGTTTCTCTTGCAAGGGGATCACAGGTTCTAATCCTGCTGAAGGACCCATTTTATTTATTAGGCTTTCTAGAGTTCATAGGCTGATAGATAAAATAAATTAAAAATTGGATCGTCTACTCAAATATGGCTATCAACTAAAAATAATGTTTGAATAAATAAATAAATAAATATGCTGTAATTGCATATCATCCAATTTTTGAAGTTAATTTTAGGGGTGCCACATCATACACTAGATATAAAATTAGTATATGTACTGCTGGCCCTGGCTATGCCATTGTCCAAACTATATATCTATTCACTGTAGTCAAATTAGCTTCAGAGTTTGCATGATACACCAGCATATATATATATATATATATGTGTGTGTGTGTGTGTGTGTGTGTGTGTGTGTGAGACAGTATGTAAAATTTCAGATTGAGTATATGTATAAAAGAACTATATGAATAAAGACCAAAGGAAAACTTATCTTAGTTGACACATTTTGTCCTCTGAGGGAGTTTATCAAGGTAAAATATTCAATGCAATAAAATCCTTGCATTTGCCTTGATAAAATCTTTGCAAATGCAAGGAATTTATTACATTGAGTTTTTGCCTTTATAAAGTACCTCAGAAGACAAAAAGCATTGGCTAAGAGAAGTTCTCCTCTTGTGTGTGTCTATATATATATATATATTACTAGCACATTTCAAAATTCTTCATTATTGAGGGATTGAGTATATGTGCTTTGTTCAAATTGTTGTTCATGCCAGATTATACACACAATGCTAGAAACTGTAATCCAGGTCTGTTCAGAATAGTTGCAGGATAAACCACATGTTGGCTCTATGGTTATTGAAGAAACAGGCAGGTGTCTGCAACAGGAATTAGCTAGCCACTCTAGCAGACAGACATACTCAAAAACAAGCAGCCAACCAGTATATAATCATTATCTGGGAAGTGTTTTAATAGAGGATAGAAAATGTGACACTGAAATCTAAAAGTTAATTGGAATAGCAAAAGAAGCCTTCCATAAGCTAAGCAAAGTATTAAGAAAC
Organism: Acanthosepion esculentum; assembly: GCA_964036315.1. Classification (NCBI taxonomy): domain Eukaryota; kingdom Metazoa; phylum Mollusca; class Cephalopoda; order Sepiida; family Sepiidae; genus Acanthosepion; species Acanthosepion esculentum. Next base: position 67,771,489 of record OZ038475.1, read on the forward strand.
AAGAAAAAAACCCCAAAAGACTGCTAAACCTACGTAATATTGGTCCTTTTAATTTCCTCATTGATGAAGAAAATGTTTGAGGTAACAGGATTGTTGTTCCACAGAAGGATGCTAGGAATACCCTTGACTGAACATATGAGTAACAAGAAGGTTTTTGGATTAATGGGAACACAAAGGACAGGTATACTTAAAATGAGAGACAATTTCTAGGTTACATAATGAGGAAAAAGGGCTTGCAGAATTTGACATTCATCAGATGAAGAAAAGACCTGAAGCAAAAGAAATGTGGTTCTACAGAAGAATACTGAGAATACTGTGGACTGAACATGGCTTTTGAAGAAAATGAAATAGTAAAGAATCAGGACATACTAAAGACAATAGGGACAGAAGAAAGTAGTTGGGTAACCTACGTAATGATCTTGTGCAAATGGATGGCTGAACTGGGACTGAGAAGGAAAATGAAATGACAAAATTTACCCAGAGATACAAGGGAGAGCAATGATCATCCACATTCTGAAGGGACATGGCACATAGAAAATATTTAATAAATCTTACCTCTGATAACATAGGTCACACAAATAGTAACTAATACCTAATTAATTTGGTAAAACCTAGATAGGAAATGTCTATTTAGAACAAACAAAAAAAAACAATACCAACTTTTAGGCTGTAATTTAGTGTCTCTTGGTAAAAATTTTCTGCTTGTAAATCAAACAGTTCTGGCTTTTATAAACAACACCATAACCAATAAACAATTTAGTAATATATGAGTCTATATGAATTGAATTTTCCTATATAAATATTTTTTAATGTTTGGTTTCCTTTGACAATTTTTTTAACATCTTTTTTCCTTCTTGTCATAAATTTCAGGCCAATATTTTTAACATTTTCAATCAATCTCAAGCAAAATAAAAGCCACACCTGAAGAAATTCATCATTCAAAGAGACCACCAACAAATATCTATTCACTTCTAGACAAATTCAATACAAGTCTTCTCTTATTTTTTCCATGAAAAATTATATTAACTAAATTCTCTGTATAATTTACAGTTTGTAAAGTTGTAAGGACACAGAAGGTGCTTATCTCACTTTGGTGAGTCACATGGGTCATGTGATGGCCATTCAGTGATGTCACTCCAAACAGTGAGCATAGTCAAATTTCAGTTTGTTTACTGTAGCCCAACCAAGTGGTTGTTTTTTTTTAGCCTGAGTACCCCTGAGGTTAAATCTGCCTCCCCAGTTACTTACAAATCCATGGTGCCATTTCCCTTTGGGAATATACCTTTCCCAGATGTAAAATGGAATTCTAGCTCACAGTCATCAATTTGGGAATGCTCAAGATTTGCTGTTTCCAATTTGTTGAATATGTCCTTGCCTGTGACATGGATGAAACAGGCCCTTTTGAATCTGGAGTTTTAAACATGGCTTCACCAGTCACAGGAGTATCTACATATTATATGTAAGACCTTTCTTTTTTGTGTCTCCTTAAACTCTACTTTGCTGTGTAGATATATATGATACATTGTTTTCTGCATGGAACATGTGTATATATGAATATATAGTTTTGTATATGTCTTAGTAGTATAAAAGTCTGTCTGAGAATAAAGCAGGTTTGTCATTCTTTTTCCTTTCAGACATTCCATTCCATCTGTGAACTACGGTGTTATTATATGACATATATAATAATGTCCATAACAGGAAAATAACTCTTTAAGAAGTCAAGGATTGAATTGACACTGTATTTCTATAATGAACAGGACTTTGCTTCTAAAACGATAAAAAAATTAATATTTTTTTATCCTGACATATGTTGTGAGTCAAGGAAGGTCTAAATGATACTAATCTACAAAAATTATTGCCCCAAAAGTTTTTATGAGTGACGAATTAAATTAGTTGTAAGCTTTATTATTTATATGCCATAATTCTTCAGAACATGGGTGATCATAGTTCTCCATATCTTCCCAGTTTTTGTTGATCTTAATAAATTTTGTTTTAGGTGCTTATCCCTTTATGATTAAGGCAATCATGGTCTCCATAAATTCCTTTTCTTTATTATCTGCAAATACCCATGACTTCTTGCGTTATATAGTGCAGCAGTTTCCTGCACTACCTTAATCTTCTTGAAGACAGGCTGCTGCCCAAGGCTAGAGAATTCAGTCTACCATACTATTTAATCAATAACTGAGGAGAAGAAATGGGTGCATGTCTTCGTTTTCCCGATGGCATTGGAGTAAAGTAAATGAAAAAAATAAGGCCAGAAACAGAACTCAGCTTGTTGATTTATGATGCTACTTGTTCATCTTAGTAAAACTCCTTTATTAGCCTTCAATTTCGCCTTCTTCTATGTGCCATGTTGTTCAAGGAAATGGTGATCATGGCTAACCACAGTTTCTTGTCTTTTGTAACCCATAATAAACTTTGCCTTTTAGTTATCTCTCCTAAACCTTACTCCACTATCCATTTACTCAAGCTCTCTAGATTACGCACGGTTTTCTACTTTCCCTCCTGCAGATCTCAAATTTTCCAAGCTCTCTTTCCTCATTATATGCCAGCCTTTTTGTGTCCATTTTCTCTAAAACTTTGTCATTTTTCACATGTTTGGTCCATGGTATTCTCAACATTCTTCTGTAGAAGTACATTCTTTTGTTTCAAGTCTCTTCTTCATCTGTAAGAGGATTGCCCAGCATTCACTACCATATAGGAGAAATGGTATTACTTAACAGTTCAGTACTCTTTTCTTTGTTTCTAACAAAATTTTCCTGTTTCTTTATACTTTGCTTAGCTTTTGGAAGGCAGGCTTTGCTATCTAAATGTGCTTTCAGATTTCAGTGTCACACTTTCTATCCTCTGTTAAAACACTTCCCAGATATTTAAATTGTTGTACTTGTTTGATTTTACTATCTCCAAATAGATCTGCTCAAAATGGACAAGTATGTTACTCAATGTTTTTTCTCTTTTTCTGTTGACAAAATGATCATCAAAATACAATTCTCCAGGAACATTCAAGATAAACGGTTCTTGATTTCAGTTGTTTTATGGACATAAGAGGAGAAAATAATAGATTATAAGGATATGTAGGATAGATAACTGTTGACTCTTGACTTGAAGAGGTTAATATTCTTGCCCATTGTAGTTCTGAGTAATGTGTGTCCTTTTGCTATCTTCTAATTCATGTTCTACCAACCAATTAGACCAGCTTATTAGGTAGGTTATTCACTACTTTCTTCTGTTCTCTTGCCTTCAGTATGTCCTGTGAGTGTCAAATTCTCCAAGCCCTTTTCCATCCTTTGTGTTGTAGCATACATAATGAGTAGGTCCCCATTCATTTAAATACAGTAGTAAATACTGTATGTTGGTCTGCAGTTGGAGATTCATTGTGGAATTCACTTGACTCACTTCTAGCAGTTGACTACTTCTACACACTGCTGGTGAATCTTATATGTGTTGTTCGTGTCCTAAGTATTATTGTTCATTACTAACCTTTCTTTGATTATTCTATTCAGTAACCTTCCCTAGGTTCCAACAATTTGTGACCTAGAAATACCAAAGTGTCTCTTTTTGTTTTTAAATATAAGTATCCTTTTGAATTCTGTTTCCTTAAAATTTCTGTTACTCATATGTTCAGTCTATGGGCTTCTAAGCATCCTCCTGCAGAACCAGATTTCTATTGCCTAAGGTGTCTTCTTCATCTATGAGAAGACTGTCCAGCATTTACTGCCATATAGAAGGAGTGGTATTAAATTACAGTTCAGTACCCACTTCTTTGTATGCACAAAATTTTCCTGTTTCTTAATACTGTATATACGTGTGTATAAGCTAACTTCATGTATAGTGTCGCCCCTTGAATTTTTTGCATGAATTTTAACACCTCCAGAAGAAAACTTACCTGTATATAGTGCAACTGGTCACCAAAAAAGTATAATTTCGAACCTCTTTAAAAAAATTACCTGTGTATAGTGTGACCCCTATTTTTGCGTTTAAAATGGATTATAAAATGTCACACCATACTTGAGTATATACAGTACTTTCCTTAGCATTTGGAATGCACTTTTCATGAAACTACTGTGTCTTAATATTTTGCTTATAGTTCATAAATACATGTATGTATAAAGAAATATATGAGCAAATATATGGGAATATTTCCAAAACACACACTCTTGTTGAAATTAGAGTTATGTGTGTTCATATAGATATGAATAATCTTTAATACATCAAGCATAGTGACATACTGATTCCTAAATTCATACTCACACATACAAAACCCAAACAAAAGAAAAGAAGATTGTGATCTTTTGCTCTTGCAGAGTAACCTCCACTCTGCATGATTAAATATTTCCCCAAATATTCCAACAAAGAAAGAGTTGAACCAACACAAAAACAAAACACCCATAAAACAAGCATCATTTTTCCCCCTTTTGTTCAATTTCATCTTCAGAGTTTGTTTTTTTTAGTTCTTTTTATTTTCCATTTTCACAAAAGGGGTCAAAATAACTCTTAGATTGCAGGCAAGAAAAGGAAAAATATCCCAAACACCAAGTAATAGAAGGACAGGAAGTGAGAAAGAGAAAAGAATATGAGGGAGAATATTTTTTCCTTTTTAACTCCAGGTGATGGAGAGTTTTTTGAGAGGTTGGCTTATTAATGCTATTTAGAGATTGGTTGGATGTGGCCAGTCTGTGCATGTCACATACGGTGACAGTGTCATTTGATTTGAACACCAAGTAGACTGATATGTAGGCAGGATGAGGGCATCCGAAGCCATTATTCTGATGCTGAAACCTGACAGATGACTAAATTTTATCTATCATCAATTTTGATGAATTTTTTTGTGAAAAAAAGAAAGTGATCATGTCTTTGGTAGAAAATGTGTATCTTGGATGCTATATTAATATTTTCATTTAAATTATAAAAAAAATAAAAGCATAGTTTTCTTTTATATGCCATGTCCCTTCAGGACATGAGCAAGCATTGCTCTCCACAACTTAATCTCACATGTAGCTTTTAGCAACATATTTGTCATCCTCTGTTCTGCCATCCATTCACACAAGCTCATCAGATAGGTTATTTGCTGTTAACTTCTATCACTCTTGACTCCACTATGCACTGTTTGTTTCAAATTCACCAAGACCTCTTTCTTCATTATGTTTGCAAGAAATTTCAACTATCCCTTTCTGAATATAAGTACAAATGTTATTTTTTTTCCTTTTTCCTTTAAACTTCCTCATTGCTCACATGTTCCATACATTATATTCTCATCATCCTCCTGTAGAACAACATATCAATTGTCTCAAGTCCCCTCTTTACCTATGAAGAAATTGTCAGATGAAGATGAGACAAGGCAACAGAGCGAAAGTACTAATTGTTTATTGTTAGTAGTCGTAATGGTAATATTAGATATTTCCTTATAACGAAACATTTGATACTCATTGATTGTGCAGTCAGTGCTACTTTCAGCTGAAATTTATAAAAACTTTTTCTTGAAATAATTTTTCAGGAAAATATTTTGGTTTTTTTTTTCATTTCTTTCTAATATTGATGGTGGCTCAGTTCCTAATCTTTTGGTTTTTGTAGTATAGAATGTTAACATCTGGATTATATTCTTATCCATTTTATTCATTACTCTTGTTGAAAGTTGTCCAGTGGTGTGGTTTCTGTTATTTGGTATACTTCTTTGCTTGTGATTCTGTAGCACCAGTTCACAAGATTTGAAGAAGTATAGTCCTCACTGAGAGTTACAGACTTCATTCACTAGAAGCAATTTTATCTGTTGATCTGAGAAATTGATTATATACAGATGATAGTTCAGATATGTTTGAATTTGTTTGGCACTATGCAAAACATCCATATAAGTGTTTTGATCAGAAGAGGCTATTTAAGTATATGACTCAAGTCTTGAAGTTAATATTTTGTTTTGTAGCAACTTGTGGTGTTAGGCAAAACTAACTCTTATGCAGCCTATTCTATGCTCAAATTCTTCATCCCCACTATCATAACCAATCAATTCCCCAAGGTATTTGAAGTGCTTATTATGCCTTATTCAATACAAGGAATTGGTAATCATTCCATGAAAAGCAAGATATTCTTGCAAATGATTATTCACTCATTGTTTTATGTTTATGACCTTCTGTTAAATACCTATGCACAGTCTAGATATTTAATAATATCTTAGTATGGCACAAGGGAAATAGTGTCTAAAAGGACTGTTGTCCCAAGCAAAGTAACTTGAAAATCAGTATTTAAAAACTTGATTTTTACCCAGGCTTGTACACTGATACAGGTTAAAAATTCACAACTGTCTCAACTACAAATCAAGCTATACATTTACTGATAGAGAGTGGTTAACAAATAATGTTTGTTAGTTTTCTTTGGGTTTTTTTATACTCTTCTTATGATGCTGAGTTTTAGATTTTGAAAGAAGAAAATTAACCACTGCTAAAAGATATCTTTCATTTCAGATTTAAAAGCACAATGTCTCTGCATTAAATGATAAGCAAATGGCAAATCCTTAAGGGAAGTTTAATTTCTAAAGTGGCATGTAAAAAAAAAAAAAAAAATCTACTTTATTTTTGGAATAGGTTCCTAGAGATTTTAGTCAGACAATCAACAATATCGACTGTTTCTCTTTTAGGAATTGATTACCTTGGAAAAAATCCAGTTTTCATAGAGCTAGAAAAATTAATGATTGCAGAGATTACAGAAAACAAAATAGTGAAAAAAGGAATGGAAAAACCATCAAAACAAAAGCATCGTCAATTTTCTATATAATGCCAATATTTTTATTTTAAATTACATAAACTCTTAATTAAGTTTGATATAATTTAATATAAGATAACCAGAGAATGGCAGAAAACATTCTATTTTGTGAATTACCTCAATAAAGAAAGCATGTGGTGGTTATTTAAAGAATTGGAATAAACTGACATATTCTTTGTTTTCAATGAAATTGTTAGTTTAAAAATGTTATGTATGGCTAAAGAGCATTATTTTCTGTCTAATTATGATGGAATGTTAATCATTTAAATTCAGTACTGAAAATAATATCTATCAAAAATATTTTAAATTACATGCTAGCAGGGCAGTTCACATATGAATACTAGCAATGCTAATGTTGATCCTCCTACCACCATAACTATGATTCTGTATAACTAGAGTAACACTTGCAAACTGGTTAATTGCACATTCTATGAGATAGTTACCAAAATGTAGTATATTGGAGTATCATTACTGAATCTTAGTATTGAACAAAGGCAAGATACCCTAAAAGATTTCAAAGTACCATATAACTGGCTACAAGGAATTAACTGGTAGCATCCAAAGTATAACAATTCTGGAAACGCAACAACTGACGACATCAATATTGCATCCAGACATTCAACAACAATCTAAACATTGACCAAAAGATCTGACATTACAACAGGAACATAATTTTTATTTTCCTCACTCATTACAAGTTTGCATATGAATTCCAATTTTTTTTTTTTTTTTATAGCGGTCTTCACTCTGTACAAGGCTTGAGGGTCACTCAAGGTAGACGGTTACATAGTAAGAGGCACAGCTTAAGCAGATATGTGTGGAAGACAACAGTTAATCTTAGACTTGAACTGGTTAAGATTGTAGTTAATGAGCAAGCAAATCCTTGCAAATTGGTTGCACAAAGCAGTGGCTTGTGAGCAAAAAACTGCTTGAGTGGAACTTACTTCTCACCAGGGGAATACAAAGGAAATTATGGTTGTTTGCTAAAATCTCTTGAAAATGAGAGGGTGGTTCACTGCAATGTTCATCTCAACACTCTTAAAAATAGTGATAGAGCAGCGGGAGGCTTGTGACATCTCATCTATGAGAAAGAGGTTACGGAACAGAAAATAATTTGTTACCGGTACCCTTCTAGATGATGAGTGCACTCTGGTCGGAGTCGCGATCTTTCTTGGACTCAAATTATGTGAACGTCACAGATGCAGATGTGGAGCCTCCATCGATGAGTCTGGTTTGCATCCTCTCTCCTGTCGTTGTAGTGCCGGCCGCTTTCCGCAGCATGCAGCAATAAACGACATCATCAAAAGATGTTTGGATGCAGCTGGGTTCCCTTCCCAAATCGAACACGTAGGCCTCGACCGTGGTGATGGAAAGCAGCTGGATGGCATTACCATCTTCCCTTTTAAAATGGGTAAGCCGTTGATTTGGGATGCAACCTGTGCAGATACATTTCCGGACGGTAATTTGATCAGGTCTGCGGTTGAGCCAGAGTCTGTTGCCCGAGACGCAGAGATAAAAAAATAGCTAAATATTCTTCTCTTGCTGATAGATTTTTTTTTACTCCTGTGGCAGTGGAGACTTCAGGGGTTATTGGCCCATGTTTGATGGCATTCCCTCAGAGGATTGGAGCGATTGCGTCTCGATTAAGGAACGAGCCTCGCGAAACGGAGTGGCTCTTGCAGCGTGTCTCACTGGCAATGGTTTGAGGTAATGCTTTCTCTATCATAGTGGCTGGCAGGGAATAGAAAAAATTGTTTATAGTTACGTTGTTCTGGAATTGTCATCATTGGTCGACTGAACTTGCTTTGTTTCAATGACTTTTATTATTATTAGTTACTTTGTTCAATAAATACATGAAGAAAAAAAAAAATCTGTTACCTACAAGAACACAAGTAGACTTTTGGACTCTATTGAGAGTGGAAATGATCCATTATTTATCTGAGGTAATGACAGGGTAATGCCTGTACTAACAGAGGGAAAAGAAAAATAATAATATGGTTATTGCCAAAATATCCAATATGGGTGAAAGTTGCCCAGTCTTCAATTTCCACCCTTGATAATTGGTCAGCTCCAGCCCATATTGGATAGTTTGGAAATGACCATATTATTATTGTTTCTTCCTCTGTTAGAAATTTAGCATGTGCATTACATCATGTTAGTATCTAAGTAAATAACAGACCATTCCATTTTCATTGTGAGGAAAGACAGAATAAAAAAAATATCAGAAATACTGTTTGGTTTTGGTGATAAAAGGAAAGCATGATAATAAGAAAGAAAGGGAGATAGAAGAGGCCATAACCCTCTCATGCCTATAATGTCTACTTCAATGAAATCCTGTCAGTTTTTTTAATCTTTTCATTTGTACCCTCTTACAAACAATAATGACCTGTAGTCATACATATGATTGTTACTGCTATATTTTCTTAAAGTCAGCTCAAATATTTAATGACACAATAGGAGAAGTCATATTCATGGAAGTCAAAATAGCTTATTCTATCATTCAGAATTATGATTCAATAGAAAAAATAAAATAAATAACAGTAAAATTTTCCCATGTATTGCCAAAAATTTATTTTAAAAGTTCTAAGAATTGTAAAAATAACATGTTAATAAGGACAGACATATTTGTTGGCATCATGCGTTTGTTTTGATGAAGATGAAAAAAAAAATCTCAAAATACATTAGATTTCTTTATTATTGGTCAGTGGTTAACACTTCAGGGAACAGTGATAAAAAGACAGTTTTATTTGCAAGTGTTCCTCTTATTTATTTCAAACAAGCAACTCTAAATGTACCACAAGAACATAACATCCCAGCCAGAAAACAGACAGATGTTGGACAAACAAAAATTAAAACAGCTTGAAAGTGCAACAGTAAACACAGAAAAGATGATGAAAGCTCAAAACAATATGTTACTGTCAAAATACCTTCCATAATTCTGAGATATGTCCTCAGCAATTCAAGATTTGTTTGGAAAACTGCTCATATTCTTTTTATTATGTAAGTGTAAGTTTTCAAATACACAGGGTACATTAAGTTATCTGTCAAATTACAAGAAAGACCTCAGACAACACTTTCCTCAAAATATGTACAGTACTCAAAAGAGCTGATTTCTAAATGACGAAGTTGGTATATCCCCAGCTAGTCAAGGGAGTCCCACAGTTTTAATGGGATTAAATTATTATTATTTTTATAAATAATAATTATTATTATAAATAGTTATTACTATTATTATTATAAATAGTTTTTATTATTATTATTTGTATAAGTATTTTTGTTAATATTATTATTATTAAGTAGTTTTTATTATTATTATTTTTTTTTATAAGTTGTTTTTTATTATTATTTTTGTGACAATGTTTTATTCATCCATTTCTTCAGGGTTGTAATCTGAATGAAGAATGGGAGTCATTTTTATATAGTACAAACTAGAAAATGCTAACCAACATAAAAAAATGGGAGCAAATATACAAATCTTACCACCTTATTATTTCAAAATTCATTAATGGGTTTTCATTAATCTACATATATAACATCCTATGCAAATGTTCAAAAGCATATAAAGTAGAAACTAGCCAATCCCTTAGAACCAAACTCAATAAATATAGAAAAGTCATATCAAAATTGGAAGTAGAAAAATCTATTATGATAGACTAAATCTGAATAGAGAAAAGACTTATTACTTCTAGGATAAGCTTACTAAGGAGTATCATTATATGGTGCAAAATCTGGTATGACAGAGAGAGAAAGGAGCATACTAGCACTTTTGGACTAAGATCTCAGTAAGAAGTATCACTGGAGAGTAGAAAAATGTTGTATAACAGACCATGTCTGAAGAGAGAGAGGACCCTATTACTACCATTTGGATAGAGTCTCGGTAAGGAGTACTACTGGTGGAGGCAAAAATCCTGGTATGACAGACCATGTCTGGAGAGAGAAAGGACTATATAACTAGCTTAGGGATGAGGTCTCAGTAAGAGTTATCACTGTAGTGTGTAAAAATCTCCTATGACTGACCATATCTGGAGAAATACCTTGACGTACTTCAATGGTTGGCAAGCTTGTCTCACTAGAGCAATTACAACTGATTTCAATCCTAACTGGGTACCCAATACTTTTGGCCTTGTGCCACATCTAAACTACACAGAAAAAAAGAGACCACATTACTACCTTTGGTATGAGGTCACAACGAGGCATATTACTGGGTGAGGATGAAAAAACTGAAATAAACTGTAAGCATATAAAGCTAGTAGAAAACTATAAGTGATTATCGTAGATGTTTCTTTATTGAACAAGGACAGGATAGGGCAGCAACTCTATACATAAAATATGAAACAATCAAGAAAAGAACTTGATGAATACTCTCTGAAAGATTACCATGGTATTTTAAAAATGTCATTTGTCATACTAGTACCTATTTAAGAACCACTATAGTAACTCATTCTCTCAGGAATGATTTGGGAGGGAGATATGAGGCAATGCTGAGACGTTCACAGCCTGGTTTACTTCCCAAAATCAATATTCTCTTTCATCACTGAAATACTGATTTAAGGAAATGGTTCAAGTCAATATCTTTTCTGTACCCATTTGTACTATCAGGGCCAGTGCGTACTACCCCTGAAAGGCCGATGGTGGGGATCCTAACTGGGGTCCTCGGAAATACTCACTATCTTATCCACATTTATTTTTTTCTATCTACATTTATCAAATAGTTATATCTACTGGCTAAAAGAGAATTTTTGGAACCAGGCAGAGAGCAAATACAAAAACACCAAAACAGAAAGAGAGTAAATAATATTATCTGATGGTTATTACTTAAAGATTACCTAAATTTAGCAATCGTATAACTTGATATGCATCAAGTGTATAGATCTTACTTTCTGTATTGATATATATTTGTAGATAACAATTATCTGTCCATAGCCAATCAGCATTGCAGGTCAATTATCAACCAAACCAATCATTTTATTGATTGATTGATTCATTCATTTTCTACAGCTTATCAACCGATTTCAAGTTTTTTGAAGCCAGAAATTATTTTTAGATTCTAAGAATCTTTTTGGAGATAATAATGATTTTCTGATACAAATAATTTAATGATATCTGTCTTAGTAATTAACCCATAGCTGGGGGAGAAGTGGTGCATCCATACTTTTTCCAAGGGTATTTGCACAAAAGTTAATATAACTAACCCAAATGAAGTTAGATCTTGGCTCTCTGATTAATAATTCCAAGCCATTATCCATTACACTGCCTGCACATCAAAGCTTGCAGCACCTGGTATTCCTAAGTAGTCAATTATCTAGATACTGACCGGGCTCAACATTGCTTAACTTCAGACATGAACTAGTGTTTTAATTTGATGTGGCTGTAAGCCTGAACTTTTGTGTGAACTTCATTAGTATCTAGTATTTACATTTAATTGGTACAATTTCCTGTGGAAACACCTGGGACTGTTTGCTACCATTATTTGTATAAAGCAAGTTTGTAATTATAAGTCATTAAGAAGAGCAGTAATACTGCTAAGAGCCATGAGGGATAGGAGGTTGTGGAGAGCCATGATTTCTTATGTCCTGAACGTACATAAAACAAAAATAAAGCCATAATAAAATGTAACCAAGATAAGCAAACCTCTAAGATCCAGCTTTATAAGACCTTAATTGTTTCCATCCTATTACAAGATGCGAAGGATAAATTGTCATCTAAATTACTCAAAAGATAAAATAACACTCACATCTGATTTTAACAAATATATTTACCAAAAATTAAAACAAAAAATATCTGGAAATATTAAAGAATAAATTTATTCAATAAAATCGCCATTGGCTTCAACAACTGCACTCCAGACATAATAATCAAGTGGGTTGCAGTCTGGGGAGTTAGGTGGTCAGATTGCACCTTTGCAATCACCATTAGACTCATCCAACTCTTCTCTAATCTCCTGCACTGTCCTCAGCTTGACACACAAACACTCTGAAATGTTTGTATTGGGGCTGTCAGCATGAATGCCTAGTAGTACAACAGGCAGTTTCCAAATTTCTAGCTGAGGGAATAGTGTCATGATGGTCTTTTTCTCCCAGACAGTGCCCAACTGACCCTACTATACTGTGCAGTCAACAAAATCAAAAACAAACAACGGGCATTTTACTTAAATTTTGGAATGCAACTTTTGCTATCCCAGTGTGCCTTCAGATTTCAGTTGTGCACTTTCTGTCCTCTGTTAAACCACTTACTAGAGATTTAAATTTTTGTACTTCATTGATTTTGGTATCTCAAATTTGTAATTTACATGTTGGACTGTTCCATTTATGGACAAACATGTATTCCTTCTTCATGCAGTTAGTGTTTAGTTCTTTCTTCTTGCCTTCCTTCACTACCTTCTGTAGTAGTTCTTGTTCTTGTTTCCTTTCTGAATATCTGTATATATTATGTTAGTAAGATTGTGGACACAAATAATGAATCTTTGGTAGGATTTCTAATTCTCTGAAAATTGCTCTGCTGTATAGATTGAATAAGTCCAATGAGAGACACATTCCCTTTCTAGTTTTGTATATTTACTGAATTCATTTTCTATCCATATGCAAACAATTTGCTCCCAGCATAGATTCAGGATTATTCAACTATCCTTCCCCAGTATGTCAAAGTTACCTAGTAATTCCAACAGTTCTTTGTGACATATGTAACAAAGAAATCCAAAGGCATATAAGAGTGAAAGATTGAGAAGCCAAGTATTAAGCTATAGGAAAATATCATTAGAAACACAAAGAGTGCTGAACTGCTATGTAAGATCTAATCTATATGACAGTTAACACTGAAAAATTTCCTTGCAGACAAAGCTAAGAATAATATTAAAAGAAAAAAAAACAATGGCCAATTGATTGCTATGATGAGCTTGCTTTGTCATAAAGGCTTTAGTAGCATAACTGATGACATTGTCATACATCACAAGCTTCCAACATAAATGCAGATCTCAACTGAAGCATTTTTTACCAAGTTCTCCCAATTTAATTTTTGAAAAACAGAGTGATAAAAAATATTGTAATGAAAAAATAAAAACAATGGTTCAAATTAATTTTTTTTTAAAATTATGTTGCTCAACTCATATATAGTAAATATGTTACCAGAGAAAACCTTGAACACAATGTAATCACAACTTCAGGTAGATAAGAAAGGTTGTTAGAAAAACAATGAATCTGTTGATGTACGTCAAACTTGTATTTTTCATAGCTTGTTATATTGGGCTGAGATGTTCAAAACAACAAGGACAAAATAACATCATTTTCAAACAAGGCAAACACTAAGTGATCAGTCTTGCACTCACAAAATCCTGGGCTTCTCATAATCAATTTCTAATTTACATTCAACATTCTTCTTTCACTAAAACACCTCAGCAAGCACAATGGTTTGACAATTTTTTTTTATTTGCTTTCACCTTTTCAGTACATGTTTATCTTAACCAGACGAAAGAATCCCATAACCTTTGAAGTTGATAGTTCAAAAATATTTTGACTAATTTAAAATTTCAGTCTTTTTAGTTTCTTTTCTTTCTCTTTTTTTCCTTTGTATATTCCTAAATTGATAACATTCAAAAGGCCTTTAACAGAATAGTTCAACTTTGACAAACTCATGGCATGATTACTCATCAAACTAATGACAGTTTCATAGTATATATTAACACAAGTAATCACACACACACACACATATAATACTTATCATTTAAGAGGCTTTTGGGAGAAAAAGTTTTCCTTCTCAATGCCTATTTTAAACTTTTATACTTAAGCTTTTTCTTAACAATCTTCCTCTAACAGTTGATCACTGAACTTTTGCTTCAGCACCTGTTAACTAATGACTTAAATGTTTCGATATTGATAAAAGAGAATATTCACTAAGAACCAAAATTCTTGATTGAAAAGCAGATGAGCTGTGCCTCTTCTGATCCATCAAAAATTTATTGAATAAATCAAGTCAGTGGAATGGCACCTAACTAAAGGCCATAAAAGTATAAATATTGATTTCTAACAATATTCAGTACATAATAATAACATATTAGGTTGGTGCAAAAACGACATTATTTTTGCACCAACCTAATACATATACAGAGAGAGTAACAGCTGCTTTGAGCCACATCATGTTGAAACAATGACTTGAGTAAGATCACCAAATTTAAGTAACGTTGAATCAGATCAGTACAACTTGGGAATATCAGGTGTGGTAAGCTTGGATGTGCATGTGGTGTAATGGATAATGGCTTGGAATTGTTAATTGGAGAGCTGAGTTCCAATTCCAGTTGGGTTCATTATATTCACTTACATGCAAATACCCTTGGGAAAAATATGAATCTACCTCTTCTCCTCCCAGCTATGGGTTAATTAGTAAGACTTTTATCAGTAAACCATTATTATCTCAATAAAAATAATTCTAAAAATATTTTTGGCTTTAAATAACCTACAAAGGGTTGGTAAGCTGTAAAAAAACAAATCAATAAACAATAAGAATAATAGCTAATGTTGGAGAAGTTTGTGATCATGAAAATACTCTGAAAACAAAAATGTAAGAAAACCCTCTACATAAAACAATAATCATAAGTTTTTAAACACCTTTGAACATTCATATATTTTTAATTATTTTATAACAAAATGTAAACCATTTACATATAATTCTGGAGCTTTAAAAACGGATATTTTAAAAATATATACAAACTACATAAAGCAAAGAGTCAGGAACAACAAGGGTAAGAAAAAATTACTCACCATAAATGGTAGATTGAAAAATATAGCAACAAAAAGGGGCTAACCAATTATCACTCCTTACGCCTCAGAGCCAATCGAGGTCAAAACATAAATATATGCACAACTAGTTTAAAAGCCACTCTATCAAATGTCATTTAAGCTAGATTGGGCCTTTCTCACAATAGGTAGGGAGAAGTAGATGCGATAGGCATCAATAAACTACAGAAGAACTTGATCACTGCATTTAAGTATTGCCTTAATATTTAAGATCACCTTTTAAAAGTTTGATGATAATTCTTCTACTGCGACTTAATTTAAAGACAATTTGATGTATGTAGATCCTTACTTTACATACAAACAATTATTTTTATTTCATGGGTGACTTTCGCTGGATTTCACAATTAATTTTGATTATTCCCAAATTTATTTTCAAGTTATAAAAATTGTTATTGTACAAAAAAAAAAAATTGCTGAAAACAATCTCAGTAATGAAAACTTGCGAATCCAAAAATTCAGGATTGTGGGCCGGATCTAGTCCAAAATGTTTTTAAGTTGCTCACAGAGTCAGCCTGATTCCAAAATGGTATGGCATGTTGAGCTAAGGCCTCTAGGAGTAAAGTTGAAAACATGGACAAATTTATTTTGAAATACTGTAATTTGAGAACAGTATTTTTTCATTTGAACATGAACTATTGAAATTTAGAGAGTTGTATCCCTTTAACTGTTTTTATCAGTAGAAACCAAGATGGCAGAATCTGAAAACAACTGTAGTAAGTATAACTTGGGAATCCAAAATTTCAGAATTGCAGGTCCAGATCCCAATGTTTTTAATTTGCTCACAGAGTTAGCCTGATTCCAAAATGCTATCACATGTTGGGTTATGACGTAAGGAGTAAAGTTGAAAATATGTAACACAGTAGCACACTGACATTCGCATTTATCATATACATGGCTAAAAAGTGGAAAAAATATTACAATATCATCAGCAGTCTAACAGACAAATTGTATTTAGACACAAAAGTCATTTTTTCTACTTACTGAGGGAAGGCTGCTTAGACTTAATACAAATAGAGAATGCTTGAGACCATTTCAGGGATGAGGAATTATCATTATTTACATTATATACACTCAGACCATTGCTATCTTTGTTGTAGTAATCACAATGTTTCAGTTATTGTGACCTCCAGACATCTTAAGGTGTTTCTGTAACCATCAGAGAATTTCAAACTGAACCCTTTAATATATGCATGTAGATTAAATAAAGAGTTCAGTTTGAAATTTCCTAAAGCTTACCTCGATTGACAAGAAGATTGGAGGACACAACGGGTTGAAATATTGTGATGACAAAAACAGACCAAGTATAAACAATGTAAGTTGATATTTTTCAACATGTATTTCATTCCTTGTGAATGCACCTAATTCAGTGGTGAATAAAACATGAGGCAATGAAAGTTCTAGATCAAAATTGGCAACAACTTCTTGATCATCTCTAACATATGAATGGATTAGAGTAACAATTCGTGCCATGGAAGAAAAGAAAACAACAGTGCTCAAATTCAGGATGATGTTATATGAAATTCATACCATATTAATTCTCTATTAATCTATTCCTCCCCATAATATTAGACATCTAATTGTTTGACAGCTTGATGGAAAGGTCTCATTACTGCCATGTTGTGATGGCTAACAAAGGAAAGAATGTCAAATTATATCATCTGGGCAGATGACCTTACATGCATAGGCAGTAGCAGCAACATGGTGTTAACTCCATATTGTTAAGCTTAACAAGGTCTATACCAACCATACATATATACATTGACTCTCTCTCTCTCTATTCCTGTTGATGCCAACTGTGGAATATCAGGTTACAGCATTAACATGCAAGGTATTGCTGCTATACTTTCCACAGTAAGTAGGTTTTTCACAGGATGAAGAGTTGCTTACTCCATGCCCCAACTAGTTTTGAATTGTCCTTTTCCTAAACTATTTGCCAACCAAAACTGAAGAGCTCAGTCTATCCTACTATTTAACCCATAGTTGTAGGGAGATGATACGGATTCATACTAGATTCCCCTAGGGGATTTTCACAAAAGTGAATATAACAAACTTGGCTGGAATTTGACCTCAGCTGGTTGTGTTCTTGTTTCAAGCCACCAAATATTGCACCACTGCACAGAGAAAAGTGAGAATATGTGTGTGTGTATATACACATAGTAATCAACACAGTATATTATCTGTCAGTTTCATGCATGAAGCTATCTTCAGAACATATCACTCTCTCTCATATATATATATGATGTTACGAATGTGGGAATTTATATATTAACGTAGGAATATATATATATATATATATTAATGTTACAAATATTGGAATTTATATATTAACGTAGGAATATATATATATATATATATTAATGTTACAAATATTGGAATTTATATATTAACGTAGGAATATATATATATATATATATTAATGTTACAAACGTTGGAATTTATATATTAACGTAGGAATATATATATATATATATATATATATATTAATGTTACAAACGTTGGAATTTATATATTAACGTAGGAATATATATATATATATATATATATATTGGAGGAGATAAAGAGCAAGACACACACAAACTGATAAAATTTATCTCAAATATAACCAAATGAAATAATAACACACTTACAAATTTTGTTTCATCTAAAAAAAAAAAAAAAAAATAGTCATTTAAAAAAAATAAAAAATAAAAAAATAAAATCCATTTTTTTAATAACTGATAACCATAACTGTCTGGTAACATGTTTCTTCTTAAATTTCAAAATCTCAGCAGGATGTAAAAACTTAAAGATGTAAAATATTTTGCATCACTGTCTGATATCCAAGACATTCGTCTTTGATTTGTGCAAAGAAAATTAACACGCGGAACTGGAAAAAGGTTGAAGGTGATTCTAGAAAATATGCATAATGTGAAGAAATTGGTAACCAGCATGAAATATATCAATAATTTGATGCTTATTAACATCAGCGTAAATTCAACATTGAATGTTTTTATACATATATAATTTTACACATATAAGAGTCCTATTCTATAATTTTGTTTGATTCTAATAGGGGACGGAAAGTGAAACACTGAGATCCGAAGACCTATTGGGATGGCAAAAGATACATTCCAAAAGCTAAGCAGAGTATTAAGAGACAGAAAAACTTTTGTTAGAAACAAAGAAAAGAATATTCAACTGTTACATAATATCTGTCCTCCTGTATGGCAGCAAATGCTGGACAATCAAAATGAAGAAGAGACTTCAAGCAACACAAATATGGTTCCAGACAGACAAATGCTAAGGATGCTATGGATCGAACATGTGAAAAACGATGAGATTTTGGAGAAAAGGGAAACAAGAAGGAAACTTATAAACATCAGGAAAAGGCAGTTGAAATTTCTGGGACACATAATGAGAAAGGAGGGCTTAGAAAATCTGATACTCACAGGGAAGATAGAGGAACAGAGGAAAGCAGTGAGTAACGTACTTGAGCTATTGTAAATGAATGGTGAAACAGGGTTTGGGAGAAAAATCAAGAGGAAGATTTGGAAGGCTATGATCCCTACGTCCTGAGGAAGAAGATAATATATATTTTACACATAAAATGGCCCTATTCTGTGATTATAAATGTAAACATCACTTTAAACCAATGAAATCCTAAAGGACAAAACCTTTGACATTAATTTACCTCTGAAATTTATAGCAAAAAGCAGTGAGTGGGGAAAACAGAATATTATCTGGTCAACTTCTTGAGATTTCACAGCTTTTATCAGCCAACTAATTCTTTTTTCCTTTTGAAGTTGTTGACTACATTGTTAACATTAATTCATTTAAGAGAAAGTAAAATTATCTAAGTGGACTGGATCCTTTCTTAAAATAACTTCCGGTCAAAAATACATTATTAAAAAATGAAAAGAAAACAAATGCACCAAATAAATATATATATATATATATATATATATATATATATATATTTGGGCAAATGTTTCTGAAAAGAAAATGCAGACATGCAGTGGCTAAACTTATTTTTATATAGGCAGAGGTGTATATGTCAGTAGCCGACTTCTTCAAAACACTTGCATATTGAACTTTAATCAACTGCAAAAAATATTCAGCTCAGCTATCAACTTAAATCCAAAAATGTCAAGAATAAAAATCAATATCAACTATAAAAGCTTTTCTCATCTTTCTTCTTGAAACTAATGCATTTGTTTCATTAAAGGTTTGACAGCATTAACAATTTATATGCTTTTCATTCAGTGTGTCATTGACTATATATATATATATATATATATATATACTATTTACATTGTTCAGATTATCATTTTTGTTGCCATATTTATCACGATGTTTTGGCTGTTGTATGCTCCAGCCTTCTCCAGGTGGTTGGAATGTCGAACTGAACCCTTTATTTCACTCACTCGGGTAGACTGTTCTAGTTCCATGTGCCATGTCTAATGGATGTCAATTATCAGTTATCTCCTGTTAATTCCCCTCTCAAAGTTCTCCACTGCCTTAACCAGGTACTGAACTCACACTATTTGGGTCCTGTCACTGGATCTAACTAACACCTTTATCCACTGTGCCATGTGTCCTTGAAATGTTGTGATAAATATGGCAACAAAGATGAGGATGATAGTCCGAACAATGTGAATAATGTGCATAATATATATATATATATATATATATATATATATATATATATATATATATGGTAATCCATGTAAGGGAGGGGGTGAGGTTGGTAGTGTAATGGATAGTGGCTCAGAATGAGAAATCAGAAAGCTGAGTTCAAATTCCAGTTAGGTTTCTTATACTGATTATGTGCAAATACACTTGAGAAAAGTAGGACTCCATCTCCTCCAATCCCAGCTATGGGCTAAATAGTAAATTGTTATACTCAAAAATTGTTCATGTAATACTCACACACAAGACCAATAGATAGATGCAACTGCCACTTGTACTCTAAGAGTTTCTTTTCTCGCACTTACCACTTGTGGAACTCCCTTCCAATTTCTTGCTTCCCTGTTAGCTACAATGTTCAAAAATGTAAAAACAACATCAATTGCCAGCTTCTGTCTTCTGGAACCTTTTCCTTTATTGTCCTTTCCTCATTCCTCCGCATTCTCACTCTTTCAATTCCTGAATCCACCTATGTTTTAGTGGCATTACTGCCTTGCTTGGGGTAACCGGACGTCTAGCCACACTGATGAGCTGTGATACAGCAAAACAGTCTGTCTGTGGATGACAATATATATGCTCCTGAAAATTTATTTCGGTTGAGCTCTCTGGGGAGGATGTGTGGGTTTGTAAACAGTGACTATTACGGCTAATAATGCAAGACTCTTCGGTAAATCGAATCGAGTTCTCTAAGTCACTGTGTGTTTATCTAAATATAAATACGCTTAAATTCACCTTCTTCTCTGCCGTGCGCCAACGGCTTCAGGGTAAAATTTCCGACTGACGCGAATTCAGCCGGTTTTCGATTCTAGTCAGAGGCAACCGAATGTCTAGCCACACTGATGAGCTGTGATACAGCGAAACAGTCTGTCTGTGGATGACAATATATATATATATATATATATGTGTGTGTGTGTGTGCTTACGGTCAAATCACGCTGAAATCACCAGTTCTCGTTCGATCACCGAAGTTAAGCATCGTAGAGCCAGGTCAGTACTTAGATGGGGGACCGCTTGGGAACACCTGGTACTGTAAGCAGTGTGGCTGTGTGGTTGAGTGGTCTAAGGCGTTGCTTTAGAATCACGAGGCACCGAGTTCGAATCCTGGCTGGAATTAATTTCAGCAGCTATCGGACTCCAAGCACAGGGCACCTTTGGCAAGTGTCTGTTCCATAGCCACGGGTCCACCAAAACCATGTGAGGGGATTTGGGAGAGGAAACTGTGTGGAAGACCTCGTTGGCCAAAGCTAGCACGATATCACAAAAACACTGTGATTACGAGTTGAGGTGGCCAGCCTTGTTCATTTATGACCACGCTGGGTTCGCACCAACGCTCTAAAACTGTTAATTGGCTCTGCACACGCCAATAACAGTATAAACTGCAGGTGGGCTCTGTGGGCATTTCCCAGTTGGGAAATTGCAAAAATGCCTGTGCAAATGTTGCAATATGCGCTAGCTAGCTGTGCATTGCAACGGGTGTCCTCGATATCGAGTGGCCAATTATTATTATATATGTGTGTGTGTGTGTGTGAGAGAGAGATAGAGATTGTGTGGATGTATGACCAGATAGAAAGATCACTATGTTAAAAGATCTCACTAGTTAACCATGACTATTCTAGTAACATTAATTCTCAGTTGGAATCCAACTCTTTCTACCTTGTGCTTTGTATATTTGACAGCAGAGTCAACACAATTTTCTCATGCTACCAAAAGTGACAATTACTATTACTTCTTATTTATATACCTGTACTAGATTAAATATTATAAATATACAAGACAAATAAGGGAAGTGACTGGACACACTGTGATTGTACCTTTCAAAAGAAATATATACATAGCTAATGCTTATTTGTACCCAACCAAGTGAATCAGTCTGCCAACAGAGTTCATGCTATCTTCAACTCATTCATTTATTGCTTGAAGTTTAATGTCATGTTCACTCTGTGATCTTTGTGAAGGCTGACAAATTCAAACAGCATGCCTGCATCAAATTTTGTGTGACTTGTGGCAAATTTGCTAATGAGTTCCTCCCAAACTTTCAACAAAGTTATGGCAAACCTTTATGTTGCACACAAGTTTTATAACTGGCGTTTCAAAGGCAGTCAAGTGTCAGTTCAGATCATGACTGTTCAGGATGACCAAGCACTAGCACCAGAAAACATAGAAGAAATTTGTGAACTCAACTATGTCCGATGCGGTAATGTAGCTTCCCTGTGCCTGATGAACTTTATAATTTTAAGCACAGTAATGGATAACAGCTCAGATTGAGGAATTGGAGAGCCGTGTTTGAATTCCAGTCGAATCCGTTAAATTCACTTATGTGCTAATACCCTTGGGGAAGGTATGAATCCTCTTCTTCTCCAACCAGCTATGGGTAAATAGCAGGACAGACCAGGTTCTATAGCCTTGGATGGCAACTGATCTATTGCAGAAAGAATTGGTAACCTACTGCAGGAGAAAATCTGCATCGTCAGCCATGTATCGAAAGATACATGATTACCTAAGCATGTATCATGCATGGCACATAACTGACTAACTAGATTGGTGCCAAGGTCTAATCATGTTCCAGATGAAATGGCAAAATATAACTAAATTCTATGCTATCAGTTTCTTCTATCACACTTCTATTTGTGGAACTTTATTCTGGCTTCTTGCTGCCCACTCAACATTGGTCTTCAAAAATTTAAATGCAATGTCAATCATTATCTTCTGTTTTCTCAGTAAAGCCTTGTGTCTTTGTGACTTTATTGCCTTGGTTGGGATGAAATGATTAAAGAAAATGTGGACCATCAACAACCAAACATTTCATTATATTTACTGGCATAAAGACATACTTTTCATAGGCCACATCCACGAATTTACTCATATGACAAGTAATGAGATAATGATCATAATATAAATGTAGTATGTACTGGGTTCACCTCAGATCCTGTCAGAATAGACTTTGCACTCAAGTGTCCTTCAGAGAAGCTAGGTGCAGGTGTGACATGTGGTATGATCTTAGCTGGGAATATAGATCCACAATTCGTGTAATGTCAGTGTCTGCTCCACACACCAAAAAAAAAGATGATCAATTCAGCTCTGCCTGGGATGTGCATGTGCAGAAAAGAACCATATGGCAAACAGACATATAAACACTCATCTCAGTGAGAAGAGGATCTCATATATCCTTACGAGAGTGTAAAGTTTATGTTCAGAGGGTCCCAAAGCCACACACTCATTGGCCAACGGTAAAGAAGTCCAGAGTTAAATAAATTTACTGGCTGCCATTATGAAATATGTTGATCACAACCAGAATAAGGGTTTTAAATATATCTGTATATAGATATAATCTAAGAAAAATAAAGAATAAGCAATAAAACCAAAGTTACTCGAGTTTCACACTCAAAGGATCATCAGGCAAGTTTCAATCTGTGAATTTATCTGGGTTCCATATCAGATATTAAATATTTTTTTGTGTGCAAACATTATGTTATAAAATAATAAGAGAGAGAGAGAGAGAGAGTGTGTGTGTGTGTGTGTGTGTGTGTGTGTGTGTGTGCTTGGATACAGTAGAAAATATATCTGATATTTCAGTAGGTAGTAACTGTCTCACCTTAGATCATGCCAAAATAGACTTTGCAGTCAGTGTTCTCCAGAGGCACAGGGTTGAACTGGGAGATGACAAAGATGGAGACAAGTGATTCACTTGATATTACTGACAATTAAAACAAGTGGACACATGACAGAAACAGTTGCACCTGAGATGTGCACATGTGGGAAAAAAAGATGAGATTTATAAACCCCAACTCCAAGCACACAATCTGCATGAAAATGTACAGCCCTCAGTCAGAGAAGGTCCCAGCACTATTTATACATCCACACTGGTTGATGGTGATTGAAAAAGTTTGGAGTGGAATAAAATGAGATTAAGTCTTCTGTTTTGCATTTGTAGCATATGATGATAATGTTATATACAAGTTAACCATTAATTTTCCCTTTTTTTTCAATTTAAGTAGGCTTTTTTTATAAAAAATAAATGAACTGAGCTGTAATAAGTGAGGTAATTGTGTACTGAATGCACTTTAAAGTTGGCTGCAATAGTTAGTGTTCATCTTGGAACTTTGGAAAAGCTAATGGCCCAATGTGTTAAACAAACACCAACACTAGCATATAAGTTTAAGAAGAATTCTTACGAATAAAAGGCAAAGTTAAAACAAAAAAAAATATTGTAAATAGGTAACTGAAATAAAAACGAAGTTGAATCAGGTAAATAAAAAAAGATTAACCAACTAACAAGTGACATTATCTACTTGACAAACAAAAACTTCTGCTTGAAACCAAAGTACCACCTACACAGTCACAGAATTATATATATATATATATATATATGTATGTGTGTATAAATATATATATATATATATATAGGTCTAACAAAGTACTTAAAGGATAATGTAAATAAATACAATATAAGCAAAATCAATAATTCTCCAGTTGTACAGGATGGTCTGAAAGTCTTGTCATCCTACATAGTATAATTTTCTATTTCAGATGGCTTACATGAGCTCCTACAGTTTGGAAGAGAGGCTGCTTGCAAGTATACGGACGCATGATTGTGTGCATTCTGGCAAAGGAGGATGGGTGATATGACTTCACTGTAAGATTCAGCAACCCAGCCCCTCTGTAGGGCACAATGGTGGTAAGGGGCAACAAGACTTTCAAATCTTCATTAGCTACTGATCAGGTCTTTTCTCCTCGAGCAGTTCTAGAATGCTATTCAAACAATCAGCTTGATCCTCACTGAGCACCAAACTACTGAAAATTATCAACAAATATATTTTTGAAACTTTTTTTCATCATACACACAAATATCAAGTTATGGCTACATATACACATAAATTAAATTTAGCTTGTTTTATTGTTTGTCTGGTTTTTTACGAAAATACCAAGTCCTTTCTAAATAAACACTAGAATCTGTCAGTTATATACCATGCATGATACACGCTTAGGCGATCATGCATCTTTCAATACATGACTGACGTGGCAGATGTTTCCCACAGTAGGTTGCCATTTCTTTCTGCATTAGACCAGTTACCATCCAAAGCTATAGAACCCAGTCTATTTACTGGAGAGAGAAGAAAAGGATTCATACCTTCCCCAAGGGTATTAGCACATAAGTGAATGTAATGGATTCAATTGGAATTTGAACCCGGCTCTCCAATTCCTCAAACTGAGCCACTATCCATTACACTGCTGTGCCTCCAAACGCTATAATAGCTCTCCACAAACACAAACTTTGAGATTTAAGTAAAAGATGTAACAAAAAGCTAACATAATTATGGACCGGAAATGTTGTCTTAAGGTGAACTAGGGCTAGTTTTACACAGCACCACAAACGAAAAACAATAACCTAAAATGTTATGTTCCTAAATAGCCTCATCAGATTGACACTTTCATATGGATGTCATACATGGCACTAAACTCATTCAGAAATATCTAAACTGTCAGCTGTATACAACTGCTTTCTCAGATCGATGGTTAAGAATGACTGAGTGAATCAAGCCTATAGGTCTTAGAGAGGATCATACTTCTTTGTACAAATGAAGAACCATACACAACAAAAGAAACTACATTACTTGAGGACTTTTAATGCCAGCAGCAACTAAAATGGATGGTAAATGTAACTCAAACAAATAATGACATGATCAAAATGTTGATATTCCATATTATCAAAAAAAAAAAAAAAAAGTGGTTAGGAAGTAAACCACCATCAATACTAGAAAGAGCCATAACAGTAAACTTGAGAAACCTATTTTCCTCAAAAATTGTTTCAAGAGAATGATTTTTATAAATTTCACCTAGCAGTAGCACTAGCTGTTCAGTCAAGAAATGCTGAATGTTTCCTTATAAAGAAACAGCTAATATTACCATTACCATTCAATACAGAGTTACATATCAAAAGATTTTCAAATCAAGCAACGACTAATTACACCACAAACGTCTTTGTTTGCTTATCTTATGTACTTTGAGGAGTTAAAGAAATTATTAATAACATTTCTCACCATTTTTCTTTTATTACTTCTCTTCTTTTTTCAAGCAAATTGGACATAAAATATGAAATGTATTTATTCCATAGCAAAAAAGAACTAAATTCCAAGTCCAAATGTATTACCATTCCACTAGAATCAAAATGGAAAAAAAATGTAATCAACAAATGTCAGTTATGAAGAATATTAAAAACAGAGTTACTCTTTCATTACCACAAGCATTAATTCCAGACTGCCAATAATCTCTTTCAATCTATATTTTAATACTAAAATCATTAGTACTGTATCAATATTATACATATAATAGTCTTATTGTATTGATAATTTTTACATTGATTTCTGACTATTGATAATTCCTTTCAACTTTTTTTAGAGTTCCTTTTGTGAATGCTTCATCTCCTTTCAGAACGTCGCTCTCCATAGCTTCTTAACATCTGAACTTCTATGTAATGTCTCTGTTGATCATGGCTCTCCACAACTAACTATCCTCTGATAGTAATGTTTTTTTCCCCCTTATCCTTCCCAATCCCTGTTCTGCCATCCGGTTACACAATCTCATTAGGCAGGTTGCATGCTCTTTCCTTTTGTCCCAATTGCCTTCAGTGTGCCCTGTGAGTGTCAAGTTCTTTAAACCCTCTTTCCTCATCTTGTGGCTTATATGTGCCATACAAGATATTCTTTAATGCAAATGTAATAACATTCCATTAGAACAAAAATGAGCAAAAAAGTAATTGACAAATGTCAATTAATTAGTTAACTCTTAATTGTTGTCCACATGAATAACCTCTTCTCAGCTCTTAGATTAACAAGACCTACACTTGGTTATTTTTTTCAATAGCTGCATATATTAACCAAGATGTACTTTAATCCTGTCTATACGTTGATGTATCTTTCCTCGTACACATACTGAAGACTGACGGTTGGCATTACA
Source organism: Acanthosepion esculentum (assembly GCA_964036315.1). NCBI lineage: Eukaryota > Metazoa > Mollusca > Cephalopoda > Sepiida > Sepiidae > Acanthosepion > Acanthosepion esculentum. Next base: position 67,798,646 of record OZ038475.1, read on the forward strand.
AGTGTTACTAATGAAGTTATCTCTTCTTGGGTGCTCCATGAAGCTAGATTTGTGTCAAATTTGCTTCAACTCTCAACAGAATTAATCAATTACAGTACCAGTTAATGCCTTCTTACAGTACTAACTAATAAACCGTCTAAACATCACAGTGCAATCAGTTGGCTTTGGAAAACTAGTATGGCTAGACATTCATTTCCAAGTATGTCTGTTTGCTACGGTGGTTAACTAACCCTTGCTGCTAATGCCTGCTCAGGTACATTTGTGTTTTTCAACAGCCTCCAAGCTAATCTACCCTTTATATGCAAAATGCTGAACAGACCTTAAAGATTCTGGGAGAGAGTGCCCAATATTCAGACATGATTCTCATCTAATAAAGAATAATTATCACTTTCTCAAAACAATTTTTCAAAAGCAATAAAGAAATGAATTACTTTCAAAGACACTTCTAAGATTTCTTTAACACTCAGCAAAAAGTGAGATGAATTTTTATATTAACTCTTTAAAGGAAATTTGCATCCTGTTCAATGAATATAATTCTGTTAATGGGTCACTATGAAAAGAGAAAGTGTTCTATATATATTCTGACTGTCTTGTTTAAAGTTTTTATTTTCTTGACTTAAATGAAAACTTGGAAAATTTCCAATATACTTCAGTGAAATTTAAACTTTCCAAAATTATAATTACAGTTTAAATATTTGAAAAAAAAGATGTCAGTTGATACCATGTACATTCAAAGTAATTATGGGTCCAAAACAATCATCTATCTTTATATACAAGTCAGTCGAATATTTAAGTGAGTCTTTGTTTTAGGGCCAAGATATTGTTCATTTATTACATGCCTTGAGTAAAGTGAGTTCAGTTTTCAGGGTAATGAACCAATAAGTGCAGACAACAAAGTTAATTCATCACATATAATGCACAAGTCTGTATACACTTACTAAAAAAGAAATCACTCTACAGCCTTTTCCATCTTCAATAGGCAGCAGAACTTTCATTCTAAACTAATTGCATCCTTACTCTTGTGATCTTGATTCATCTCTCATCTTTTTCATTTTGCTTCATCATCCTTACTCTCCTGATCTTACTCCATCTATCATCTTTTCAGCAAAGCAGATGATAAAACTTGCTAACCTGATAAAACCAACAGCTTTTTATGCAGAGCATTTTTTATCTGTCTATATTTCTGAGATGAGGTATTATGTACATTAATTACATTATTCGGACTATTGTCCTCATCTTTGTCGCCATGTTTATTACAACGTTTCGGCTGTTGTATGCTCCAGCCTTCTTCAGGTGGTTGGAATGTCGAACTGAACCCTTTATTTCACTCACGAGGGTAGACTGTTCTAGTTTCACGTGCCATGTTTAATGGATGTCAGTTATCAGTTATCTCTCTTTAATTTCCCTCTAGTTTCCAGTGTGCCATGTGTCCTCAAGGACACATGGCACAGTGGATAAAGGTGTTAGTTAGATCCAGTGTCAGGACCCAAAGAGTGTGAGTTCAATACCCGGTTAAGACAGTGGAGAACTTTCAGAGGGAAATTAACAGGAGGTAACTGATAACTGACATCCATTAAACATGGCACATGGAACTAGAATAGTCTACCCCAGTGAGCGAAATAAAGGGTTCAGTTCGACATGCCAACCACCTGAAGAAGGCTGGAGTGTACAACGGCTGAAACGTTGTAATAAACATGGCGACAAAGATGAGGACAATAGTCCGAATAATGAGCATTTTTTATGAATTGCTTTATGCTTCTATTATTGACTGGGTGCAACAGATACAATTTTTTTCATTTAGCCAGATTAACAGTTACCTCAGTTTTTCCAATAATGCACAGATTTCAAATCAAGAAAACTATTGCTCATATTCATGTAATTCCTCAACTTTATTAGACTGAAAATCTAATGTTCAACACTAACTTCCTATACAAGTACATACAGGAATTGTAACATTAACCAATTTACTCATAAGGGTATTCCAGATATGAATATTAATATCATTTTCATATTTACTGCCATTTTTTTTCTCAAAAAAAGAACACAGCAGCCAAAAAATAATGGCCGCTCTAATTTAATTAAGTATCAGTCATAATTCCTAAGTGTCTTTCAGCTATAAACCATAAAGTGCTTCAAAATCCAGGGAAAAAAAAATTTCCCCCCCCCCCCATAATCCTCTTTCAAAATGGCTGTCCCTCTACAGGAATTTAAAAAGAAAATAGTTATTATAAATTTGCATTTCTGGAATGATAAGATGCTGCAAAAATTTGCAGGAAGTTAGTAAATGTCTATGGTAAGGCTACACTTGATTTAAGCACAATAATAAAAGGTGTTAATAATGGTAATCTAGAGTAAAAGATACTGTTACATGACATTTGCCTTTCTATATGGCAGTAAATGCTGGACAATCTCCTTAAAGATGAGGAAGAGACTTGAGGCAACAGACAATGTGATACTTCAGAAAGATGCTGGGGATATCATAGATTGAACATGTGAGCAACAACAAGGTTTTGGAGAATATGGAAACAAAAGGAGACATATTTAACCTCAGGAAGAGGCAGTTGAAATTTCTTTGGCACATAATGAAGAAGGATGGCTTGGAAAATCTGATACTCACAGGACAGACTGAGGGCAAGAAGGACAGAGTTTTCCTTGTCAAATATATTGGCATAATTCTGGCCTGCCATTTGTTGTATATATTTGCATTCTCCTTCTCTAATCGCATAATGGGTCAAATCGCATAATGGGTACTTGCACTAGAGTTCACTATGTGTTGCACATGAACAATTTGTGTCCTAAACTCGTGTTAATGACTATTGACCTCAGCTTCCAGAACTAGGTTTTCCTCAAATGAGAAGTGGTACATGACATCACTGTAGCAGTGAAAGTAACCAGCAGACACACTTTCCTAATGATATTTGACTCGGTAGTGCTGTATTATTTTACTTGATTTTCGGTTGGGTTTTCTGTGCCTCCCATTCATTTACTACTAAATTACGAAAAGTAAAAATGAAATACCAGGAAGAATGTTAATGTAATTTTCAACCTGACAAAATCAAAGCAAAAAGGAAGCAAAATATCTGTCAAACATACCAGATAAGAAGCCATTAGTAAAAGTGCTTGCTTGCTTTGTGTTCAGTGGCATTAATTGACAGAAAGAGTCAAGCACAAAAGAAAAATTACTTCAAGACTGGCCTGCATTTTAACCGTTTGCTTGGCTCATGCTTAAATAACTCAGTAGAAGACGAGCTAGAAAAAGACAATTTAGGCACAAGGCCATATATATATATATGTGTGTGTGTGTGTGTGTGTAAAAATTCAGATATAAATAAAAATATATCTGTGTATAGACAATATGAATAAAGACAAAAGAAAAAATCTTCAACATGTTTCATCATCTGATGGACCTTATCAAGGCAAATGTAAGGATTTTATTTTGCAACATGTATTTATAAACAGAAGTAAAAAAAAATATCATTAGGCTTTCAAGATTTTTCAATTTAAGAACATTATACATATAATAGCCTTACTGTATTGATAATTTTACATGCCATGAAACAGCAACCCTTTTTCAGCTTTTGGGCATGTGAAAAAAAAACAAAAAAAATGGAAGCATGCATAGCAGGAATCCTAAAAGGCTATCCTACCTTCACAACATGCCCGGTTTTAGGTAGGATGCCAATCTTAGTGTTTCGAGAAGACATGCACATAGCTTAGACAAGACACTCCTTCACTCTTTAACTCACCAATTTCTTCATTTTTATTACAGAGATTATTGTATTCCTTGAGTTTATTTGTATTACAGAGACTATCCTATTTCATGAATTTACACTATCTTTCAGAAACTGTGCCCAAATATTCTTCATACAAGAAGGCTATTCCTCTTTTACACTGTGTCGAAGATTTAGTTTAGATGTTAATATTAGTGTTCTGAGAAGAGATGCACATGGTTTACACAAGACATTCACTCACCAATTTCTTCATTTTTATTAGAGACTATCATATTCCATGAATTTACACTTTCTTTCAATAACTGTCTCTGAACAGATCTTCATACTAGAAGTTCCCAATAGAATAAAATTTCTATATCATTTTATTTCATTCCCTCATTTTCTTCTATTTTGGCAACCAATTCAACACTTGTATTTTTGTCCAACTTCAAATGATGACCCCCCAACCTAACATGACACATCCTTCTGTAGAACCACATTTCCGTTGCCTAAAGTCTCCTCTTCTTCTGTGAAGAAAATATCCTACATTCAATGCCATACAGAAGATTAGATTCTAACCAGCACTCTTTTCTGCACTCTTTTCTTTGTTTCTAATGAAATTTTAATTTTTACCTTTGCCTAAACATTGTTTTTTTCTCATACTGAATGTCTTTTTACTAAAAGGATTTACATACAAAGAATAATAATTCTATTTGTCCACTGCAGACAAAATTTATAGTATTTCTTTATATGTTGGATGTAAATAAATACAATGACAACTACAAATAATAATAGTTAAAAAAAATAAAATGACGACTATTAATTCAGGTAATATGCAGCGAAAGTTTGCTTCAGTGAATTTGAACGACAGAAGCTTTATTGATTTCATATTTATTCTTGAAGTATTGAACAAAAAGTAAATAGACAAATAAAAATAACTTAAACTTTGCAATCATTCTGCCCTTTTGCATTTGAAGGTGCCAGGCAAACAGCCAAGTGTATCACTGAAACATAAATCACTGAATATATCCAGGTGCTGCTGAAAAATTCTGAGCTCAACCAACTTCCTAAAGTCTGACCAAATGATTGCACATCAATTTTTTCAAGGTAGTTCTCAGTTAGGCTGAGAACTTTTCAGCACATTCACATAAGAGTTGCTCCAAAAGTAATGCCTTCTATTTTATTATTTTTTTCCCCTGATATAAGAGCCACCACTGCCCTCATTTTCTTCTATTTTGGCAACCAATTCAACACTTGTATTTTTGTCCAACTTCAAATGATGACCCCCACCCAACCTAACATAACACAAATAAAAAATAATTATTTCTACTTTGTTACAGATTGTACTTGAGCAGAAATCTAGCAAAATGATAATGGTGAGAATAGCATTGCAGTGTTAAAATACTGTCTGACATGAATGTGCATATGGAATAGAGGTGTAATTGAATATTCATGGAAACCAAACACTAAATGTGAGCATAGTTATGAATTGAGAAAGTAAGTTTATTTTTTTATCAGTGTTGCACACAGGTTCTTGTTCACTGCTGGAAAAGAAAAATAAGTCAATGGAGGTGACTATGTTGAAAAAGTGTTTCATAGCCAAAGACCTGCATTATCCAACCTTGTTATAAATGATCCCTGTATCTGTTACATTTTCCATGAGAATAAAAAGAAAGCATTGCTTTCAGGGCATGACATATTACTTGTACATATTACTTCCAATTTTTGCTCAAATTAGGCAAACTACAAATAGTTACAGGTAGTCGATGTTGAAGTATATGTGTAAGCAGCAATTTGATACAAAAGCCAGAAGGGTAAAAGGGGAAAAAAATGAGAAAAAAAACAACAAGCACTTCAGTAACATCTCAACTTCTGCAGACAATGAGGAGCCCTCGATCGAGTAGCCAGTGGGTCCTCTTCATAATTGCATCAAGGTTTGTTTACTGTTAAACATTAAACCGAGGTCAATAAAACCCTACCCCAACATGACAAACAACTTAATTAGATATTGTGCACAATTGTTTGGCATCACATGTCATTTATTTCATACTGGCAAAAAGGAAGCAGAGTAAAAAACAAAATTCCTTAACACAAGACAACGTACCAAAGAGATTCATTCACAACAGTATTGGGAGGCTTCTAACAGAGCTTACTCAGTTCATTTATCTTAAATTCACAAAATAGTTTTTTCCCCTCATTATTTTTTTTTTCTAAATCAAAATTTGTTAGGTTATTTAATAGCTAAAAAAAAAAAAGACATAACCAAAATACTGCTATTTATTTTAAAAAAAAATAATTTTACTATATTTTTACCAAAAGTCCTTGAATATTGTTTGAGCAATCTTTCCATGTGATTGATTAACATGTGATATTGATTTTTGGTCATTGTTGGGCAGATCTTTTGTGTAAAGAGAATACAAATTACGTCCAAAGCAAACCAATGTTTTGTTTTTTTTCCAGCCAATTTTTTAATACACTGAATATCAATGGGAGGTTTTACTTTTTCCTAAAAAATGAAATATGAAATGAACGTGAGTCATCTTTTAAAGACTGTAAAGTCAAACTCTCATTCTCCAAAATGAGTCTTTTTCAAAGAGTGTTGCCAGAGGTAAACACTGGGGTCATTGCTCTCTTATTATAAAATAATGAGGCAGCCATTATGTGAGAAGAATATTCTGATAGTCCTGTTCTTTGGCTGAAATTGTTACATATTTCCCCACCAGTGCTAAAGATCTATGTTCAATCCCACATAAAAGGCAAGAGTTTGAACACTGTTTCTCAAGACAAACATGCCTACCTTACATGTAAGATTGGTATAAAATGATCTTTCAACACCACATCAGCCAAATATCTGGCTTCAGGCCATACTAAACTTAGCTTAATAAATATTGATAGCAAAGTTTCATAAGTAAAAAAAAAATGTTTTCAAAAGTAACTATTTTAGACCCTGAAACGTAAACAAAGTAATAGCCAATAAAAACACAAACAAATTTAAGAAGAACATGCTTCTGACAGAATATCCAGAGAAGGAAAACTTATCCTAAAAATCTAAAAGAAAAAAAAAGAAAAAAGAATTATGGTCACTTTATTTTGAGCATCAAAAGTACAATATCTTTTCAAGCCTCTTTAAGCAGCAACTCTTTCATTATCTCCCCTTATTTTATTTGCTCAGAACACATTTTTTCTTTTTTTTTTCCAGCTCTTTGGTAAGTAAACTTTAAATGGTTGTCTTCATTCCTGCCAAAACCTACACTTGATCTGTCTACAAGTTAGCATTAATCACCAAAGGAGTGAAAATAACCTCCTTTTAAATTTATTGATAAACTAGACATACAATACATTTGTTTGAGACCTAAGTATATTCAAGAGAGTTTCACAAGGAACTTAATTTCCCCAGATATACATTAAAGGCTAAAAGGCCAACATACTAAAATTAACCAAAAAGTAACACAATATCTACATGCCCAGAAAACAATATAAACTATTCATAGAAAATTTTTTTTTTCTCTTTTCTTTTTGCCTTCTGTCATCCTGATGACTGATTGAATAAAAATCTATGGCAAGATGCTCTCCTCTTAGAAGGATACTTAAGCCTGCCAACATTTGCCAAGGGAGGTAAGCCAAAAGTTTAGAAAAAACAAAAAATATTAAAGAAAAGTAAAAAGTGCAAAGAGAGAAAAGTTCTCAAAAAAGGTGGAGAGAAAAAAAAAAGAGAAATAATAGAATCTTAAAAGAAAAGAGTAACAAAGAAATAAGGAGGGTGGGGAAAAAATTATGAGAAAGAAGGAGAGAGAAAAAGAAGATGACTAAAGAGAAGGATGGAAAATGAAGACAGAAAGTTGGATATAAATAGGGATTATTGAAAGGGAGACAGAAGTGGATAAAGAGAGTACAACAGAGAGAAATCTCAATAGGGAGAAATAAAGATATGCAGAAAAGAAGGAGAGAGAGAGAGTGGGGAAAGGATGGAGAAAGTAGAAAAGGGGAGTAAAAAAGATGAAGAGGAAAGAGAAGGATGGACAGAAACTCAAACCAACAGAAGACAAATGTGAGAACAGCAAGAAGCAAAATGATATAAATGCAAGAATTTATAAAGGAAATGAAAAGAAATGAGTTAATGAATGAAAGAAAAAAAAAAGAAAAAGTAAGGTGGAATATGGAAATATGACATTGAAAAAATAGGAAAGATAAATGAAAAAAGGTAACTGAAAAAGAAAAACAGGCAAAAAAGAAATGTGGTAAGAGAAAAAAGAAAGACAAAACATGCTAAGATGAGAAAGAAGACAAATTGAAGTAAGAGGAGAAAGAAAGACAAGGCGAGATAGGAGGAGAAAGAAAGAAAGACAAGGCAGGAGGAGAAAGACAAGGCGAGGCACGAGGAGAAAGAAAGACAAGGCGAGATAGGAGGAGAAAGAAAGACAAGGCAGGAGGAGAAAGACAAGGTGAGGTACGAGGAGAAAGAAAGACAAGGCGAGATACGAGGAGAAAGAAAGACAAGGCGAGATACGAGGAGAAAGAAAGACAAGGCGAGATACGAGGAGAAAGAAAGACAAGGCGAGATACGAGGAGAAAGAAAGACAAGGCGAGATACGAGGAGAAAGAAAGACAAGGCGAGATACGAGGAGAAAAAAAGACAAGGCGAGATACGAGGAGAAAAAAAGACAAGGCGAGATACGAGGAGAAAAAAAGACAAGGCGAGATACGAGGAGATAGAAAGACAAAACTGGTTAAGGGGAGAAAGAAAGAAAAAGCGAGGTAAGAGGAGAAAGAAAGACAAAGCGAGGTAAGAGGAGAAAGAAAGACAAAGCGAGGTAAGAGGAGAAAGAAAGACAAAGCGAGGTAAGAGAAGAAAGACAAAACTGGTTAAGTGGAGAAAAAAAGACAAAACCAGTTAAGAGAAAAAAGGCAGACAAAATGAGGTAAGAGAAGACATACAGATAAAACAGGGTAAAAGAAGAAAGAAAGTCAAATGAAGTAAGAGAAGGAAAAACAAAATCCGGTGACAGAAGAAAGAAAGTAAATTTTTCAACTCAAATACAGTTTTGGCTACAATTAACACAAGACACTGAGTTTCACTGGCAGCCAACATCAAGTAGCCTTACTCAAATGCCAGGAAATTTTCAAAATGGTTAAGAACGAATGATCTGTAGGACACACCAATACAATTCACAGAATTTCCCTACAGGGAAGGTCAGATGAAGTAGGCATAGAACCACAGAACAATTTTCACTAACAGCTGTCTTGCAATTACAAGGACAGTGCCTAGTTACCAGAAATATTGAATTAGAGACACCATGTCAAGGGAAAAACAGGAGAAGAACAATTCTCTTGATGGTTTCCGGTGGTATTTATCTTCATATTACTCTCAGTAGTTGGGAACCAGGAAAATATCAGAAATGACAATGTTAAATGTAGAAAAAACTTTGGGTTTAAAAATCAAAAGAAAAAGAAGTGTCCCTTTCTAGAAACTGGACAAGCATTTGAATTAACTACTGTATATATTTTTAGGATGTGTATGATCATGGTCTTCACAACTTCCTGTCACCTGTTGCTCTTAATAAATTTTGATTCCATACCATTCTTCTTTGACCTTGTTCTGCCATCTGTTCATTCAAAATTGTTAAGTAGTGTCCCCTTACTTTCTTATAATTATCTCCCTTACTTCTTTTGATTTTAGTATATGCTGTAAGTGTCAGATTCCCCAGGCCCTCTTCCATAATAAGCTCCAGAAATTTCAACTTTCTCTTTCTAATTATACGTACAAAAGTCCTTTTGAACATAGAATACTGTGATAAGACATTACAAACATTATGGTTTTATTTTAGTATCACATAACAATATGTGAAAATGTATTACATAATATGATACTACATGTTACATAACAAAATAATGATGTTTCATTGGAGTTTTTGTTTTCCTTAAACACTTCTCATATGTTCTGTGCATGGTATTGTTAGCAATTCAACAGTAGAACTACATCTCTGTCATTTCATGTTCCTTCTTCATTTGTGAGGAGATTGTCCAGCATTAATAGCCACAGACCAAATATGTAGCAGTTCAACACTTGTCTTTGTTTCTATTCAAGTAATGAAGTTTTAAGGAAAGTTAAAGCAAGAGAGATGCTTATATTTAGGGTCAGAATGAGACCGTTGAAATTTCTAGAGAGATGATGAAAAAAGGTCTTGAAGAATTTGCCACTGACCATACATACTGAAGGCAAGATGTACAGGGAGAAACCGTGAGTAACTTAAGCTTCTGTAAATGGATGACAGAACAGAAAGTTGGATGAATGGTGAAAAGACAAACCTTACTAAATATGGTAATGGTGATATTAACCATTTCCTTCTAAAGAAACATTTGGCATTCAATGACCGAGCAGCCTGTATTATTTCTGGATGAAATTTATAAAATCTTTCTCTGCAAACAATTTTTCAGGAAAACAGGTTTCTCAAGTCCCCTAGCAGCTATCACGCTTCCCAGTATTGATGGGGTTTCCTCACTAACCGTATATTTGAATATAGTGTGGAATTTCAATATTTTGATTGTCTTTATTTTCTCTGAGTTACATATGAAATCCCTTTTAGTTGTTGAAAGTCCTCAATCAAAGTAGATAGGTTCACCTATCATCCAGTTCACACTGCTTCCTAGTCTTTTGAATAGGAATAATTATCCCTTATTTCCTGTTTAGGATTGGGTTTCTAATTCATTCTAAAGTTTTCTCATTCTCTTTCACTTCCAGTTGCCCCTTGCAATCTTAGTGGCATTGTCGTCTTTCTTGGGGTGAACTGATTAAAAAAATAGAATCATTCAATATGTGGAAGTGCTTCTGGGTTGACTGGTTGTAAGACCTACCTGGAGTTAAATGAGTGATTTAAGAAGGTTATTTTACGGAAAAACTGTTTTAAGAGAAATATTTAAAAAAATTTAACTCATACTAATGGTACCTGTTTGGCCAATCAGTGCCAGATGTTTCCCATACGAAAACAGCAGTTCTCACCATTACTGTTTTAATAGATTGCTGCTCAACTACTATTTGTAACCAGGTAGAAATAAATTGTTGGTTATTGGTAGAAAAGTTCAAACTCTACTTCAGTACTGCTAGAATTTACCTCTGATGTCAGGGGCAAAAATAATAAAATAGAAGGCAAGTTATGTGGTTTCTGTCCACAAAGTTCAAAGAAGAATAGTCTTCACCAAGACCCACAGGCTTCACTCACTCAAACCATTCTTAACCTGACAATGTGGGTTGTGTACAACTGATAGTTTAGATGCATGACATCCATATAAAAGTCCCAGTTATGTCGAGGCTAATTAAAAAGATGACTTGAGTTTTCAGGTTAATGTTTCAATTTTGTAACAGTTTGCAATACTGTGGAAAACTGCTTCAAGTGCAGCCTATTCTGCAGAAGGGAAAACAGTTTACCTCCTGGAATAAAACATGCTCATATGGGTCTTGTGTGCAAGATATTTAGAAGAAAACATGGCCGATCAAAAAGCTACACTTTAAGAACAACCTGATCTCATAGACGAATTTGTGGCTTATGCTAGTTTCTGAGCCTCAGTCACTCGACAAAATGAGTATGAGTGAGGGAACATCAGTGGAGTAGCAGAGGCCAACGAGTCAAGTAGTTGTGCTTTGTGTGTGAAGTTTTGTGGTAGTCTCACCGATTGTGATTGAAAAAAGACAGGGTACAACAGGTACTCCAAACAGCCATACCTTCTTGCTACAATTTCCTTAAGTTTATCACTACATCATGATGGATAATAATACATTTTACAATAATTTCTCTCTAAAAAAATGGTGTTTTTATTTCTTTCCTTTTAAGTGCTGTCATGTAACTCTTAATGAGAGTCACCTGTTATCAAGATTAATGCTTCTGTGTTGTTTTTACATTATCACTTATTGTCTTTTCAAATATTCTACTTAATTCACCATTCTTACACTTGGTAACACTGAGTTTTTATGCTCTTCTGGAGAGAAAACAAAGCTTGTCCTTTCTTCTTTCATATGCTATGTACCTTCTGAATGTCAGCAATCATTGCTCTCCACAACTCTCTGACCCTTGTAGTTCTAAACAACATTTGATTCTTCATCATCCTTATTTGTTCCAATTCTGCCATTCATTACACAGGTTACTCACTGTTTCTACCTGTCTCACTTGCATTCAAAAAGGTTAGTATATCACATTTTCCGTCATCTGTTAAAACACTACCCAGTGTTAAATTTCTGTACTTGATTTTGACAGCTTCATTTTATTACTTGCATCTCTGGCTGTTGACTTTGCTTATGACAATACATTCTCTCTTAACAACTTACGACTTGCAATAAAAGATTTTAGAGATGGGGTATCTAAATCAATCCTGGAGTCAGACCAACAAATGTTATTAAGTTTTTGGAGTGGCATAAAAATGTTAATAGATTTGTGCCTTTGGGGTGCAAAATTTAATATTTCTGTGATCAGTCTATTTTCTGATCAAAACATGGAACCATAACTCAGTCTAATAATAATAATGTTGTAAGAAGATGACAGAAATGGACCCCCCCTCCGCAAAAAAAAACAAAGAAAATTTTTGTTGATAAGATAAATGTAATCATTACTCTTTTTTGGTAACAAACTACTGTACATACTCGTGGATAGGTCGCACTTTCTTTTCACCAAAATTTTGATAAAAATCATTGATACGACCTATCCACTCAACATAATAGAGAAACTGAACTAGACTGCAGCATATCAGGGTACTCCAGGTGAGTACCCTGGGGTTGAGCATAAGCCAGAGCAAGGGAGAAAATTAATTTTACCCAACATTTCAATTTTATGCAATTGTCTCTTCCAACAGTACCATGTCATACAACAAATAAAAGCGCTTGACCCGTACTGCTCATATTTACCATTTATTATCTGATTTACAATGAAAGAAAATCATTTTCAACTGATTTTAGGACTGAAGCAATTACCAGTATCCTAATTTTAAACAGAACATCCCTAAGCCTCAATAAATAAATACCATCAAATTGTTTTTCTTATGTTTTAATATATGTAAGTAAAGTTTTGAAATAAAGGTAATTATTTGAAAATATTTAACAATTATTAGTCATATTTACATTAAAAAGGGTCATGTAACAACCCAGATTATGTGCCATCTATCCAGGAGTCAACTGCTAATACCCACTTTGACAACCCCAAACTATGGGTGTGACCTATCTACTAATGCAAACTATACACGAGTATATATGTATGTCAAAAATGAAAGAACAGATTTTCATCAACTGAAATTTCAAACTATTTTTGCTTTAGTGGTTAGGTTTATAATTTTTATGTTTTGTGTTTCCTCTTTCTTAATACTTTTGGAAGGCATCTTTCTTTATTCTAATCTGCCTTTGGACTTAACCCACAGTGAAGCAATGTCAAACCTGTACAGTACCGAGATAGCTGACTGCTTGGAAATAGCAAGTGCTATAAGCTTGGATGTGTGGATGTGGAAATGGATAATGGCTCAGAACTTGGAAATTGGAAAACTAAATTCCAATTCCAGTCAGGTTTGTTACATTCATTGATGCACTAATACCCTTGGGAAAGGTATAACTCCACCTCTTTCCCACAAACTATGGGGCAATTAGTAGGACTTGTATCAGTAAATCATTATTATCTGAAAAAAATTCTTAGGAAAAATAATTCTGGCTTTAAATAACTTTCAAACGGTTGATAAACCATAAGAAACAAACCAGTCAACCAATGTGCCTTTGGATTCTTGTGTCACATTTTCCAGTATCTGTTAAAACACTTCTCATGTAGTTAAATTTCTATACTTGTTTGATTTTGATGCTTTCAATTCATAGCTCACATCTTCGGATCACCCTCATGTTAACTCTATATTCAGTTTTCCTACAAATGATAGTCCTTTCTTCTTTCACAAAGATGTCTTGGAATTTCTGCAGTTTTTTTTTCTCCGTCTGCCATCAACAGGGTACCATCTGCATACCTCATGTTGTTAAGATTGTGCCCACCAATAATAAATCCTGGTAGAACTTTGAGTTCTCTAAGGATCACATTACTGTAAAGATGAAATAAATCGGATGAGAATTCTTGTCTTTTAACACAGTGTTGTCTGCATATCTTATGTTGTTACAACTGTGTCTGTCAATAATAAATCCCGGTGGGACACCTAGTTCTCTTCGGATCAGCTCATTGTAAAGGTTAAATAAATTCAGTGAGAAGACACATTCTTGTCTAACACCACTTTCTATTTTTGCATACTTTCTCAATCCATTTTCTATCTATATGCTGGCTGTGTGTGTGTGTGTGTGTGTGTGTGTGTGTGTGTGTGTGTGTGTGTGTGTGTCCAGTAAATACTCTGGATTATTCTAATCTCTTTCCCAAATTGATCAAGTTTTCAGAGCAATTCACATGGCCTTGTGTCATACCTTTGCATAGACTATAAAACATAGCTATATGTCTTAATGCATTCGTATTGCTCACTCTCTTTGACACAGATTATGAGAAAAGAGAGCTTAGAGAATTTGAGTCACATAAAACAGATTGAAGTCAAGAATGGCAGACGGGAAACTGAAACTAACCTACATAAATGAAGAACTGAAAGTTTGTTGACAGGTAACCAATGCAATAACTCCAGCACCTTATAGACCCCATGCTCTATCATGTATATGGCAATGAATGATGCCACAGTTTCTTCACTGAGGAACTAGTGACTTTGGGAAACAGAGATATCATTCAACAGAAATATGCTAAGAATAACATGGATGTAATGTGACCAATGAGGAAATTTCAAGGAAAATGGGAATGAAAAAGACATTTGGGCTAAGGATTAGGAAGAGTTGAAATTTCTGGTACACATGAGACAAGAGGGTTTGAGAAATTTGGAACTTGCAGGATTTATTGAAGGACAGAGGGAAACAGCAAGTAAATGATTCGTTTGTTTTTTTTACAGCTTATCAACTTCCTGCAGGTTATTTTAAAACCAGAAAATATTTTTAGATTGTCAGAATTTTGGGGAGATAATAATGATCTACTGATACAGCTGGGGGTGAAGAGTGGAGAGGTGAATTCTTATCTTTCCCAAGGGCATTTGCATGTAATTGAATATAAAGAACTCAAATGGAATTGGAACTTGGCTCTCCAATAAACAATTCTGTGCTGTTATCCATGACACTACCTGTATCCAAGCTAACAAAAACTGGAATTCTCAAATGGTCATCCATAGAGATACTGACCAGGATTGATGCTGGTTATCTTTGGTGATAGTATTAGAACTAGTAAAACAGTGAGTAAGCTAATAAGCTTGTGTAAACGGATGGCAGAACAAGGACTTGGAGTGATAGTAAGAGAATAAACATTGCTTTAAGCTACAAAGAACAGAAAGTTGTGGAGAGCCATGATCATTCAGTTTCTGAAGAGACATCTCATGCAAAAGAAGAATTAAATTATTCAATATTATAATCATTTGTAAAACGTTTCATATGATCAAACTGGTCTTTCACGAGAAAAAGCAGTGCATATGAGAAAGAAAGAAAAATCACACATTCAATGTATGGCTGACAGTTGTGCACTCTGTGGTCTACACAGAGTTTATTTTGATGTCACGTCCAATCACTTTTCCTTGGCAGACAATAACAACACAGGAGCTTGAACAATTAAACAAATTACTTTTAATTAGAAAAAAAAATTTGAAAAATTTAAACAAATACAAAACAAACTCCATTAAGATTATTAAAAAAGAACCAACAAAATTTACTCTATAGAACGTTGATTTCAAATATTGAGTTCAACAAAAATAATTTACTTAATTGCACTTAAATGTTTGTCATCATATAGGGACGAAGGTGTTAATCTTAATTTAGTCTTCATGACAGGTAAAAAAATGTTACATTACTTGTAAATGAAAAAAATTGATTTTCTTTTATTTAACCGGACATCTTCATTCTTTAGCAGTTGACTCTAACATTGACTAATATATTCAATATAAATGTTATCTATAATCCATTCTGAATATATATATATATATATATATATATATTTTTTGTCACCCACAGACAGACTGTTTCGCTGTTTCACAGCTCATCAGTATGGCTAGACGTCCGGTTGCCTCCAGCTAGGATCGAAACCCGACTGAATTTGCGTCAGTCCGAACTTCTCCCGCTAAGCCGTCAGCGTACAGTACGGGATAAAGGTGAATTTTAGCGTGTTCATTTTTAGATTCGGATAAACACACAGTGACTGAGAGTGACTCAATTCTGCCGAAGAATATATATATATATATATATAAACACACACACAAACTGCTACAAGATCAAAACATTACCCTAAAAACTTCACTAATTTATCAGAAATTTTCTTTCTTGGATATTGTTCTCCATTCTCAGATCATAACATTTGATAATAAACCACTTGTTTTCCATTGGAGTAATAACTGGAGAGGAGTCCATCAATTTGATGCCTGAAACTTTTTTTGGCAAGAGAAGGATGCTGAGAATACCATGGTCTGAACATGTGAGCAACAATAAAGTTCTTGAGACAATGGAAACAAAAAGTACACATATATGTAACACCAGGAAGAGACAGTTGAAATTTCTTGGGCACATATTGAAGAAAGTGGGTTTGGAAAGTCTGATACACACAGGACAGACTGAAGGCAAGAGAGACAGCAAAGCAACGTATAGCCTAACTGTCGAGCTTGGTTGGTAACAAGGTCTCATCATTTTACAGTTGAAACGGCTACATGTGAGTTCTGTGCTAACAGTTACTTCTATCGCACTTCTTACTTGTGGAACTCACTTCTGGTTTCTTGCTTCCCAGTCAACTTGGATCTTAAAAATTGTAAATACATTGTCAGTCATTACTTTCTGTCTTCTCTCCCTAATAATGTTTTTTTTTTTTTCTTATATTCTCTAACACTCAGTAACCCCTTGCATCATAGTGACTTTATTGCCATGTTTGGGTGAAATGATTAAACAAAAAACAAGAATCCTTAGATTTTTTTTTAATTTGCAGTATTTTTTTTCTATTATAAGTACATACTTATGGGCGTGTGGCCAAGTCATTTTAATGTTAACAACCATGAGAGTTTGTGCATCAATGCCTGTTAGGTAACGGACACATCTACAGTGTACATATATTATTTTCATTGATGACGCTTTCAGTTATATATATTTTGTTACCTTCAACTGAACAGAAAGAAAAAAAAGCGATTGATTTATCAATTGAGAAATATTTCAAATGACTGTCTAGTATATGATTACCTTACTTAATTAGGTTAGATATTCTGATGCTTCCAATTAGCATAAATAATTAGAGATGAAAGGCAACTCTTAAAAGAATCAGAAAATGGCAACTTTATAAGAATATTTTGTTGTTTGCTTGCAGGCTGTGAATATTGTCTCCTGCAAACTGAATCCTGAAAAGCATAATTAAAACTTCCTAATGAAGAATGCAAGGAACCATATCAAAAATGAGATTAGTGAATGTGTTAGTGGAACAGAAGACAATCAATATTGAAAGAGGAATTGATTTTAAATGTGAAACTTGCAGAAATACCAAAGAGATGAGATTCTGAGTCTTCACCGAGTTCCTTAAACCACTTTACCTACATGTTTTGAATTAATTATATATCAATCCTCCTATTCTCAGTCTTCTCTTTCACTTTCATTCTGTGTACCCCACCCCCAGCATACTAGTGGCATTCCCACCTTGCATAGGGTGAAATGATTAAAAAAAAGAATAATAATAATAATCATTCACCAAATTACATATGATTCTACAAAAGATACGTCTATATATGAGCGCTATTTAGGGCATGTATTGGATATGTGGACACATTTATAATGATTACAAGTGGACACAAAGAGGCATCAGTTGTGATCAAAACTATCACATTGATATAACTGTTAAAAAAACATTCCTTTGGGCTATAGCATCTCAATCATATAGTAAATAGAGGCAGGGAAGGTTCATGTCTAATAAATGAATCAAATTCACACTGCTTTATATATATATATATATATATATATATATATATAAGAATAAAAAGAGACAGGAGGAAAAATATACTTTGCCAATGTGTTTTGTCCTCTGAGGGGCTTCAACATGTTGGCTAATTATAGTTTTTCCTCTTGTCTCTTTTTATTCATTTCATTTTGTTCCTTTACAGATACAATCTATCAGAAAATAATATATATATATATATATATATATATATATATATATATATATATATATATAAAGAAATATAGTCTTAAAGTGTGCTATATTTATGGGATAAAGTGCTCAATATCAGAGATAGAGCGTGTGTAAATATAAAAGTGGACATGGAAGTCAGCACTTAGAGGTGACAGTCTGTTTCATGCTAGTGCAATTGAGTTGCCTGACGATTGCACTAGCATGAAACAGACTGTCGCCTCTAAGTGCTGACTTCCATGTCCACTTTTATATTTATATATATATATATATGTATATATATATATATATATATATATATATATAAGTGGACACTGAAGTCAACACTGAGTGGCAACAGTTTGTTTCATGTGTGAATGCAATCTTCAGGCCATGTGTATTCTGTATTGGCTTGGTTATTTATATATTCTGGGAAATGGAACATTGTGGTTTGCAAGATCTATTGTATTATCCTAAAGATTATTGGGTAGATAATAATAGTTATATTTCAAATTATTCTAAAGGTTATTGAGTAGAAATAATTGTTGACTTAAATGTGTTTAATTTGTAGCTATTGTATATTTTTGTTTGTTAACTTTTTAAGATCCATGAAAAGGTATCATAAGCAGGATACTTATTAATTTCCATGTTTCATGCTTTTATATCATAACTGGCATTATATATTCATTGAATAATATACATTTTAAAATTTGTATATTTGGGTAGTCTTTCTTTTTTTTTTTTTTAAACATGTATTGTTAACGACAACTGACATTTTGTATCTGTTATATTTAGTGATCTTTTTTTCCAGTGTATGGATGTCCTTTTGCAAATGTGGTTGTTGTGTGTGGATATATTAGCCAAAAATTCATGTTGTGCTGTCTCAAACCTTTGATTCTTATGGGTCATCTTCAGGCGAATGGGGCGTGCAAGAAAAGATAATCATATTCTAAGAAGAAAATTGTATCTAAGTAGATTTATTTACATTTCAAGCATCCTGGCAAAGTAATTCTCTTATCTACATTTAGTCATAAAGTACTTTATTTCCTGATTGTTAAATGCTACCACCTGTCTGAAGTAAGTAATTCCTGGCAATCTTTTACATTTTTATCTATTTTTATCATCTTTTTCAGAATATTTCAAGTGAATATTACTTTTGTTTACTGACCGATACATAAAAATGCTGTGGTCGATTTGGAAAATTTAATTGATTAAAAAAAAATATATCTGTGAACAGATCAATGATACTAGCACACAGGAAATATTAAGATAAAATTTAAATATGGTGATTTGACAGAGGAGAATAAAAATGAATAAAAGAAAGATATGGTAAGAAAAATAAAGCATATATAGTCAAAGGTAAACAGTGAATACTTATAGCCAAACAGTATAAGTCATGATTGTATATTATACAAGTGTCAAGAAAAAAAATAAAATTTAATTGGAATTTATCAATATATTTAACCAGTATCCTTTTTAATATTATTTTATTATTTGCTACAAAAAGTAATGTTATAAAAACCTACTTTTTCAGGAATCAAAATGAATGGTGATATCAAATGATTCAATAATTCTTCTGAATGAATTATGGTGAATATATTAAAACATTTTTTTGTTTTTGAAATTTAAAGGATGGTTTCCTTTTTGTATATAGCAGAATAAAGAACTTAATTTTTATAGCTCTTTTGTGTTTTTATATATATATATATACCTCTCAGTTTCATGCACAACAGAATCTTCAGCATTCCACAATTTAAATTTTGATATCTATACCATACTATAATAATAGTGGAGCATTTCATATTATTTATAGTGTTTAAAAAATAAAGAAACCCATAATGGACTCCCCAACTATTACTATTGTCTGTTAGATACAATTGTGGACAGAATTATTCACCCTAAGGAAATATGAATATTAGCAAATACTTACCGAATTTATCATAAATATTTGATTCCATATTTAGTTTTGAATAATTCAGGAAATTTCTAGGAGTTTTGATCTATTATATTCATAGTTATAAATTATTCTAAAAACTGATATGGTCCAAAATTATTCACACACCACTTATGGAAATTATGAATTAATATTACTCTATGGCAATTGTAATGTTTTTTTTCTTAATTTAACAATAATTATAAACATTCTTTGAAAATGAAATAGTATTAACATGATACTATAATATTCTAAAAGGTAATGAAGAAGACAATATGCGAGTGCCGCATACTGTGATAACTCATTTGTTCTGCAACCATGGCGAAGATGGCTGAACTTGACAAGAAGCTCTGAATGAAGATAGTTGCTGAGTATAAACAAGGTGATGGACATACAACACTTTCCACGTGTTTAAATGTTCCTAGATCGACAGTTTATATGATTATCAAGTAGTACAATGAAACTCATTGTGTTGAGAATAAATTAAGGACTAGCAGAAAATGGTTGATTTCTGAGAGAATGGAGAGGAAAACTTTTAGAGATGTCTTGAAGAATTATCATTTAATGACAAAGAAATTGTCAATTATGTAAAGAGACCAGGATTGAATGTATTGATGAAGACAGTCAATAGATGCTTTCATTGGGCAGGACTTCGGGCTTGTCACCCAAAGAAAACATCCTTGCTTAAGTCTAATCATCTAAAATGCAGATTAGCTTATGCTAGAAGCCATCGAGAGCACGGGAGTAAATATTGAAACACTGTTTTATGATCAGATGAAACCAGACTAGAATTATTTGGTCACATGAACTCCCGTTATGTATGGGGGGAAAGTGAATCAAGCTCACAAACTAAAAAATACCCACTGCACTGTGATGGGAGCATTCTGCTCTGAGGATGTGTTGATGCTTCTGGATCAAGAGGAGTAGTGAGAGTAGAGGGTATCATGGATAAAGAGCAGAATTTGGCTATTCTTAAAAATAATATAAAACAAAGTTAACAAAAGCTATCTTTGGGGCATTACTGGACATTCCAACATGACAATGATCTGAGACACACAACATAAATTGTTACAAAATACTTAGATGACAGCAAAATTAAGTTATTGGTGTACCCTGCACAAAGTCCTGACCTAATCCCCATTCAGCATATTTGAAGAAAAAGTAAGAGAAAGAATTCCTTTGGGGGAACTAGAAGCTACTGCCAAGGAAAAATGGAGTAAAATACCTATTAGTGTGTGTAGTGATCTTGTAAGGAACTATCAAAAATTATTAAAGTCAATAATCAAGAATAAACGTTACACAATTGATTATTGAGGCAAGAGGGCCAATAATTCTGTCCCATGTTAAATGTTTTCTTGGTGCTTTTTGTATTACTGTTTGACATTAAAATAAAAATTTTGTTGTGGACATCACTGCAGATTCTTTCAAATCCATTATTTCATCATTTGTGAAAAAATGCACATAAATTTTCCATGAAAATTTGAGGTATTACAGATTTATTTATAATTATAGAAGGTGGGTGAATAATTCTGTCCACAACTGTATATCAAAATTTAAATTATGTAACAGTAGTTTTCAATCAACACCTGATGATAACTTTGTACAAGAAACTCACAGTTGTGTTAATGGTGAGGAAAAAACTATATATATATTATTAATATACAAAATTATAACTCCATTATTTCATATTGAGCACTAATTTATTAATGCCAGCACTCAACATGCAATATTATATATTTATGTGTGTGTGGGGGTATATATATATATATATATATATATATATATATATATAAAACAGAGATTAAAGAAAATGTCTTAGAAAATAATGAAAGTTTTTACACTGAAGTTGTTGAAATCAAAAGAGCAATAATAAAAACCAAAGTCAAATTGGCAGTACAGATCCTCCAAAACTGAAGACAGAGCTAAAGAAAACAAATTTTAGAAGTTTAAAATGTTTGGACTAAAAGATGAAGATGAAGGTAAACAGGTTGGAAATTAGAAGTAGAACTGAAAACCTCATGATACAGACAAATAATTTCATTCTAAGCTCTGGTAAAAAAAAAAATTCCACTTTCAACTCAGATAATCCACAAGTTGTTCCAACTAATAATCTCAGCCTTGTTGGTTTTATCACAAACTTTTAGCTGATGTGCACTTTAGCCTTTGTCATTGTCTGAAATTCTAAGAGGAATCATTATTTCACTAGTTGTTCAAAGTTATATTATCTTGTTACATTTAACCTGACATTTCTTTCTATAGAATCTTCAGCCTCCTAAGTGTATAATGCATTTGGCAGAAGGGGCTTCCAACTGTGCAACTGATAAGGTGAAGAAGACCATGTATATACGGTTGCCTAAGCCAACTAGTGTAACAACTGTAAGGCCATTTATATCCATTAAAGAAAATGAAGGAAAGAAGAAACACTGCAGAGAAGCCCAAGATGGAAGACTGGAGATAAAAAAATGATATAGCCAGTTTCTTATTAATGTACAGAGATGTTTAGCATGTGTCGATCGACATTGTTTATATATTTTTACAGGTACTCATTAACTATCTGCAATTGGAATCATGACATAAGAAATTCTTGACTAAGCAAAAATAAATTTTTGCATTGAATATTGCTGCCACACCTGGTGGTTCTGCTATTTATTTAGAGATTCTAGATAAAATACAAAGAAGAATGTGCAATGTTATTGGTCCTGACTTGGCATATTGGTTTCAGTTGCTTCCCCACTTCCATAATGTATCTTTTCTGTAAATACTTTCATGGGAATTCTGTTGATGAACTTTCCTCTATGGTACCTATGCTTTATGAATATAAGTTCTCTACTAGATTGTAAGCAAGGTCTCATCGTTTTCGAGTTGAAATTGATAGATGTAATCATAAGTTCTAGGCTAACAGTTTCTTTTCTCACACTCCTTACTTGTAGGACTACCTTCCCGCTTCTTGCCTGCTAGTCAACTTTGATTTTTTAAAATGTAAATGCAATGTCAATCATTATCTTCTGTCTCCTTAATTTCTGTCCTTTTATTATTCTCTCTCCTTAATATGGTTTTCTTTTTCCCATATTCTTTCACACTCAGTAACCCCTTGCATCTTAATGAATTTATTGCCTTGCTTGGGTGAAATGATTAAACAAACAAAAAAAAACAAGCATATGAAGCTTTGTATCTGAAAACACAACTCATTTTTTTAATCATTTCACCCTAAGCAAGGTAGGAATGGCACTAGTATGCACAAGGTTACTGGGAATGAAAATGAAAGAGAAGGCTGAGAATAGGGAGGACTAAGGAAAGGACAAAAGATGACAGAATATATCAATTGATGTTGCATTTAAATTTTTGAAGATTATAACGAAGAAAGCAAATAAACAGAAGGGAATTCCACAGGCAGGAAGTTCAAGAAAAGAAACTGTCAGAGTAAAAGTGGTGGTTGCATTTAGCTATTTCCGCAGTAAAAGAGTACAACCTAGATTCCAATCTAGTAGCATGTTGAAATTTATGTGTTTAGTGCACCAAGGAAAAAAGCTTTGTCAGAGCAGATGGCATGAAAATATTTGTAGAAAAGACAGAGGGAAGCCATGTCATGTCAGTGACAGAAATTGAGATGCCTGGTCAGCATCAATTACATTACAGATCCTTCTTTGTATTTTGTCAAAAATCTCTAGATATACAGCAAGAGGACCAGACTAGATATGGCAACAGTTTTCAATGCACGGACTGTAATAAGAAACAGAACTAAAGAAGTACCTTGACGAAGGCTTTAATAAACAGAGCAAATAAGAATACCAAGAGTACAAGTAAAAGATATATATATATATATATATATATATATATATATATATATATATATATATATATATTTATTACAGCAAAATGAGGATAATTCAGGAAGAGTCCAAATCGAGGGAAGTTAATGCTTATGACTCGAACAAACAGTAGATTTGTAAATGTGCAAGATGGATTCTGACAAGAAAAATTTTCTGGCACAGCACAGTGACTCAACTTTTCTTGCAGTAGATGTAGCTATCGATTCTATATAGTCACTTGACTCAGAGTCAGTGAAAACCTTGAATCCAAAGAAGCACAATGTGTTGTTTTTTTTTTAAAGCAATTTACCCCAAGCAAGGTAGGAGTACCACTAGCATGCAAGGGGTTACAGAGGATTATTCTCATCCAATTCAATGCTCGACTCATCTGGTGTACCCACACCTGATTTTTCCCCATAAAAACGAGGCTCTACCGAGTGAGATGCACATAACCCCAACAATGGTATTGGACATCATCTCTAAATTAAACTCCCATAAGGCTAGTGGTGAGGATGGGATACCGGCTATTGTCCTGAAGAAATGTGCTCCTGTCCTCCATAAACTTTACAGGTACTGCCTCACTGACTCTTGCTTTCTAGTCTGCTGGAATTCCTCATCTGTTGTGCCTGTCTTTAAGAACTCTGGTGACCCTTCTGACCTAACTAACTACCATCCTATCAGACTCCTACAACTCTTCTGTAAAGTCTTCAAGGCTTTAATCCAAGTCGAAGTGGTTAAGCACCTTACTTCACATAATCTGCTCTCCGACAAGAAAAATATGGTTTCTGCTATGCATGATCTACTGCTGATGTGCTTACAGCCATAACTGAATTTGTATACCAAGCACTCAATAATAATGGAGAAGCTTGAACCATGGGTCTAGACATCGCTGAAGCATTTGATAGGGTTTGGCATGCTGGCCTTTTCATAATCCAGAAGGTTCTCTGTTATCTTTTGTTTTCAAGACATTAAAATTTACAAGCCATTTCTTGTCCCAATTAACCACTGTTTGGGAGTCTTTAATACAAAGGCTAAACTAAATATTTTGAATACTAAGTTTGCTTAGAAATGCCAACTTGAAACTGAGCAAATTATATAAATGAAACTCTGAAAATGAGAAGCTTTATTGTTAATAAATCTTTTCTAATCATGGTTTACTAGTCAAAATTGTCCCCTTCCCTTGGAAGATTCCTACCATACAATCTTCTTATCCCCATTTTCTCCTAATCATGTACCCATTTTCTGTCTGTCTAGCTTATTGCCAAAACTAAGTGTAGTTAAAAAGTAAACTGTAGTGGGAGTCTAATTTATATAAGAGTGGAGACTATAAAGTCTCCTTGGACAAAAACATGGATGTTCAGATATTTTGTGTGACTACTTGCTTGAGTTTTGACCACTATGATATACGACATTATAATGTAAAGAAAGATATCAGATGGCTGAAGTAGTTTCATGTTTTTTATTGGTGTCAGTAGTTGATGTTGGAGTCCAGGTTAAATGTAAAATAAAAACACAGATTTTCAATTGTTGGTTTTCTAGACAAATAAATTCTCCCTTGAAAGATTACTACCACACAATCTTACTATCTCCATTTCTCCTTTACATGGACCTGGAACATACAGAGATCAGCTTTGTTAAATACTATTATTCCATGTAACCCAAGAATAAACTAAATTCTAAGAAAGGGAAAAAAAAAGAACACTAAAGTCAATATATTTTTAGATTAATCCCATAAGCAATATTTTAGAATGCATCACTATGAACAAAAGATGATTGTCAAACTGGACAAAGTTCAGACAGAAGGAGTAGGAAATATTTCTCTGGAGAAAATTTAAATTGATAAACAAGGAAGAACTGGAATCAAGAAAAGAACAGCCACACTGAGACGCACTGAATCAGTAACAATGATCCAGGATCAATTTATGTGAAGATCAAGATCAGTTGTTTTCTTACAACAGTTCAAACATACTGGCAATAGTCAGAAAATAAAATACAATGCTTTTTATTAACACTAAAAATTTATTTTGAGCATATTCCACTCAATGTAAAAAGCTAAAGATATCAATAAATATTGAAGTAAATTAGACTCATTAATATATATATGCAACAAAAATAATTATGAAAATCTATAGAAATAAAAATTTCATAAAACTTAAATTTTATACTCTTGAATTATAAGACACATTAAAACATTTTGTGAGTTGACTGACTTCAAATGAAAAATTATTAATGAAAGATGATATTCCATCTAAGAAACTCACTTAAAGTAGAATTTCATCTGTTTATAATTTACATAAAAAGATCAAATTTACACATCACTTTTATCAAATTATGTTGAAAATTCCATTGTTCTAACATCTATAATAATCAAGTTATTTACAATTTGAAATCACACTTTGAAATTTAAATTATTTTTATGCACCATGACATGCATTTACAACTATGTATGCATAAAATTATATATATATATATATATATATATATATATATATATATACAGAAAAGAAAGAAAGAGAGTTCAATTTCATGCCTATCAAGATGTTCACTACTGCATATACACAAATCAACTCATTGGGATTTTAGTTATTCACTAAAAAGATAAGTAGCTTTTATTTCCTGTTCAGTCACATTATAATCTTTCCTTTTTACAAAAAACTACTTTTACTATATTATAAAACAACCGTTCATATATATACATATATTTAGAAAAATAGGATGACAAATTGAAACAAAGGTTTTGTGATCCTTTTCATGAAACATGTCACAAAAACATTTTTTTTCAATTTGTCATACTATTTTTCTAAATACTGTTATACTATATATATACGATATATACACACATACACAAATATAAATATATCGCACATTTAGTGCTGGTGTTAATAAAAGCATACTCGACATAATAAAATAGACCTATTAAGTGTGTGTGTGTGTGTGTGTATATATATATATATTTTAAATAAAAATAAAAACAGACCACTTCAAGGTTCCATGTAATAAATTATTTCACCACAGCCCTTTTAAAAGACTGCGGATCATCAGACTTTACTTCCAAAGGTTGAAACAAAAAATGAAAAGAAATTTACACATTTTTGATGGGCAGTATTAAGCATATGTAAATTAATGAAGTGAGGAAGTGAGGGGGAGAGAGAGACATGATTGAGTTAGATGTAAAATTTCTATTCTTTCAAATTTAATATTGTTTGAGGAAGTCAAGACAGACACATTAAATTGGTTAACTTAATGGAAGTTATATATTGATATGGAAGCGGGAGAGGAGAAAAAGGCATAAAGAGAAAAAGAGAGAAAGAAGTCATGAGAGAAAGTGTCACTAACTTTCTTTGAAATGAAAGGCCCAAAATAGATGCTGTTGTTTTGCTTTGAGAGTTCATAAATATTATAATGTTTGATATAAATTTGAATGTTTAAACAGTCTATAAGGAATTTAATTTGATGTTTGTTAGTGATTTAAGTTTTTTTAAAAACTTTATTACAAAGATTTTGGGGATTTAATATGAAATAGACGATTAGAAAAATATTCATAGAATTTACATTAAAATACTAAAATTTTATTTTAAAATATAAGTTTACTTCTAGTTGTAATTGATTATTAAGGTGACATCTCTATCAGTTTGAATTTTATTCATGAATTTAATTTGCGACTATTTTTAGATTGGTAATTTCTCTTACTTAAAGTTTAGTTTTTAAGTTAATATGGAGTGATATTTGAAGGTAATATTAGAGATCTTGCTTTGTCATATATTGTATACACATCCATGCAAGTTTCACATGTACATACGTTCTTTTACATGTGTAGTCACTCATACATGTACACATGTACCGATATACACTGGTAATTTCATGTATTAATACTTACATATATATATATATATATATATATATATATATATATATATATAGTGTATTTAGGTAGCAAGCCTTCATTTATGCATGTTTGATTAAAAACGACAGACAAGGTACTATGATTAAGCTTTTTATTTAATTTTTCTTGTGTTCAAATAAGTGCTTTCTGTTTTGGACACAGTGTGTGTTGAAACTGTTCAAATGTTCTATAATTCTGAGCACTTTCAGCTATACTTTTAGCCATTATCAGTTTCTGCTAACTCTGTATCCCCCCAAAAAAAAAGAAAAAAGAAAACACTTATTCGAACATGAGAAAAAGTAAATAAAAAGCTTAATTGTAGTACCTTGTCTGTTGTTTTTAATGAAACTTGCATATATATATATATATATATATATATCTTCAGGTGCTGAGTTTTGACTGAGCGTTATATAATTTAAATTTTAATAAAAATATCTGGTTACCGCATTTATATATTATACTGTTATTACAGCTTTTTAATTTAAAAAAAATATATTTGCCATTTAAAATAAATGGAATTTATATATATATATATATATATATATATATATATATATATATATATATATATATATATATATATATATATATATATATATTTATTAGAGTTGTGAATATTAATTTTTACTGGATTTTTTAAAAATAAACAAAACATAATTTACATTAAAAATTAATCTGGATTATTGTATTTGACCAGATATTTATTTTAATGCCTACATGTGACCATCAATTAATTTCTCTTGTTTAATAAGCTAAGGTTATTCAAGTGCTTTAACATAACTAATTTTTCAACAAGACACAAATTACATCTTTTGACTTTACCACTGTATGATTTGGCTCTTGCTGCAATATCCCATATAAATATGAGTGTATTTTACTGCAACCAATAAGAATTCAGTATAAGAAGCAGCATTAAACACAATATTTCCACCATAATTTCAGAAAAAACATGTAAAACATATATATTACAAAAAATGGAAAACTGCAAACCTTGTTGTCACTAATTAAAATAATCTAAATTAGCAATGACCAATATCAATTTCACAGCCCAATACAAGACTGTCTTTCTTGTCACAAATCTATTACCAATACCAGACATACTACCACCTTCTTGTGTAGACACCTCATGTGTCACTTATCAGATCAAAGTGCTATAAAAAAAAAAATTCTCAAACCACAATTTAAAAGAACCTTTAAGAAAAAATCTGGTAGAAAACACTGAAAGTCTATATAAATCACATTACCAGAAATATTTCACTATTAGAGAGGCTTTGTATATCAAATACCTCTCTCCAACTATCAACCTCACCTTATTTAACAGTGGAAATGGAGTTCTAAATGTTTTTTTAAAATAAAAAAATGCTCACATGAATTCTAGCCATGCTCAACACACAAAGGCTTGAAATGAATGCTCCTATTCACAATAACAGAAAAATAAAATACAACTTAAACAGTCAAACATGAGGAAAAACTAACACCAAAAACAAAACCCCCTAGAATATGGCTAAAGAATTGACTAAAAGTGCTTGGGGCAATGAAAATTATGGA